>CM035788.1:38835171-39337671 GCA_020466265.1 Siphamia tubifer
TTATTTTTTTTAATGATTTTAGAATCATTCTGAAATTAATGTTATAAGTGTTTTTCAGTCAGATATGTTCATGGATAATGAAGACATTCCGTATGTTTACATGGTGTTTTTTTTATTCCAAATTATTTATTCTGAATAAAGTAATTCGGAATTAAAACTATTTCCGTCATTTTAACATGGACATGTTAATTCAGCATAAGCGTTTACAAGGGATTTATTCCATTGTAGTTCATTTGGCTTTAAGAACTGGGGGTACAGAGGGTTCTGATTGGACAGAACGCCCATGTGATGTTTTGACATCTACCGGAAGAAAACAATCGCGTCCATTTCCTATTTTGTTGAGCACTCGTACCATTAATTTTTTTTCCAATTATCCAATCAAATACTTCATACATCCATCTCAGAAAATGTTCCTACACTAATGCCGAATATGTACGTCATCAATGCGAAATATGTACGTCATCAACGCGAAATATGTACGTCATCGCGACAAGACCAGGAGCATGCGCAGAACGACAGGAATAATGTTAAAGCGGAATTAACAGTTTACATGTGACAGGAATTAACATTCAGAATTATTCAGAATGAAGTTTAATTCAGAATTAACATTTTCAACTGGAATTAGGTGTTTACATGCTCATCTTAAAGTAGAATTAACTTTTATTCAGAATTAAACAGGAATAAACACTCCTATGTAAACAGTCCTATTGTTATTATTTTTTTTTTTTACAAATATGCCCTAATATGGCCTTAATACACTTAAAATCAAAGGTCATTGATTGATTTATTTTTTAAGTCCCATAGAAGGTTAAGTGTAACATCTTCAGTCGGGCTGAAGATGAGAACCCTGTCCACCTTATACTGTAAGAACCTTGTCAGAATCTTGAAGTAGCGCTTTTCTTCTGAGAACATCAGGCTGTAACACCAGAGGGACACTACAAGATGAGATTCATAGAGAGGACAGTGATGACACATAATCACAGAAGCCAGTGTTCATGGCTACTGCAGATGTATTTTTTCTGACAGTCTTTTTAAACGCTTCTAAAGTTGCATCAGTACTAACAACTAACACAGAATGCAAACTTTTAATTGACATGGTGCTCGCTCAGATTTTTCACTTTCATAAACTCGATATTGTCACGGTGAACTATTATGGTGCCTATACCGAAGGAATAGTTCTACATTCACCTGATGACATTTATTGTATCACAACAGTGTTACAGCTACAGTAGTGCCTTGATGTTTCACATGTTCAGAAACTATACAACTATAGGCAATGAAATGGAAGATGTCCTTGTTATGTTCTGCTTTATAAATCTATTAATATATGTTTGATGTCTCATGGACAAATGTTACCTCGCACTATCCTCTGACTTTAATTTATCCTATGGAGTAAGATAAATGTCAATATATTCGTGCCCACAGATTGGATACCTGTGCGTATTTGTCTGTAGTTGTGCATAAAATACATATTTGTGAATTCTCAAATAAGTTCAGTCATGCATAAAATATATTGTGTGTATTTTATTCATCAGAAAACAGATGGAACAATTATAACTTCAAAAATTACAAGTACGACTTCAAACTTTACAGCTATAGTGGCGTTTCCATTACTCTTGGAAATTCGCAAAATGTAAATATCGCTGGTAATGGAAACACCTGAATTTCGAAAAAACACTAAAATATCAATAAAAACTTTTCACACTTCCATGTTGTTGATTTCCAGACATTTTGATATTCTAATGTATCGCAAAAGCCCAATGGAAATACTTTTTCTGCAATTATATGTCACAGGATGTGACATACATTGTCACATGATCACTTCTCTCGGAGTGAATATGGCAGTCACTGCAACCATAGCAACCATTGGCTGCTGGGACGTGAGAACTTAGAATAATGATTAGGGTGATTCCTACAGTAGACACAGTGAAGGTTTCATTATATTATCTGTTAGTTTTTGAATATTTAAGTTGTTTTTTTTGTGAGAAATATATTCTCTGTTCTGTAAAGTGTCAAGTGCAAGAACTGTGTAAAAAGCACTACATATATTTATCATTTGTTGTTGTTATTAAGTGCTGAGCATATTTAAACTTAATATTTCGGCCTGACAATGTAGGGACCACATCCACAGACCCTTATAATGTTAACCAGCTGGTTTGTTTGACATGACTCTTTAAAGAGATTGCCAGGGACTTTTATGATTAGCTGAATCATTCATTCTAATGCTATCGGGGTGATGGCCCATCTGAAGCTCCGAAGATGACAGCAGTGAAATCTCGTGGGATGATATTTCACGGGAGTTACGACACTCCTGCCTAGAACTACTGTCAATGGAAACACATTCAAAGCGGAAATATACTTTGTCGAAATTTTAGGGATATCGCTATTGTTTTGCGAAAAACTGTAATGGACACGCAACTTATGACTTCAAACTTTACCGTATTCACAGGCATGTGGTGACGCCTGTGGATGCGGTGATGACACATTTTGATGAGTCACTTGTAGGAAGTTCATACCAAAGAAAAGCTAGCTGTAACGTTTGAAGTCGTACTTGTAATTTTTCCATCCATATTCTGATGTATACAATACACACAACATATTTTATGCGCAACTGGACTCGTTTGAAAATTCACAAATATTTATGTTATGCACAACTACAGACAAATACATGAATATATTGACAGTTAACTCCATATTATTCCTCTCTGACGACTCTCTGGATTTGTTTCCCCTCTGTCACTCTTGGTGAAATGACATGATTATGAACATCAGTGTATGTTGATAACCTATTCATATTCCCTCACTTGATATTAGCTGGAGAGATAATAAATGCAATCAGCAGAGATCAAATAGCGAACCAATGAGCGACCTCATGATTGCTGATGTGGTGGGTGCACCTCGACTGCATACCAACAAAGTCAGAAAGGTGGATTTGCCCTTGGCATAAACATGCTATTGAAGTGCAGGGGAGGCTTCTGCTTCAAAGCTCAGGGCTTCTTTATGTCTAGATAAACCTTAAAAGTTTTAATAAATGCAGTTTTGCAGTCATCTAAAATGCATGGAACATTAATTTATTTGAAACATGACCCCACTGTAAAAAAAGATCCTCAGCTTATGTCTAGTTTTATGTCTTACTTCAGATCTCTAGTATTTTTATTTTACACTGACTACATATCCTCTTGTGTAAAATACCACTCTTTATTTTTGCTTTGCTTTGGTCAAAATGTCATGTACATGTAGAAAATGTACATGTGGAATAAACATTTTCTTCCAATTAATTTCCATATACAACTATTATACTAAATACATTTTTACTCTATAAAGAACCATATTTTTTTTTATAAAGTTTTGTCATGTTCAACTGAAATATAAAGTACTATTTGTGACCGAAACCAAATAATAGTGTTTTGAAAAATATTGCTAAAGAACAAAAATAAATCCTATTTAAAGGGAAATGTGTATTTATTTTAGCCAGACTTAAACTAACTTTATAATAAACTGTATGTAATGTATTGTTATTGCCCCAAAATCAGCTGCACCCCATAAAAGATATTTCTGTTAAAGGTTAATTTCAAACTAATACTTTTTCAGTAAATGAAGAGTGTATTCAGAGCATAGGTGTAGTCTCAACTGTGCCACCGTACTGTTTTATACTATATTAAAACTGTAAATGTAAGTTACTGAACAAAAGCATTAATTTGGACTTTTTTCCTTATATTTGCATATATCTGTCTTTTATAATCCATGGGTTTTTTTCTCTGCTGCTCTGCTGCTGTAAAGGGATTATCAGGAGTAAAATTAATTTTAGCTAAATTTTTAGATAATTGGGAGTACATACTGTTTAGTTGACATTAAAGACACACCATACACATTACACTACATTAAGGAATTAATTGAGTACATTGAGAATTAATTGTACATTGAGGAATTTCGATTTTTCTATTTTGACCCAAACTGTGTTAGCATGGAAGTGATTAGCATGTCTTTTCGCCATCACTTCTAAAGTTCTAAACAACATCACACTTACAGTATGTGGTAGTAAGAAGAGGGTCCCTAAAGGCAAACCGAAGTGTCCCGAGATCTTCATGTCACAAGGCTATTGTGTCCAGTGTTACTTATTTCCTGATGCAGAAGCCATCTTTAGGAGGAAGTTCGAAAGAGTCGATTGCCGAGTGCAGAGTTAGACGCTCTGGAAATTCATCATTTCATTGCATTCAACAACCTGTTAGTAGGCTAAGCTTTACTGTTGCCTACAGCTTCATTTCAATTTCTAATGAAATACTGGATTATGTTTTTAAAAAAGAATGCCATGAAATCGTGAATTTCCAGAGCATGTTACTGCACTCGGCAATTGACTATTTTGGACTTCTTCCTAAAGACTCTGGACACAATATCTGATGAGATGAAGACCCTCTACTTACTACCATGTAAGTGTGATGTTGTTTCGAACTTTAGAAGAGGTCTAAAAATAGCGTTTCATGTCAGCGAAAAGACATGTCCTAATCACTTCTATGCTAACACAGTTTGGCTCAAAATCAAACTTTGTCAATGTACAACTGAATGGTGTGATTTTAATGTCAACTCAATGTATGTATTCCCTATCAGAGTTGGGTAATCCCTGCTCCAAAGAGTAAATTCTTCATACTGTACAGGTGATTCCACTAAATATCCATCTACCTGGATGAAGAGTTGTGAGGTTGGAACAAATACATAGCAGGACTTTTACTCTTTGGAGCTGAGACTCTACTCAACTCTACTCCCTATCATTGAAAAATTTAGTTAAAATGAATTTTACACTGCATAATCCCTTTAACATATTTTTTGTATTGATTTAACATAAAGGTCGATCAGACCTCCTGCCACAGCTCTGTGGGTTAGAAAGTCAATGGAAAGCAGGTATGATGTGTCTGAAGGTTTAATGTCAGAGAAATAATTATTCTATCATTTTATTTTGACGAAATTTATGTTCTCTGTTGTCAATCCAATCCATGCAAATGTTTTACTTATGTATTAGCTGGTTACAAATAAACAGTCATTTTCTGTAATTACTCTCATGATGCACTCCAGATTCCTGCGTGCATGTGTGTGTCCATTTTGTCTGAGGGATAAGTCATACATTATTGTGCATGTTTGTGTTCCACTGCGTGCGTATGTGTAAGCTTGTGAAGTGTGTAGGTGTTTCCTGCTACACTTGTTTTTGACAAAGGCCATTCTGTGAAGAGGTCAGTTCATTTAGCATAATTGGTTTGCAGCTCTTGGTTCTGTAATTATGTGTTTATACATTACAGGCCTGTAACCACAGTAGATATTAGTGTTTCACCAAAGGGCAGAGCCTCTTTTGACTTGAAGAGGGTCTAATAAATGTGTAGTGGAAAGAATCAGGTTTTCCTTTGTGTCCGTAATATTTAAAAAATGTGTTATTTTGCAAAACTGACACTGAACCTTTCCCTGCCTTTCATTGTGTATATGTTTTTTTTAAGTGGAGGCTGAGTTCTTTTGGTGTTTGTTCATTGTACTGTACTTCTGTTGAATTTTGTGTTATCAATAAATTAATAATTTCTTACATGCGCTGCTTTTCTTTTGACCACTTTGATTCAATTTTCTGAACATTTTTAACAAGGTTGCGGATCTCATTATGTAATTCCAGCGAGAAAACTTCTAGTTTACATTTTCTATATGCTTGGGAAATAGTTGCCAAGCAACAGCGCAGGTCAAGCTACTGCAGCTGCTGACCCAATTAATATGGGCGATATGAAAAATAATGATACTATCTTCACAAGGACACTTGAATGTGTAGTGTGCATACACACGACACCCGGCTCGGATTAGCTTGGATCCTGCTTGGATCCCGTCTGCTCTTTGATTTATGATGACAGGAAGCACTGTGAATTTGTTAGGTGTTGTGTTTTGTGGCAGTATTTATTTACAGAACATGCATCTGTGCAAGGGAGTAAAAGATTGGATGAAAAAAACAAAGTGTCTGAGGAGAAAATCCATTAGAGTTTACGAAGAGACTCTGTTTACGGCTCTGTTTTGAGTCCATTCCACAGGATCACATCTTGATCCCACATCTCATGAGCTGTTAAATAAAACCAAAAAGGAGAAAAAAATTATGCAACTTCTGAAGTATCAAAAAGAAAAGTGAGTTGACATTTGTTCTTTTTTTTTTTTTTTTTTAGATCTGAACCTACTTGTTTAAAGGTAAAAAGAGAGAGAGAGAGAGAGAGAGAGAGAGAGAGAGAGAGAGAGAGAGAGAGAGAGAGAGAGAGAGAGAGAGAGAGAGAGAGAAGCTTGAGCTCTGAAGGATTTTGGGTGAAGCAGAAGTTAAATAAACCTGTGACCTACCACGGTTTTGATCCCTGCAGCAGTCCATCAGCAGCAGCACAATATACTGTGAAGTGTAATTGCATCCACAACACTAAACCTTGCCTCACTGCTGGCTCTAAATAATTCATAATAAGAGAGCATTTAGTTTGATGTTTTTATTGGTTAAAAAAAAAAAAAACCCAAGCAGCTATACAACGTCTGTACCGAAGGTCTTACTGTTGTTTGTTGTTTGTCTCAGAAAATATACAGTATCTCATTGCCAGAAAGCATTAACTGTTTGACTGAAGCTTCTTCCAAATCTGCCATTGGGCTGAGAAATGAGATATTGATTTTTGGAGGACCGTGCAGTAATTGAGAGAACATGTCAGAACCAGAGCTTCAAAAATGTTTGCAGTGTTAGAGCCAGATGCCCATGTTGTGTAACTAGTGTATTGACTAGTTTCTCAATGTGGTTTTGTTTGTAGCAGTCATGATTGATCGCATTCTCTGTCCATTCAAATATTAAAAAGTGTCTTTTCTTTCATTGTCCTTCAACCTTTGAGCTACCATTTACTCTTTGCTCTACTCTTGTCCCTACACATTTACAGCCTAAGACTAACAATAGTACTAACAAATATAGTAGTATTGTTGTATCTACAGCTAAATATAAACCAGAAAATCCCCAGGAGGAGCCAAGCCATAGCTACAGATCAACAGGGACCTTGTCCAATGTCTTTGAGCTATCCTCCAATTAGATCAGTGCATCATGTCCTGGCATGGCCCATCATTCTGCGTTGACAGCTCCGTGACTCTGGGAGACCCTGTGAAATTTATCAGTGCAGTCAGTTCCAGCCATCCTAACGGGTTTCCCCTTAGTCCTTTTTACTCTGCTAGAGATGGTTTCTGTCCCCAGCGGTCGCAGGGGAGAAGGAATTCATCACTAATTCTATCAGCAGGTTTCTCAGAAGAACATGTGGCTTGGGATACATTTCTCAGCGCTTCCAACAACTTGCTTGGAAGATGACGTCCCCTGACAGGGCTCATGATAATGACACCTGTCTTACTGTCCTCTGTAGGAAGGAGAACTGCAGGTGTTTATCTTAATTGTTCCTGATTTAAGACCTAAGTGGTGAATGTATATTATAATACCTACTACTGCACTGTGTATTGTATTTATTCACATGAGTGAATCCATTTACACTGATTCCAGCTTTGCTATGGTATAGAAAACCAATAACAGATGCCACAAGAGCTTCAACACAGTGGCCCTGAGGAAAAACTAACCTGATAAATCATAGGTAAATGATGCTATTTAAAAGAATATATGGACCATATCTGTCTCATTGTGTCGAGGTCTGGGGAAACACCTACAGAACCACTCTGCAGCCAATATGCACAATATAGAAGAGAGCAATATGGACAATAAACAATGCAGGATACACAGAGCAGCAATTCCTACATCTGGTCAAAGTCAAAAACGCACAAATAATGTATAAAGCAAGAAATAATCTACTACCAAAAATATACACGGGATGTTTACAGAGAGGGAGGGTGGATATAATTTAAGGGAAGGCTTGAACTTTAAAAAACTAAAGATTTGAACTACAAGGAAAGGTATGTGGAGCTGTGGGGTGGCTCTGTGGGACAGTGTGGAAACAGAAATAAAATAATGTCGCAACATAATTCTGTTATTTCTAAACAAGTATATAGAAGAGGAAGTATGTAATTGTGGATGAGTTTCAATCGTGTTGATTGTTTTGTGTAAGTATATATGTATATATATATATATATATATATATATATATATATATATATATATATACTTACACTATATATAAATATACTGTAAGTTGATATATTATTGACATACTGTAGTTATATTATAATTAATTTAACATATAATATATATATATATATATATATATATATATATATATATATATATATATATATATATATATATATATATATATATATATATATATATTTATATATATATATTTATGGGGATAATTATGTTGTATGTATTTATATAATAATAAGAGTAGACATGAGTTATGTTATGTTTGTACTGTGTGTGTATATATATATATATATATATATATATATATATATATATATATATATATATATATATATATATATATATATATATTTATATATATGCGTGCGTGTGTGCGTGTGTGTGTGTGTGTATATGTGTATTTATGTTATGTTATATTATATGAATTTAAAACTTGATAACAGTTAAAAAGGGGTAGGAATCTAAAAAAATAAAAAAGCCTTTCTATTTCCTGAATACATAAATAAATTCATTCATTCATTCAAACTGATTCATGTTCCAAATAGATGTGCTGTAAATTCAGAAAACACAAATGAAATATTCTATAGACTGCACTGAAGGTAATTGTATGCTGAAAATGTACGTCCTTTCCTGTGTTTTACATTTTTATTGTTTTGTTCAGACACTCCTCGCTGCATGTACTGTCAGCCTCCTTCTGTAGTTCAATGAAGCAGATGTATTTTATTTTTTCTATACAGCCTATTCTGTCCATCCATCTGTGACTTCAGTGAATGCAACATCTGTTTACAGTTTGAGATTAGTGTTTAACGCGTTCATTAACAGAACTAGCAGAATAGACTGTCCTGATATTAGCCAGACTATTTCAGCTTCATTTACAGTCAAATCTAAACCATAGCTCCATGGGTGTTATGGAGCTGTAAAGCTTTCGCTCATCTGGGTATTTCTTTTATTGCTCCATTTAAATCTGGCAACGTAGCATTTCTTCTCTGTGTTGGCAGAGGCATTATTGCTTTATTAAGCTAATTATGCATATAACGCTATATGTTGTGAGAAATAAGCAAAAACAACAGGAAAAGTGCACTACTGCGATAATCTGGAAAATACATTTTAAAAATAAATGAGGTTTTAAACTGCACATTTCCAGATCTTGATTCTTAGCCAACTTCATCAAAACATATTAATTGCACTGTCAACACATGTAATACTTTTCAGTGCTTCTATGTAAATATTCTTCCATTGACAAAACATCTCTCTCCACAGACATTATTATATCCCCAAAATGTGGCGCGTCGGGGATGTAATGGTTTTGCGTCTGCCGCTGCCACGTAAAGTCTTTTGTCCCGAATTCGGTGTCTTAATCCTCTAGCACAGGTGCATGAGCTCATTAGATTGACCAGGTGGACAGATTGCCACCAAATTTGGTGTGCTAAGACACTATGGCAGACACATGCATTCCTCAGTGTTGGAGGCTGACCCATAGCTTTTGACTAGGTAATGGATTCCCACCAAATTCAGGGTGCTCATGCTGTAGGTCAGGCACATTAACTCATTCTTTTATATTTTGGATTTAATATATAAGATTATGAATGGGTGAATGGGTGGACAGGAGTGGTGGAAATGATGGGTGACTGGAAGCATTGCATTTTGGGGATATACCTTTAGCAATTGGAGATGACTGCATAGGCCTAGTTTTAACAGCAGAGGTAAAAATGGTCTGCTTTTATATAGTGCTTTTCCACCTTCATGGTGCTCAAAGCACTTTACATTAGCTTCACATTCACCCATTCACACACACACTCATACACCAGTAGGTTTCTAAGGTCAGTCCTACTGGGACCCTAAGTCAGGGTTCAGTGTCTTGCCCAAAGACACTTTGACATATGCACTGCCAGAGCCAGGACGCAAACCGCCAACCTCTCGGCGACCCACTCTACCAACTGAGCCACAGCCGCCCAGGCAGGTTTTGCAGACCAATGGCAACCACTTGAAGAATGGAAGAGCTCTGAAAATGTACTGAAAAAAAACAAAACTGCCATATGTTGGAAACACTGCGTACTCATGCAAGTCATTTTAAACCCTTTACTAAAGTAAAACTGACTTTTCTCTGCTTGCTTCACCAGCCACAATCACAGTGATATGTGTGGTCATTAACTGTGAATATAGGACAGACAATGAAGTGGGATCCCTGTGGGTCCAGGCATCTGTTGCAGGGGGCTCAACACTGCCATGGAAAATTGGACATTTAGGAGCCAGCTGGAGGACCAGTCTGCCCTGCTGTGCCACCACTACTCAGGTGCCCACTGGCTTCATGCCACCACCAGCTAGAAGCCACTGGACCAAAACCGGCCAGATGGTGCCCTTGCCAACCTACGAGCAGCCGCTGCGAACTACCCACTGTCCCCTGCCCTATTCTTCAACTCAGGGAAGAGTAGGGAGTCACGATAACCTGAGGTATAAAGTTTTCGGGCAGAGAGATGCTGGGAAAAGCTTGAGTGAGAAGAAAGTGTGTGAGAATATAAATGGGCCTTATTACAATGTGTGTTTGTTAATGTAAGCAGCTGCAAGGTAGAGACAGAATCAGTTGGTAAGAGAGCGACTGCTCCACTGGGAAATAAAGCCATCTCCAGGCTGAACTCATTTGTCTGTGGCTGTGAACTGATAGATAATTATATTAGAAGCTTTAAGTGCTCTTCTGCGATACAAGTATTACTACCATCTCTAGAGGCAGAGGACAAAGTGAGGAGCAGAGAAATCTGTGTGCTGCAGCTGGAATAGTTATTGGTTTGCATTCAAATACAATTATAGAGAAGTCAATTCAACAAAAGGGACCTACAGTAATAGAATGGGGATCTATCAAGTGTAAGTTTCATTTTACTTTTGTACTTTATTTTATTGTACACACAAATGACATCGGGAGAATCAAAACCCCTGACCTCATCAGAAACATACTTTGATGAAGTTACAGGAATTAATCTAAGTATTGTAAGCTAATTATTTGTATAGATACTTGACTTATCCTTTCTAAGTACAAAGATTTTGATCTGTACTCAGATTGTGCCGCCATGACTAATTTCAATTACATCTGAGTAATGCAGATTAAGTTATTTTACATGGTGCATAAAACACCTCTCCTGAAGCAGATCGCAACTAACTGTGAAGTCCTATGAGACAACCTTGATGTGATATGGGGCTCTACAAACACATTTGAATTGAATGTAAAATGTTATTTGCATGCATTAAAGTTAAATGCAGATGGACAGTGAAGCTGGCCTTGAGAATCAGTATTAGAGCAAATTTGATAGAAAAAGTAGCGCAGTTACTGTATTCTCAAGGTCACATATATAGCTAATTGTGATTAAAAACAGAAAACAAAAAGCTATACACACGTGAAGCATCAGAATAAACTGCAGAGTAGACACTTTTTTTGTCGTTGAAATAGCATTGCATTACGGCTTCATTTTATTTGAGTTGTATTAATGCAACTTAAACTTAATGATGTTGGTTTGGACCTCAACACGAGGAAATTTTCGTCATCCAGACGTCCTTAAATCATTCAGTCAATTCAATCTGGACTAAAGGAACATGAATAATCCTCAATGTGTGTCCTGACTTCATGATGCATTGATTTTTAGTGCTTATAGTTTCCATAGAAACACCTAAATAGCAAAAATATGGGTCAACTAAACCTAGCATTCCTATAATGGCACAAGCAATATGTTCATGACTACATGAACAGTGTGTGTGTGTGTGTGTGTGTGTGTGTGTAACCCATAAACACCCAAACAGCCACCAGTGACCACAATCATCTACTGATATAAAATATTTATTAATTTAAAAAAAATTATAGAATGATATATTGAAGGGCTGACATATCAGGCCAATATTTAAATATTTTCTTGTATTGGTATCAGCCTGTTGCATTTGCCGACATGCTGTTTTTTGTCCTGCCATGATTTACTGACAGGCAGAGTTCACAGCAGCTCCGTGTTCTTGGAGATACTTCTGTCCACCATAAAAATAAATAAATAAAAAGATGGTGTGGTAATATTTATTAGGTTAACTTATTATTTTCTAATTCTAAGTAAGATTAAGTAAGTGAATTATATTTTTTTTGACATTTGTAATAATTTGATAGAGATACCCCCCCCCCCTCAGTGGCTTGTATTGGTCATTGTCTAAGATTAAAGTAAAAACAAAATCATGTTTTGGTCCCCCAAAAAAATACATATCCGTCAATCACTAATTTTGAAACACTAATCTGATCAATACGTGTAAAGAAATTCTGTAAATTGCAGTTTGTCATCTTCCCTGATCATCAGATACTGTATGACATATTTGGATGAGAATAATATTCAGACAATCCAATAATTTGGATTGTAATAATAATGAAGTAATATTTGTTACTTATTATTTTGTAATTGTACGTAAGATTAAGTAAGTGAGTACTATTTTCTGACATTTGTTATCATTTGATGGAGATAAAACCCCCAGTAGAGACTCCATATATTGGCTTAGAAACATCAGTAGCTTGTATTGATCATTGTCTAAGATCGAAGTAAAACCAATATCAGTATTGGTCCCAAAAAAATCCATATCCATTAATCACTAATTTTAAACTTAAAAAATTCTATCCATATGTGTAAAGAAATGGTGCAAAATGCAGTTCATCATCTTTTCATGATCATCAGATATGACTCATTTGGATGTTCAGAGGCCCTGTAGATACCGTGGAAACACCATCATTTTCTACAACATTGATTCACCAGTAAAACCCATGGATTTGGATCAATAACAGTGGACGGACATATTCAGTTATTGACATATTTCTTGAAAAAGTCAATTTTCCCTCAGTTTTCTCCATTTCTGATACAATAACCTTTTTATGAACATGCACATGATCAGAAAATAACATAGAGGAAAATACATGATTTGTACTGGAAAAATACAAAATACAAAGGATAGTATTATAATAAATTATGATCCATTTGTTATATGTAGAGAGAAATTTACCTGGGAACTGCCACAAAAGTAGCACTTGTTTTTTGTTTTTTTTTTTATGGGCAAGACATGGACTCACAATAAAAGAAGAGAGATAAGTTAAATGTAAATGGAAATACTTTATTTCACTATTACACAATAACAAGCTTGTGAAAAAAAAATACAAAAAGAGAAATGGAACAAAATGCTACAAAGCACCACATAATATAGACGACTCATAAATGTGGCAACGGAACCTTATGCTAACTGTCTTTACTCTACCTAAGGTTTTATTTAGAATTTAGAAATCAGCAGAAATGGACATCAAGCACAGTCATGCCAGTAATAGTAATAATATCTTACAGATTGATGTAGCGATGATTTGGAGTAGGGAAAAGGGTGATCCTTAAAGGGTCACTCTAACTGGAGAGAGAACAAAGAGTGGGTTTGAGGAATCTTTAGTCCATCATCTGTTTGTGTTTGGTATGACACAGGTTTGCATTTGGTATAAAGATTTGAGGAGGCAGATATGGGTCAGAGTATTTGCAAAACAATCTTTTCGTGCAAGTTGTGGGGTGGGTAGGGAGTACCAGAGCAGAGCAGATGTGTGGGGTTTATCATGAAGAAGACAAAAACAGTAAATAATCAGAATAAGTACAGTTTTCATGTTCGACTGGAACTGTGACATTGAATGAATGATCCTGATTAGTAACCCCACTCATCTGGTTCATCAGCCTATGACAAAAATAATCCTGACAGTGCAAACACGATTTGACCCATGTCTGGAAGGAGTGAAGAGACAAAAGAGTGGCGTTATCTTTTTTTTTTCTTTCTTTCTTTCTTTCTTTTTTTTACATGGAGAACACTGTACAGGTGCCTTCAGATCTGCCAGCACTAAAGGCACATGGGGTCCACTGAGCAACAGATGTGTCCATTCTGCAAATGAGAGACACAGAAGGAAAAGGAATATTATTAGAATTATTATCACATTATTTTACAGACTATACAGTGCACTTAAAAGCTTTTGATTTTCTTACAATATGACGCCTTATAATCCAGAGTGCCTTATATGTGGACTTGAAAGCTATTTTGTGTCGTACACGGTGCGCATGGTGTGGAGTAAAACATATTGTATTTCACCATAATATTATAGTGTGTGTATAAGGACTGAACTGGAAAAAATTCTGTGTATTGTGTCGTATTTTATGTGTTATAACCAGGGACGTGCTGGGACCAAAATCCGGCCTAGTGCACTTTTGCCACACGCCAGCAAACATATTTTACGTCATTTTAGCCACATTTTAGCCTCTAAAATCATGGTCAATCGATGTCATGTGACCACCTGCTTTAACACTACAGTGAGTATAACCATACAGTATCACCATTGTACACAATCAAAACAGGAGCTAGTCTAGGTGACATGACATTCACACTGTAGTATAGTACCAACTACTGCTAACGTCTGTACCAAAATGTGAACTACATGGAAAAATAACTGAGGTACTCTCCATCTTCAGGTGCAAAAAACAAGGATTGTATTGTTTTATAAAGGCAAAAGCTGTTAAATAACAGGCATAATCAGTCAACAACAAAATCACCTGATGGCCGATCTGACCCGAGGAGGTTTCGGCTGTTTGGGAAATGTCCCAAATGTCCCTGTGGTCAGTCTGTCGCTGGTTTGACAGCTGTTGTGAATACGCTAATGTTTGATTTAGCGGAATAAGAGTGTGTTTTATTACAACTCAACAAGGTTGGCAGTTATTGTAAATACACTCATTAATGTCTGAACAAAGGTGAGAGTTATTTTGAATATGTTTAATAAAGTTTGACAGACTGACTCATCTGGTTGTTTTCTTTTGCTTAATGAGGCTTATACACTGGGAAAAAAAAGTGCAGCATGGAGCTGTTTATTCAAGTAAGGTCTGTGCACATTTCTGACAAGCAAATATAATGCTTTTTAAGACCATTTTAAAACCTTTGAGCATTAAAAAAAAGACCACGGAACAAAAAAAAAAAAGCACACTCTTGGTTAAGTACAAAGCATAACAGTATTTCTGCCTTTAGCATAACAGTTGGGACAAATTCAGCTAAAGCACTTGTACTGGGACCTGGAGACACTAAAGGTAAAGCTGGCGTTGCTCTTGCATTTGTGAGCGTTGGGGTGAACATTGTCATGGCGACGTTATTGTCTGACTAGCAGCATAGTGTGTTTGCTTTTCCCTGTTCATGTGAGCGTCAAGACCTTTACAGACCATTGTTCCTAACGTTATGTCTTTACCACACCGTTTGTTTTTGACACCCAACAGTTGTATTTGGGTTCCTTAAACACACTTATCATTGAACTTGCACTTCCCTGTCTGGGTTCATGTTCACATATGTCTGTTCAAACCACTTCTTCTTCGTCTGTTCTACTCAATACTGTGATTCTTGCACTATTAGACACACAACGGCTCTATGATAGAGCTCTCATCTACTTTTTTAGCATCTTGCTAACAAACAACGCTAGCTAAATAAATAACAAACGCAGAAAAAAATCCATGCATATGTTTTTCATAAATCATAGGCTACCCAGATGAAATTTTATACTTTCTAAGTGAAATTTAATGCCATATTTAAAAAATAGCAAAATATACAGCTTTTTAAGACCTTAAAAACCACATATTGTAAATTACACTTTTTAAGACTTTTTAGGATCTGCGGAGACCCCATCAAGCTAATAATTACCACTGAACACAATGTAAAATTATTGATTTTATTGTGAAACTCGACCTTTTTGCATTTCAAAGTGTCAATTTTGATTCAAACTGAAATAAATTAACTTCTAAAGGACGTAAATTAAAGGTTCTGGTTCCTCTCAAAACATACTTTAAAAAAGAGATCAGTATGTAAATTTTTTTTTTAAATTTTGAGTCAAACATGAATTGCACAGTGATTCAAGTGAATTAATATTGCTTATGTCAAATAAAAGAATCAGGTTGTAACACGTGACTTAATTTAGATTCTGTAAAGTCAAATATTTAAGATGCAACATCGTTTTTTTTTTGGTTTTTTTTGTCTAAGCGAGACTACACTTTTTCCAGTGTAGTGCAGTGTGCTTTATATACATGAAAAAAAAAAAATCCAAAATAATCTATTCAGTGACAGTGCGCCTTATAATCTAGTGTGTCTTATAGTGCGGAAAATACAGTATATTATTGTTACACTTCAACTCTGGACCAACTATTTTTGAGTTTCTAGTGTTCCTGCTGCAGCATACAGATTCAGTTTGGCATTTTTAATTCTTGTGGGTGTCATTTTCACACGAACTGATCCAAAAAAGTGATATTTGACTGAGAATATAAATACGAATGGTCACAAATGGAGATATTCTTTCAACATGGGCACAACAAATTAAGGAATTTAGTTAGAGGCGTCTTAAAGGCCATATTATCGATGAAATTAAAGATGGAACCCACATTTTTTATTTTGGATTATATGATGAAGGAATTCACATACATTGCTGTGAGAAAATTTGTATAAATCTGGGAATATTACAACCAAAGTGAGTGATCACTCTGTCGTAGGAAGAAATGGGCAAAATGTATCAAAGAAGTGTTTATGTGAAACATTGGCAAAGATCACATACACTTTAAAAGACAAACAAGACATTTTTGAAAAGGTGTGGCACCACTTCAATAACTATATTAAGAACAAGGATTTGTCTGATTTGTTGCAGGTTTCTGGAACTTTGTAAATCCGTGTATCATTCGTTCATTCGTTTTTCTAAACAAAACCAAAAATAAGACAATGAAAAAATAACTTGTGTCTTCATTATTATTTTTTCTGAAATCAAAATGAAAAAACAGATAGTGATTTTTTCAGTTTTCCTTTTTCTGTTTAAATTAATTATAGAAAAAACGGATAATGGCCGTTTCCCGTTTTATCCAATTTTGACCTGAAGCAAATTGAGTAAACCAGAAATGAATCTTAACAACCCAAAGAAACATGGCCACCGGACTTGAAGATCATTATGGTATCATACAGTATGACACCAATTTTCTCCGTGGTTATATCTTCAGGTCTTAGGGTGACCATCTTTGTCACTCTGGGTCAAAGTTAATTTCCAGTTCACTCAAGTTACTTCAGGTCAAAATTGGATAAAACAGAAAACGGCCGTTATCTGTTTTTTCTATTATTCATTTAAATACAAAAAGGAAAAGTGAAACACCTCATCGTTATCCATTTTTTTCATTTTGGATTTGAAAACAAATAATGAATAAACGACTTGTTGTTTGATTGTCTTATTTTTGGTTTTCTTTTGAAAAACTAATGAACGAATGATACACGGATTTTGGTAATTAGTCCCTGTACACGTCCACATTCACATGCTGTATTGTGACAAATTTACTCAAAATCTGGAATGACTCACATGGACTCCACCATTGTTTCTGAATATAACTTTTTGTTTGTTTTTCAGTTTCTGTCATTTATTTATGCACAACTTGTAAAAAAAAAAAATCTAAATATTGAGAAAAAAAACAATCAAAAATAATGGACATTGATATGCTCTTTGCAGAACTGAGGATTTGCAGGGACTTAGTTATGAATATATGAATTAATACTAAACTGACAAAATCATTGTTGACTGTTTTTAAATCAGTGTAAATCATGAACACATGTGGCGTGTTTTGGAAAAAAACAGGATAAAGGCTTTGAATATTTGTCTATGGAGAATGGTCATTCTAATGACATTTGAACATTGTTAGTTGACTTTGGAGAAAACATTTCTTCCTAGAGGATAAAGCGGTGATTGCAGATTAGCTCTAAATCTCAGACAAACAATTTTACGCCTACAACTGGTGATGAAGAAGATATTCGCCTCCATGGTTTACTTCCCCGCCCTGCGATGAAATGGCCACTCATACAGGGTGTACCCCGCCTTCGCCAATTGTAGCTGGATTAGGCCCCCACAGATGACGAGGTTTACTTTCTCACTTTAATGTTGTGTGCTACAACTTTGAAAACAAAACATCTGGAATCCAGTTTCCCCCACTTGATTTACTGGTTCCCCATTATTTCAATTTCAATTTTATTTATAAAGCCTCAAATCACAACAAAGTCGTCCCACAGGGCTTTACAGAAACACAAGCAACTACAGAGATATATTATGTGAGTTCGTCAGCCAGAATATCTGATGCACTATACATTCAATCGAAGTACTGTGTGTGCACGTGTCTGCTTGTTGAAGACAATGCAAAGGCAAGAGCAGATTGTGGTTTCCTACTGAAGCAGAACTAGGGGACATGAGATGAGGGGCTGACAGATGTTTTCTCAGTGCAGGCTCATCTTTGGCCAAGCTTTCGGTTCATTTTTATTTAATAAGAGAGATTGAAGATCAGTACTATTCTTGTTAACTATAATTAATATGAAATGGGACTTCTTAAATCGCTAATAATACTAAATTTAGAAGAAAAAAAATTAATGATTCTCACAAAGCACATCACATCATCTTTTGATCTTTACTCTCTCTTGTGGTTTTCAACAGTAAAGCAGCAGCTTTGATTGCATGAATGTTCTGAAGGCAACCACTAATGCGAACTGTGCACATTTTGGTTCCCAAAACTAATTTTACGCTGTATTTTAGCACTATTTCTAACAAAAACTGTAAAAAAAAAAAAAAAACACAAAAAAAACTACAAATCTGTGAAATATGCTTTTTTTTCACACACTAAAAAGCTTTGTATTCACAGATTAGCAGATCAGATGAAAGTCAGACAGCTGCATTAACGCGTCTGGACAGTTTTCTCCCTATGTGAGATAAACACAAACACAACGTGTTACAGATGCACAAATTGCCATCACAGTCTAGTCCATAATGTATCCTTTTTTTAAAATGGAAATACACAAAGGGTTCTCAATTTCCAAACCATTTTTCTCTGGTGTCTTGCCTGCTGCTGAACTAGGCGAACTGTAATTTGCTGTTTCTCGGCTGCAGGCAGCGCTGGCTCCTTACCTTGCACTGGCACAGAGTGCACTCTGTGCCATGTTTAATCCAGGAGGAGCCACTGAAGCGTGAGATGTTGTGCTCGTCTGTGCACGTCTTGGTGATGTCGTTGCGGATGGTGTCGGCCTGGCAGGGGTCGGTGACACAGCGGGGACAACACTCGCCCTCAGGCACCACAGTAAACTCACAGTCCACGGGCGGGCACGGCAGAGGCCAACAGTCCACCTGCCCCTGCTGCGAAGGCGAGGAAAGAGGATTTGAGATGGAGAGTCAGGAATAATGAAAAAGAGAGAAAGTTTGAAAATAATCTTTGCATGAGTGCTATTGCATTTTCCACAACTAAACAAGTTATTCATGCAAATACATATATTTCTCCTGATACTGTGCGAGAGGGACCATCTTCACTGATGAAAAACATTTTTTTGTTAAGGTGCCTAAAAATATAGATGAGCAGAGCAATCTTTCAGCACAGTCAGCATTTTTTTAGACTATAGAGGTAAATGTTCCAACTTCTTAATTGACTTGTTCTAGTCGTGCTCACTTATTGTTTTTCCCATATTAATATCACAGCAAACTTTCAGCAGAGGAAGCCTTATTGGATTTCTCCTGCTGCTACTTTGTGTTGGCCTGAGAAAACAGGTCAGATATTTTGGCCAGCTTCACACATGCTACCTGTGTTCTATCACTCCCACCTAACCCATTTCTGCTTTCACTGTCATCTTTTGTACTTCTCCCCTTATCTGTAAATGAAATATGAGTGTCTAAGTGCACACTGTATATGTTTTAACACGCAAGAAGATACAAAAGCCAAGTTAGAAGACGCTTGATGCAAGAGTCCCACCGGGGATATTTAATATCATTGAAAATCGTGTGGCTCAGCATTTCAAAAATGTTGTAGTAAATTACACTGGCAATAAAGCACAGGCTCAAGCAGTGCTAATACCCACTCCCTGTCTCCATGTTGTGTGTAAACATTTAGAGTGGGAAATCCCCCTGAGTGGCACTCTTTGCCAGAGGGTGGGATTTGGTGTAGCCTCAGGTATCTGTCCCACGCTGTGATAAGAGATTCAGTCGTCTTTGTCTGTTCATGCAGATGTAGAATATGATCACAAAAGGAGAGAACACATTTTCTACACAAGCACCTTATCTATGACTTCCACAAAGAACAATGTGAACACTTGATCAAACTCAAACTGAGGCTCGTCTTTGATTTTGGTTCTAATATTTCAAAGGTTTTCTAATGCATTTATCGGTCAAAGGTTGTGTATCATTTTTAATCTCTTTGCCTTGCACAGAAGCATGAGGCCAGTTAGGCGTCTGCAAGTTACAAAGTGCAGCATTGGAGATTAAATCTAGTGACATTTATCTTTGCCTGGGAATTAGCTGCAAAGAGCAATGCCTTTTTGTATGCACCACGACCTAATGTACAACCCATAGCCAAGGAAATCAATGCTTCTTTGATCTTCTGTCGATTTAACAAGATAGCGAATCACATGTGGCCCATGTGTGCACGCTCTACAAAGGCCAATTCTTGATTTCAAATGATTGCATGGGCAGCTGAGGAGGATTCACATCTTGGTCTTGAGAGAAGGTTTTGCCCATCTGCCTGCTGTCACTGTGTATTTGAAGGTCCTGCTGAGGCTGGACAGCCATGGCTCTGCTAAGTGTAGCACCATTCAAGCTTCATTTCATGTCCCTGTCACGCTACTGGAGCCCCTGTACGGTATCGCATAGCAGTCTTCTCCATTAGCCTTTCAAATGCTGCTGTTCGTGCCGCACGGTTGGTGGTGAGCCTTTGGTTTATCACTGCATTTTTAATTAAGTGTGTTACATTTCCGTTGGAGAAACACCTCTGTGTGTTTGCGTATGTGTTTTTCCCTCTGGTGATAGGAGTGTATACACTCTCAAACATGTGCAAATGTATACAAACGTGTAAATATATGGGTATGTACGTATTTGTATAATGTGTATGTGTGCTCCGCTGGCCTGACAGGCATGCTACTGTATGTTCTCGGATGTATTTGTGTCTGCTTATGTCAACATATATAAATGCCTAGAGTGAACACAGCCTCAGTGAAAGTGAAGCCGAGCGAACCCATTTTCAGCCGACTGTGCTTTCCCCACTGCCTCTCAGCTGAGCAGTGATTTTGAAGCTCTTCTATAATGGCTTGCTGTAAGAAATCCAAAAAGCAACCCTGAGGTCTGGGCATCAGGACAGCATTACAATGGCAAGAGGAGGGGGAAATGGCATTGCTGCTGCTACTTGGACCATAAATCTGTCCAACTGAAGGCAACTTATATTAGTTACAAGTAAGGTTTATATTTTAAAAGCATGAAAGAGAGGAAAAATAAGAAAATAACAGTTGTAAACAGCCTGCCTGAGATGCACAGTGATGATTTGTGACTCACTGAACAGAAGGACTGACACTGGTGTGGGTACGTGTTAAAGTGTGGGTTTGGCAAAACAGTGGAGCAGAATGTAAAGCATGACATTTGCATTTCGTATGCATATGGCTATGTGTGGAGAGCAGGATCACAGGTAGGACGATTTATTGTTGATGTCAGGTTTATTGGGAAACACTTAGCAAATGCTTCCGTGTTGTTTGAACAGCAGTACTTCAAAAACCTTGGAGTAACTTGACATGGAAGACGGCACCTACACAAAGGAAACAGTGCTGAAGTCTCACTGTGGAAGATTTGTGCGGCAAAAGCAGCCTTATTTTGTTTCATATGAGAGATGGAGCTGCATGTAAAGGACACGAAAGGTACAAAGAAAACATGTGTGCTTGCAAATACTCATCAATCAGTGCGAGCATTCATTTGGCACAACCTTTTCAAAGCAGAAACACACAGACAATTCACAGCACTACACCCTCCCACTCTCAGTGCCCACACATTTTCTTCTGTTCTCTTAACCTTGAAAGTATCCTTCAATAAAAAGTAATTCCATCAATGCAGACAACAGTGTAGTTGGTCCTTTGAATTCTTTAAAAATCATACTAATCATTCACTCCCTTTCTTCTGCCACGAGATGAAAACCAATCTTCATTTTCTCCTCCCTGCAACCTTTTCTATTTATCTCTTAATCACTTGCTGTCACTACAAAACTTTTCTCCTTGACTTTCTTTAAAGAGTACATTTCTGATTCAGAAGCATTTCCATCAGATTGGAACATTTGCTAGATTTTGTGTGTGGGCACACTGGCTCAGGCGTATGTTACGACTCTGAATAAAAGCACTGACTAAATTGAAGCAGTATAAATTTCATAAAACTGCAGGGGTCTAATTTATTCATCCATAACTCACCAGGCACTGGCACTGTTGGCAGTTCTCCACCCATGTGTCGCCGCTGCCGTAGGTGAGCAGGCCGTTCTGGTGCAGACACTGGCTGCTCAGCCGAGGATCGCATTCTGGGCAGCAGAACAGGTCAGCGTTGGGGTTGTCGCAATCACACACCATCCTGCGACACATCACTTGGCCAGCCTGAGCATGGGGGGAACAAACACAGATGACATAAGCCCAGAACACAGACACATGTATGTATGTGTGCATGGACATTTGTTTTATGGAGTCATTAATCGAAATGTTATTTATGTTTGTTTAGTGTGATTGTGACCGACAGTAACCATTTATCCTGAAATAAAAAGTTGGTGAGACCAACTCTCCGTCCGTTTCCTGGATCCAGTAATGATACAGGAAAAAGTGGGGGGTATGATATCATCTGGTTGGAGAAGTGGGGGTGTCGCAACACCCCCATCCCCCATGGGTGCGACGCCCATGCAAAATACACAATATTAAAGGCAACATGAGTTAAAAACAAATACAAATTTTATGCACACTCACACACACAACCATCCTCCCCCTCCCCCCACCCTCATGGCAACACCCTGTTACAACCCAAAACATAATAACTGCCAATAATGTAATAATTTGGGCAAATTTGAAATTTAATAAAGCCAATAACATAATGACATTTTGCCAACATAGGTCATGGTGTAAATGCAGAGGTTAACACATTAAAATATATCCAGTCATTGTTATGTGTTGCTACATTACATTACAGAGGTGAGAAGAAATATGAACAGTAAAATACTAAAGTACATTGGAAATACTACTCTATTGAAGTTGTCTGTGCTACATATCCCTCACAATAACCAGCCAATAATCTAGACAGACACCAAAGTTGGTTAGCCCTCTTTTGAAGAGGCAATATTTAGACATTTTCTAACATGAATGTAAAAATAAAAGAAAGTAAAACACAATTTGTTATTTTATTGGCATAGCTATTACATTATCAAAGTCTTTTTAGTGTAACATAATAACCTGCCAATAATATGATCCCTTTTTACGTTATTGGAAGGTTATTACATTTAAAATGGGCCCAAATTATTACATTATTTGGAGCCATTACTTTCTGGGTTGTAACACCCCCACCCAACCTATCCCGGAACTCAAAATATAAAACAGATGCTAGAAATAAATGTACACATTTGAAAATATGATTCACCAACATAAATAATCCTATTCATATTTACATTATGGCTGATTGTGCTGTACCTTTATGCTGCATCCCATGCATGAATAGTTTTTTTTGCTGGCTCCATGCATCTGGGCAACAGATCTCTACATCATAACAATATTAAGAAAAGAGTTTGCCCATTGCTGCCGTAACAAGGTGTGAGGTGGCTGCCATCTCTAAGCCAGCATATTCTTAGTCAGCCCGTACAGTAGCATGTGCCTTTGTTGCAGAGAACAAATCTAAGAATGGGTACAAATAAAGTAACCTTGAACCTTGGAAGTTCAAAAGTAAAGTCATCATTGAGCAGGAGTAAAGATGGTGCCCATGGGATATTGGTCTCAAGGTGGTAGAAATTAGTCTCCAAAAAGCAGACACACTGGAGCATATGCATAAATGATCCAACAGTATCCATAGTGCACAAGTCACAATTAGAAGTTGCAATAAATATTAAATATTTATGTTTGATTCTAAATATTGTAATGAAGTCCACACATTCCACAGGCAGAAACTGCTTTTGTCTTTATTCAGTCTGAGCTCCTACTGATGCCAAGACACACTGAAATGTAGTATATTTTATGAATACTGATGCACAGCAGTTCTTCTGGAGTTCCTGTTCATTTGTGGTTTTTGAAGAACTGCTACTTTCTTGTTGTCTCAGTGATTTAAGGCATTTTCCACACTGGGGAAGAGCTGTGAGGCTGAATTCAATTCATTACCTCTGTCACATACTTCATTCCTATTCCTATTTGGTGTTGCCATTACAAGGTTTAATTCTCTGAAGCAAAATACATCTAAAAGTATTTAGTCCTTCAAAATGTGGACACATGGTGAAAGAATGTGACAGATACAAATGTGAGAGTGAAAATCAGCACAAGCTCACAGTGGTAGCATTTAAATCAAATCTAGTTTGTGGCCACTCCATCCTTGACAGAATTCAGTAACAGGTGGCATTTGGACCACATGATATAACAGTAATGATAATTATTGTGACAATGTTTGATTATAGTGTTTTCATTTTTTAATAATGCTGTTGGAAAAAAAATATTAGACCATGAAAAGTTATCAAAACATGCTTATGCAATCAAATACTAACTCCTGTGTTTATTATAGACGGGAAAAAAATGTGAAATGCCTAAAAACACAGGTTTTGTCAGTGCAATGTCACAGAGAACTGAAGTGATTTGGTTATCATCAAGAAAACACTGAAAATTATGAAAAACTGAAAAAATATTACCTCTGAAATGAAATTCTTATGAGCTATTTTTTGTAGTTATCATTATATTTGTTCAAACAAATGCACCTTCAGTTGTACCAGGCAACAATATTAATAAGAAATTGAAGAAAACAAGGGGTAGTCTAATAATTCTTTCTGCGACTTTATTATCCTGCTCATTGGAGATCAGTGTCTACAGTAAATACAACCTAATTTTATGTAATGATAATGATTTTTTTTGGTTGCTTGCTTGTGTTTATTTTGGTTGTTTTTAAATAAAACACAACATTATTTCATGTTCTGTTGTAATTTTAATGTTACAACAGTGTTTAATTAACAATTTTAATGGTCAATGAAACAGCTAACATTATAATAATATGATCGTATATATTTACTATTCTGTACTAAATTTAGAAATCTGAGTATTTTTACATGTTCTGACCATAAAAAAGCTTTTGGTTTCTCTAATTTTTATTTTGGATCACAAGTAGGGTTTCTAACTCCCTGAGATAAAATTAAGGACACCTTCATGGGGGTCACGGACCATTCAGAAAATATTGTATTTCAGATGCAATTTCCTAGCCTAGTCGTGCTAGACGCCCCAAGCGGCAGCAAATCTAATATGTTACCGTATTAGTCTAGTTATGCTCAATGTAACTTTTGGTTAGATTTCCTTGAAACTGGCCGACGAATCAAGGTGAAGTGTAGAGTCAGTGGGCGGGCGTAATAAAGTGACGCTGCAACATTTTGATGACAAACAACTGAATAAGAACAACAACAGGTGGTGATTTCCTTTTATCAAAGATGAGTGAAAAATGTGAGAAAATGTCAGCAATCTTTAAATTCTTTTTTACAGAAGCGACAACAGTCGTTAAGCTCCATAATCCACCATTTTGTTTAGTCATTTGTAAATTTCTCCAGACTTCTCTGTGAACTTTACGGAGTCTAACTACATCATCCCAAAGATTACGCTGATTGGTTGTAGTACCGTCCTATTGCATACAGAGGGAATTGAAAGACAACCTTTTAGCCCCGCCTCCCCTGACTATGAAGCGTTCCTAGACTTATACATGTAATTAATAGGGATAGCACAGCTAGGCTAGCAATTTCCTGCATTCTAACAAATTTTAGGGTGATTTTAGGGCAAATCCCATCTGATTCACAACACTCTGATTTTTTTATGTAAACAATGGCAAGATTGAGAAATCCATTTTTATGCAAGTCGCACCTCAGGAGGTGTGGTGTATGCATACAGTATATGTGCGTTGTATACAGTACAGTATGTTCAATATGTAATTGCGTTCGGTGTTTGACTTGCAGTGATTTGTTTAAGTTTCCTGTGGGTGTGAGTTTGCTGCCTGCTCATTGGTCACAGAGTAGGAAATGGAGTCTGATGTAAGTTTATTATAAAACTCCTTACATAGCAGCATGTATTAATTCATTCCATTAACATTTTCACAAGTAGTGTTGATTCTCACAGTAATATGGGACAAATTGTGTCCCACTTGAGCTCAATATGGAACCCGTACTTTTGTTTCTAAATACAGGACGATTCCATATTTTAAAGGATTGTTGGCAACCCTAATCACAAGTCAACCTTTAAATTTATCAATATACATAGTGATTTTTCAAACATTTTATCCAATTCATTTGATACTAAATGAATTAACACTTGATCATAAATGAAGTCGATCTATGTCTATTTTGCATTTGAAATTACATTTCCTAGATATTTCCAGAAATTGTCTAAACAGCCATTTTAAACATTTTAAGCAAATCTAATATATTTTGTAAGATTTGTTAAGATTTTAAATGTTTAAATGCATTGGCTGCAGCAGAACAGATGCTTTATGTGGTAACTGCAACATCACATTTAGTAAAACTGTCACATCTGACATCTGCTACAAATATCACCACCTTTAAGAGACTCACTATATCCTGTAAACATGTTCTCATGTCACATTCCAAATTGTGTTTTGGTCATATTTAATATTAATATTTTCTGAAGTGTCACAAGTTAGCATTTGTTAGCAACATTAGGTGTGTGGGATAGAATCAATGATAAGATCTATTATTACTGTAGTCCCACAATGAAAAAAATTGCAGTGTTACAACATAATATAATATAATATAATATAATATAATATAATATAATATAATATAATATAATATAATATAAATGGTTCACACACACACCTGATAAACATCAGAAGATAGTGATAGACAAAACAAATTCAGAGAGCCTCAAACAGCACTAATAGTTCTTTACTTGCTATTTGTGGTTCATGTTTTGTTCCATTTCTGTGCTACAGGAAATACAGGGACACCCAGTGTTTCTATAAATCACTTTCTAAACACCCTGTTGACAGATGCAGATGAAAAGAACAACGTGTCTGTATATTCACTGAACTCAGACTGGACAAGAGTCACTTTTCGTCTTTGCTGCCATGTCTGACCTTGGCTTCTCCTGTCAGTTATTCTCAGTGCTCCAATCTCATATCCAGCTGTGTCCGCCTACCTCCAAAACAATAACATGTTTATTCCTCTGTTCCCTCAACCGCTCAATACAACTAATTTTGACAGGCAGCTCTTCAATCTTTCAAATCAATTAATATGACTCATTTAATTAGGGACCCATTTCTGCCCTGGTCCTTTGTAATCAAATGAATAATTTGCTGCTTGATCATTCACTACCGACACTAATCCACTATAATCACCTTCCACTATTGCCAGACACTCAGCATTAGGTTGAATGAAATGGTGCAATGCAAAGTATGATGGTCCATGACCTGATAATCATGGAGGAAAAATTTATTTGGGATAATGGAATGAGTTTTCTGGACCAAATGTTCCCAGATGCTTTATCACTTTAGTGTCACAAATCAATCAAGGCAGCTAAAAAAAAAAAAAAAAGCCTGAGTCATTCTGGTAGGCCTTTAAAACATCACTATATATAGCTGATGGACTTTTGGATTGCAAATCACACAGGCCTTCACTGTCACTGTCAAAAACACTGCCACATCAGACTTCATTGAACAAACTCATGCTCTTTCATTTAATCATTAAAAACAAGATGCTGCTGTCTTATGTCTATCAAACTACGATTAAACTATTAAACAGGAAGGGATGCATTTTCACTCATGCAAAATTATTCTCTCAACTATCCTTGGAGTTTTTAAGTCTTGCTATGCTTCAAGAAATTCCCTCCTCCCTTTGCATTCAGTGGACTTATCTAAGCTAATCTGCAAAAGGTAAGTGGAGATGGCACTGCTTTAAGGTAGGTAGAGCAGTGGATGAAAATAAAATGCAAGATAGGCAAGCAAATGTGAAAATTTGAGTTGAAAATACATTGCAAATTTTAGTTTTTGGAATAAACTCCATGTGAGTCCAAAACAACTCCAGTAAAAGTAGCATTTTTTTTGGTTGATCTTGAACCCCTTTGTCAGTTCAGTTCAATTTTATTCCGAGAGCACAAAATCCTCAAAACATCAAACAAAATGGTCAATTTTTTTTCCTTGCAATTGAACCTTAAAAGCTCCCACTCCCTTTTACAAATTCACCAGACCCTGAAGTGTGTCACTTACACAACCCAATCCACTCAACACTAGATGCTTTTTTACTTTATTTACAACAGTATTGGATAATTATCAGCTGCATCTTTGAAATTCACAAACATCATTGTAGCACAATTTAAACCAATGACTAGCATTTATATTTTTATATACGGGAAAGTGAGCGACTTCAGCGCTTTGTGGCAATTGTTTTTAATAAAGTTTTAAAAATGGCTTAAAACTATGAAAAATCTATGAGGATGTGTGCTTATAAAAAATGTAAGACTTCATACCTGATGCTTCACCTGACAAAACATAAAATATGTAGCTGTATAATCTGACGGAAACATTTTAACAGATGTCGTGAATAGAGCCAATGAAAAGAAATGGAGCAGTCAAAGTCATTCAGTGACATTAAGGTGTAATGACTCATTCATAGCATCACATCAGCAACAGTGTTCTGTAAAAGATTACTTTACTATAAGTTCAACTTGCTAACTGAAATGCTACTTAAAGTTAGGGTAGGAGATCTTTTCTGAAGCATTCTTTTTTTTGTTACCATACTGTTTGAAAACCTTTTCATGACCCCATTTGTGTCAAAAAATGAAATATTTTAGTCCAGTCTAGAGGGTGTAGGTGGAGAAAAACACTGACCAATCACTGTAATCATCATTGGATCCTGACATGTGTACCCCCACAGAGTTAGCTGGCCCAGATTATCTAGTATGGCAGAAAAGATGATGACAACCGGTCCAAAAAGAAAAAGAAAAACTGTGCTTGAAAAAGCAACTGGTAGGATAAAGGACACTGGAGAATGAGTCAGGATGAGAGTGAGCATCGGTATCGGCTATGCTAAGGTATAGCACACCATAGATAAGATAAGATCATGTTTCTATCATATTTTCAGATACTAATTGGTTAAGGGTATCGTATTAACCCTGTCAGTGAGAACATTTAAAGATATTTACCAAACACAATCTTCCAGCATGTTTTGCTAAGTTACCAACACTGTGTGTAAACTGCTAGTGTCACACCATAAGGTATTGTCCTTATCCTTGACCTTAGTTTTCCCATGGTGTTTATTTCATGTTTCTAAACCTTTTGTTAGCTAAGCTTCATGTGGCACAAACGGATAAATGGTACTTATTGTTTTGTTAGTTAGTTAATTTTTGTTAGTCTGTTAATCTTTGTTAGGTAGTTAGTTAATTAGTCAGCTAATTGACATTGAGATCTGATGAATGCTCATGAACGTCCGTGACCTCTCCAGACTGCATGTGCGTTCATGTATCTTTGAAGGCGTGGTTTTGAGGGGTGGGCTGAAGAAGAGGCATGGCTGTGCAGTGCTGGGAATGCCATTATACTCTGACAGTGTTACAAACGCAGACACATTTTGAGTAACAGAGTAATTATTGAATTACTTTATCCATAACTGTATCACTGTTACTGTTACTGTGACATAATGCGACACATTACAATTTGATGAAGTGGGGTGAAAGTGTTGCCCCAGGTACAAACAACAACTTGGAGTTTTGGCAACATCGTCAGTGCTGCATTTGACTGAACCAAGTTCACATTCAGCTCGGTGTTGAACTCCGCTAACTATTCATGACAACAAAATCTATCATGATTTGCTAAGAAGTTGGATAGGTGGGATGTTACGTGTCGGCATGTGTGTGTGTGTCCTGTTCCTGCCACGCCTCTTGTCACAGGTAGACCATCACATGACACTAATCAAGGCTCAAGACCTGTCAGCTATGTGAGGTGGCCAATCAGCTGTGAGGAGAGAGGTGTCCCGCCCCCAGCTTCTTCAGCCTGGGGAGCTTTTCTCCGGGATGTGTTATTATTTTGTTTCCTTTTTTTTACCATCACCACAGTAGCGTGGTTTGTGTTTGTTGTTTTAGTCTGTCATTTTAGTTTGGGCTGGACATCTGCGGTTTACAGCATTGTGATAACATGGTGTATTTCTGTTAGCTTAACTTCTACCGTTGATAATAAGTCATAAAGAGCTTTGATAATGTTTTTAAGGAAGCATCTTAAATCACATCCAAAGTAACATCACAGAACAATGATAAATACCGTGTTTAACTGTTTTTTCCATTTCTTTGACATTTTTAAGCAAAAAAAAAAAAGTAACGCAAAAATACTTTTCTTGGTAACTAATTACTTTATTAGTGGAGTAATGCAGTTAGTAATGCAATTACTTTTTTGGGGAAGTAACTAGTGTAAAGTAACTTACCCAGCACTGTGGGTGTGTATACTTACAAAATATAGCTTACAGGAACCGTTTTTCCTAGATCTCCTACCCTACCTTTAAGTTAAAGTCAAAGTATCTAGTATTTACTCTACTTAAGTATATCAACTCATCTAGAATGAACTGTCCTCAAATAATGAAAGCAAAAGTACAATGAAAAGTACAATTGGATTTTTGAACCTTATAAAGTTTATATAGGCTTTTAAAACATGGTAAAGTAAAAGACAAGCAGCCAAAACATTGAAAATGATGCCTACATCACACACTTACTATTGTTACACTGGTCTACAAGTAAAATGATCCCAGAGTAAAACTGATGAAACGTTACCACATATATATTAGTAATAAAGAAAACTTAAAACTCTCAAATACTGGTTGGCTCAAGTTTCCAAGGGGGATCAAAATGTGAAATTCTTAGAATGAACAACAGAATAAGTTTTTAGTCCAAATGAATATTGGTTACTGCTTCGTTACTAGGCAACAGGAAATTCTTTAAATTTTTTAGACATCATATGAGCTTGTTTATTTGTATATAGAGTGACAAAGTCAAATCCAATCAGAGGTATTTGTTCATTTTATTTATTCATTTGAGATGCATATATTTTAATACCTGGTGTGAAAAGGGCCAGAGGAGGAAACGACTTTGCAAACCTCACAATCTTTCACAAATCACTGGATACATTTGCTCTGTTTCTGCCTCTGTGTGACTTTTCCACTTGCTTTATTCAATCCCTCACCTTACTGCCCTGCTCACTTCGTGTCTGTGATTCTATTTACCCGTTCTTTTCCTCTGTCTTACCTGGCACGAGCACACCGAGCACCTATCGCTGTCCAGCACCCATATCTGGCCACTGTGCTTGACCTTGTTGTCATGGATACAGTCGCCAGTGCAGTTGTGTCCGTGGGGGCATCGGCAGTCGTAGCCTCCCTCCAGGTTGAAGCACACTGTGTCATTTGCACAGGTGTTCCTTCCTGTCTTGCATTCATTAATATCTGCAGGGAGCACAAAAGAAATAACATCGTACATATGTTCAGTAAAGGTAACAGCGTCGGCATTACTCGTAAGAAGGTGGATTTTCCTTTAGAATTACAATCAGTAACATGAAACTCCTTATAATTAATTGTTGTTGAGCAATACCATGTAAATGTCAACCTGGCCCACAAAAAATAATGTAAAAAGGTTTAAAAAATATCATCTAGGCCAGGGGTGTCAAAATCATTTTAGTTCAGGGGCCACATTAAACCAAATGTCATCTGAATTGGGCCGAACCACTAAAATAATAACATAATATATAAATAATGTCAACTCCAAATTTTCCTCTGTTTTAGAGAAAAAAAAAAAGTTAAATTATGTGATGAAAATGTTCACACTTACTAACTATCCTTTAAAACAATGTGAATAACATGAATAAACCAATACTTCTTCAGAAAACTAAATCTAATTTTAACAAGATGATGTCTCAGTTTAATATTTATTAGTGGATCTACAAATGCACAAAACATTTAATAACATTTCAAAATGTTCATATTTGTTCAGGTTATTCATGTTTTGTGTGAAATAGTTAAATGAAATGAAAATGCTTAAATTAAAGAGCAAAATGTGGTTTATAGGTTATTATTATGATAGTATTTTACTGATCTGACCCATTGTGATCTGTATGTGGAATTAAATTATCAGTATATTCACTGTCATTTTTGGATTTCACAAAGTTATCCCACGGGCCAGAATGGACCCCTTTGGGGGCCGGATTTGGTTCATGGGCCGCATGTTTGACACCCCTGATCTCGGCCTATATTTTTAAATAAGTTTAACCATTTTGTCATATAAATTGTCGATAAAATAAGATAAATTCACTTGAATTTATGTTAAATTGTTAAAATATACTGAAGCCACTGCAGAAATCAATAAAACAGCAAAACAGCAGCCATCCGAAATCTGATTTAAGAAATTAAAGGAAGTTCTAACTTTTATTCAAAGGTTTTTTTTTTTGTATGAACCAAGACTTATGATGGTTAAATTGTTGATTTCAAGAACAAATGCCATGTGTCACATCCATAACACAGATTTTTCCTCCCAAGACTCTGTAAGAAGTACAAAATATTTAACCCTTCAACCCTTTCAATTTCTTGTTATTAGACTGTAATTAAGTCTTCTTAAACAAAACCTGTATTCCAAATCTTTTATTTCATAGTGTTCTGATATTACGTTTAAATGTTTCTTTAATTCAAAGTTTAATCACATGTTGTCCAGCTGAGTGGACATTTTTGTAACTCCATAAAAAATAGTTTCATTAAAATTATTTCAATCACATTACCTGAAGAGGAATAACAACACTTTTTTTCTATCACTTCTCCAATATGGTATACCCTTAAATATGCAGCACCTATTTAGATACTGGGAGAAAATAAAAAGGAACTGGGTCATTTGTTGCTTTTTTGAGGTCAAATGTCATGTCCATAACTCTGGAATGGTACCTTAGCTGTGGTAGACTCCAGAGGCAGCACCTGTACTCTAATGTACTAGTTAATCTAGTTATGTTCGATTCAACTTTTGGCTACATTTCCCTAAAACTGGCCGACAGAATGTGGGAAAACTTCAGCAATCTTTAACTTATTTTTTACAGAAGCGACAGTCATTCAGCTCCATAATCCCCAATTTTGTTTAGTCATTCGGAATTTTCTCCGTACTCCTCCGTAAACTTTCCGAATTCTAACTATGTAATCCTAAAGATCACGCTGGTTGGTTATAGTACCGTCCTATTGCATGCAGAGGACAAACTTTTAGCCCCGCCTCCCTTGCCTATGAAGCATTACTAGACCCATACATGAAATTAATAGGGATAGTGCGGCTCTTTTGTCTGATTTTCTTTATTTCAACAATTAGGCGTCTCTGTACATTCATCCATTCCTTCATTCATTTGCCCCCCATCTGTTTGTTTGTCAGCAGCTTTACACAAAAGCTACTGGACCAATTTTCAGGAAAGGTGTGAGGTGATCCAGAATAGATCTCATTAACTTTGGTGAACATAGGTCAAAGGTCACAGTCACCAAAAATGTGTTTTTACCACAATAATGCTATGGCCACACCGTCTAAACACCCGAGTTTGGACGCTAGATAATTCGCGACCACTCTGAACACAAAACGTTGTACACTCCGAACGTGCAACGCCCGAGTCTGGATGCTGGATAAACACAGATAAACAAAATCTGGCCGACCATTTCAATCTGTCCTCAACTATGGCTCAGATCACTTGGATTACTGCTCTGTGCTGCTCTGGAGGTCCCATACGTCCAAGGCCCAGACACAGTTGCTTTTGGGTTCCCTGGAGCCCAGGGAACTCCACGACCTCCTCCAGGAACTGTGTCTGGATGAAGTCTGCTTTAACTGGTATTTCAGGCTCAGTTTTTCTTTCTGCCACCTTCCAGGTTGGTCTGAGCATCATCCATCATTCCATCACGACATTGGCAGCATCTCAATGCTGATTAGCTTTCATAGCACAGTGTCACGCGAATTCGCCTAAAAAGTTAAATATTGTAAACTCTAGTGTTTACGTGGATTTGCGGCAAAACATGCAGCTCCAACGCCTGGACGCTCCAACATACCTCAGAAGGTTCCAACGTGCCGACCCGGGTGAATCTGCATCAAAACATGTCTCTCTATTAACTTTGTATGTAATCTCAGCGCGCAGATGTGAAAATTTACATTCGGTGTGGCCGTACCATTAGAGATAGGGCATATCAGGTAAAATGTGTGCAAAGGGGCGGGACTTGTTGTGCCGGGCATGACTTGTTCATTCATTAGTTTTGAGCAGGAGAAAAAATAAAAAAGGTTTTTAATGTGTACACAGAACTAATATCAGAGCAAATAAGTAAAAGTGACCAAGACAGAATAACAGTTGTCATGTACACTGGTAATAAAATAAATTCAAAATGTACTGTTCAAAAAGGAGTGGGATAATTTTGCATAAAAAAAACAGTATTCAATTAAGAGAGATTTCTAGATGTATAATTGATTGTTTTCTTTGATGGTACTGTAGAAGATGAGTTGATCACAGCAACATCTCGGCTCATCATCTGAACCCCCTTTATCCTCACGAGGGTCACAGGGGTCTGTGGGGGTCTAATCCAGCTACAATGGGTGAAGGCGGGGTACACCCTGTATGAGTCTCCAGTTCATCTCAGGGCTGAACATATATAAACAAACAATCACTCTCACATTCACACCTACACAGTAAATTTTGCAGTGTTAAATCAACACTTAGAGAGTTAATTTGGAGACAATGGGACCAAATACACTCTAGAAGAAGTTAAATAAACTCTCTAAGTGTTGATTTAACACTGCAAAATTTACTGTGTATGGACAATTTAGATTAACCTATTAACCTACCAGTGCATGTGTTTGGATGGTGGGAGGAAACTGGAGTACCTGGAGAAAACCCACGCAGACACGAGGAGAACATGCAAACTCCACACGGAAAAGTCTGGTGTGGGATTCGGACCAGGGTCCTTCTTGCTGTGAGGCACGAGTGCTAACCACTGCACCACCGTGCCATCCTGACAGCAACATCTGCTTGTAGAATTACCATATTTTTCAGACTAAAACCCACATTTTTTTTCATAGTTTGGTCGGGGGTGCAACTTATACTCTCGAGCGACTTATATGTGAAATTAACACATTATTTTATCATTTCACGTTATTTTCACACTGGCAACCACCAGAGGGCGCTGTTGAGCATGATTATGTTCTTTATGCGATAGTTATCTGAATAACTGTTAATCTGTTACATTAACATACCAGCACATTCTCAGTTCATTGTTTATGCATCATGTAACGTTAGCTGAATGTGTTATGTTAGCATGCTGTACATCTGTTCATCATGTTGTTCTCTATTCTAGTTTTATTTTAAATTGACTTTCAAGACAAAATGTCTGGTCTTGGTGTTGGATTTTATCAAATAACCCCACCCCTCCAAATGCGACTTATACTCCTGTGTGACTTATATATGTTTTTTTCCTTCTTAATGATGTATTTTTTTGGCTGGTGCAACTTAAAATCCGGAAAATGCAGTGCCTGTTTTATGTCATCCATTTTAACAGTATATAATGACTTTCCTTTTCAGATTTCTTCTTTAAGATATGTAATCCTCTGCATGTTGTGTAGTATTTAATACAGATTTCAAGTGGGATGGCACCAAAAATATGCTGTCTTGTCTGCTTCTGACTACAGCTCAGATTCATCTATTATTGACACTGTGGCAAAGTCAAGGAGCCTGTCTTGTCAGAAAATGGTTGAAAGTTAGGTATGTATCAGTGAGCAGCCCCACCTTAATTTTACTGGAACACAGACCTGCTCTCTGTACAATAGTGCCAGAGCTAAAAATAATGCAGAAAAATGTACCAATACAACATTTTAAGATGTTTGGGGAATCATACGGTACACAATTGTAATGCAACCCAGAAACCCACTTTTGGTCAAATTATAACTTTGCTTTGAAACACAGACAGGTGCTGCTTTTTAGTCTTGTCTCTTTAATGTTTTTTTTTCTGCCACTTCCTACTCAAGCTGACAGCCAAGATGGGGTCAACAAGCAGAGTGGTGCCAGCACTATTGTTACAAGCGAGGCTTCGATGTTACAGTAGATTGAGGGTTTCCGTTTTGACAGTTGAAATGCCTCTTTATAGGTGGATTCAGAGCAAAAATGTCTGAGAACAAACACGCCACAGAACGCAAGCTAACTGAACACACAATAATGACGACATTATCTACCCAGTCATATCCACTGCTTACATAAGAACAACAAGGTATGAAACAAAGGTGAGTACAATTGGCAGGTTGCTCACAGTGAGGTATTATATAACATGTAAACACAGAGACAGGACATATAGAGATAGAGTGCAGCTCTTACCAGAATTAAAATTCTCTTTATCTTAAAATTTAAAAGAAGAAGAGGGGGCCATATCTACATAATGTTTACATGGATGAAAATGTGTGCAAATTCATTGAACATGCAAAAAAAAATACAGATTTACTAACAGTGTCCACTAAAGGCTGCATCTTTTAACCCTTTGATGCATGAATTATGTATAAGAACCTTAGTCCAGATTTTTTTCCTAAATGCTTTTATTTGTCTTTACGCATGAAAAAACCAATGTGATTGAAATTGTTTTAATGAACCTATTTTTTATAATGTCAGAAAAATACTCAACTGGACAACATGTGTTTAAGATTTGAACCACAGAAACGTGTATGTAAAACACAATATCAGAACATTATGAAATAAAACATTGTAATGCAGTTTTTGTTTGTTAATTACAGTCTAATAACAACAAGAAATTGACTTATACAGATCAGGTATTACAGTAAGAACAGCCAAGTTACAGTAATGATATGAAGTGACTGATATGGAACTAAAACAACAAATCCATGAAAATACAAGAGAACAACTGTAGAAGAACTGTCCACTGGAGTGACTAGTATACACCAAAGGGTAAGTAAGGGATAATGTATTGCCCATGTGTGACTATCAGAAAAATATATCCCGATGGGGCCGAACAGCATCCCGACGCCGAAGGTGGAGCGGTATTGTTCCGCCACAAAGGGAAATATTTTTCGATAGTCACACGATTGCAATACATTATCCCGCTTATTCTATGGGTTATTACTGCTTATTACTGCTTATTTTGAGAAAAAACAGACAATTGAATGTTTACTTTCAAAATGGCTAAACTACCTGTGGAGTGAATCTGAAGTGACAAAACTCATTGCCATTGGCAGCGGGCGTTAATGGCGCAGTGGGCAGTGATTTAAAAAAAAAAAATCCACCCGCAGAATGCTGGCAATGTTCATTCAAAGTGAATGGGAGCTGTCGCAACATTCTTGAGAGTCGTCAAATAAAGGTGAAAAATATCCAGTGACAGACCAACTTTGGTCATAGAATCATCACAAGTTACAATGAAATTGCACTTAAGTGGCAGACAAATAAAAAAGAAGAAAAACAAAATAAGTAACTATTTACTGTGTTTCTATTTAATATGTGTCAGATGGAGATGCAAAGGGTTTGGATGTGTAACACATGCAAGTGGTTGTTGGTGGCATCAGTGTTGAAACAAGAAGCAGAGAATGCATTTTTCACTGTTATGTGAACAGTTTTGGAATAATGGCATATCTCTAAAGTGCACCTTCTACTGGAAAGCACTTTTACTTGGAGGTTTTGAAATATTTTTGGTCACAGTGAGCTCTACACACATGCGGGAAGTGAAAGTGATATTCAACCTCCCTTGCCTGCATGAGCCTTTGAGAGGAAATACACAGAGAAATGAGTGAGTCAGAAAAGCACAACATTGTTCGGCCACAATGTTGTGTGCTCCGCCCACTGGGGCTGATGCTCCGCCCACAGGAAGATAGCAGTGATTTGGCTTTCAGATGAAAACTTAGCTCAGGAAACCATGGTAGAACATGCTCGCTCATGTTTTATTTGTGCATATCCATGTACATATTTATATTACCTCCAGGCTAAATTTTTATTCATATTTTTCCTCTATATTCTTATTTGTATTTTACTTATTCTTATTCTAGTCTTTCTTATCTTGTATATTTTTTGTATATTTGTATAGTTATTTTGCACCTTTGCAGTGTTAAGGGAGTGTCGCTTCCATTTCACTGTGGATGCTCATCCACACGTGACAAATAAAGAATTCTGATTCTGACTTTGATTCTGATATTTCCAAGATGTTGACTTTTCTAACTTGGGTGTCTTCAGTTTTACTCCAAAGCTGTTATTAAAAGCTCAACCACCAGCCCACAGTCAGAAAGTGAAATATGATTTTCCAAAAGGGTCATATCTAATGACCATGAAAAGATGAAAAACTGTATTTTACACCAATTACTAACATAGATTGATAAGGTTAGTGCATCAACAGACATTAAACATTTAAGATCAGTAAATGATTTGGTCACCACAGGTTGTTTGGGTATTTATGGGTTAACATGTCTGCTATTACATGTCAAATACATCCTCAAAATGTTTCAAAGCCAAATATTCCAAACAGTCCGCAAAGATGAACTGCCAAACGGACACAAAAAATACATCACACGTCACATCACTGACCCGTACACATGAGCTGTTTGAGATGCTGAAATATTGACTGCTCCTTCCCTCCAATGGTAAGATAAGAAAACATAAAAGTTGAAAAAAGAAGAAAACAGAAAAAGGTAGCCCACTCACCAACACATGATTCCCCGTTGGCGGAAAACAAGCCGTTGTCATGGTATCCATCACGGCACTCGCAGTGGTACCAGCCGGGCAAGTTGACACAAGTGGATTTACTATCACACTCAACAAAGCCATCCGCACACTCATCAATGTCTGAGAGGAGACGAAAAGAGAAGAGGAAGATAGTAAGACATCCGTGTATAATCAGTATTGGCTACTCATGTTACTTTTAAAATATGTGCTTTACATTGAGTGGCTGTATTGTACTCTGTTCTTGCCTGGGGGGCATTTTCAACATTGACTGATTCATAATTGATAAAACAACGTGCCTTGCATCTAAGTGAATTTAGTCCATGGGCTTTATTGATCTAGTGTGGTTGCATAGCCAGAACAGGACAATTGTATCAATAAAAGATAGAAGAGAATAAATGAATCTACCCTAACAAGCCTATTCTTAGAAGCTAGAGACATAACACCAACATTTTGGAAAGCCCATCAAACAAAGCCATGCTGTTTATTCCATAACATACGGCTGAAAATAATTAGGATTTGTGCACTAACATGAGCATGTATTGTCTATGGGGTGATGTGAGAGAAAGCTTAATAAAGGATTTTGACACACATGCTAGCTCAGTCTGTGGGTGGTTGTCAATACATCGGGGCTGATGTTTGTTTCCAGAGAGCTCCACTTGGAAATATCCTTGACTCTGCCTCCTCCTTCAGCTCTTCTCTTTAATACAAGACTCAGATTACATGCTCCGGCTTTCTCCTCTCTATTTGTTGTTGCTTTCTCCTTATTCATCTCTTTATCTCTGTTTCCCTTTATTCACTCCTCTTCTATCTGTTTACAACATTCAACGCTTTTATTTCAAACATTCAAGAACAAATCCAATACAGTGCTCGACAATGAAGCTAGTACACAAGGACAGAGAGATCACTCTGATATTTTAGCTAACATTTAATTAAACTAAGGACCAGGCCCACACAAGAGGGGAAATAAAGCTTGTTATTACACAGAAGGGCTAAATATGTTAGGCCCAGCCATACACTGTGATTAAATGGGTCTTGCATAGCCAATGATGGCTTTTTTTTATGATTGTGCATGATGCATGATGCTCTGCTCTCATTATGAAAATGGCAGTGTGCCGTGTCTGACCTTCTCTGTGACTGCTTGCTACAGTATCCCCCATAGAGCGACAGGCAGACGGGCTCATGGTCCCCCGCTGCCCGGCCAGTAATGGGATTAAGATCTATTGGCTAATGAGCCCTCAGCCTTTTAATAGAATTTCTGCAGCAGATTAACCGTTGATCAAATGTCCCTCAGATTAGAGCCTTATCTATTTAAAAATTACCCACATTTGTCTGAGTCACATGTTGGTCTGCAGAAAAACCTACAGTACAGGATCCTCTTTTTCTTGTTTTTTCCACGCTTACCAGCGGGAATACACTGGTACGTCAGACCGTAACCCTTTGATGCATACTGGTCACTACAGTGGACAGTTATTTTACAGTTGTTCTCTTGTATATTCATGGGTTTTGTTTTAGTTCCATATCAGTCAGTTCATATCATTACTGTAACTTGGCTGTTCTTAATACCTGCATGAACATTCTTATATGTCAATCAATTGCTTGTTGTTATTAGACTGTAATTAACAGTCTCTTCTTAAACAAAAACTGTATTGAAAAGGTTTTATTTCAGTGTTCTGATATTGCGTTTTAAATGTGTGTTTCTTTGCTTCAAAGCTGAAATACATGTTTTCCAGCTGAGTGGAGATTTTTGTAACTCTATTAAAATGAGGTTCATTAAAAAGATTTCAGTCACATTGCATTTTTTATGACTAACGAGGAATAAACATTTAATAATAAATGAATAAAAATTCATGCACCAAAGGGTTAATAGTCTGTATGTAGAATAGGCAGGCGTGCAAGCAAACTAGTAATAATGTGAATTTGACGCATTTTTATTTTGCATGTCTCAATTTTGTGCAGCTTTAAACTTCTACTCGACTGCATTTTGTGTCAGAGCTTTACTGTAGCTACCTTTTGCAGTAAAATTTGTATTCCCTCCTTCCCTTCTTATTCTTGGTTCTTCAGCAAAAACGTCTGTGATCATACAGTAAGTTAATGTGGAATATTAGTCATAAACTCAAGTGTTCCGTTAACATCTTAAATGAATTAAACTATATAAAATGCATTTTGTATCAGTTGCACACAAAATTCAAGGTTCTCTTAAATGATGCATCAAAGGTATATGTCACTCATTTCACTAATAGTATCAGTTTGTTTAGAGCAGAACTCCTCATTTTCTACTCATAATTCTGGGTTAAAAGGATGCATGTTAAGAAGTCACGAGTCTACAGCAAACAGCACAACTAGCCTATCTTTGAAAATGAATGGAAATTCTCTACACTCCCGGAGAGTGATATCCAATGCTCTTTGTTGAAATTCAATGCAATAAAAGCACAGGGAGCTTTTAAAACTAAATGCTGCATGACGTCTATTGCCAGCATAAAAAAAAAAAAAAAAAATCAACTTGAATTTCTCTAAATCATCTTGTTTTCCCCCAAATAAGGTTGTATGAAATTGAACAAAGTACAAACAGCAGTCAGATACTATTTATAACATAGGCTGATGGTGAAGTCTAAAAATATGCAAATAGGTTATTTTCAGCCAGTTTCATTCAAGCGTTTTTAAAAGCTCAACTGTCTGGCTATAACAACAGAGGGTTACACTCTCAACAAAAGATTTGTCATTTCTCCTTTATCTAAGCCAAACTTGTCAGCTACATTTACGACAAGTTGCCTTTCAGCTGCTGTCATATCAACTTTTAAAGTACGCCATTGTTTCAGGACAATGAAACTCACTGTTGTCATACCTTGGATTCAGCTCAATTAAATATGTGAGGTATTAAAAGGATACAGCATGTTTGCCGAAGTCTCACCCTCTCTTTTATCGTCTTGTGTAAATAATAATGGGAGGCGATTGTAATTAAATTATGAGCAATGACAATAAGACAAGGGTGCAGCTGCATCTTTTTCTAGTGAATTGTGAAGCCTATTGTTTTGTTCAGTCGTCGATGTGGGTACTGGAGCGTTTTCACTTTTTAGACCCTGCCATGATTTTACCTTGTCCCGCTGGTTAAAAAAAGACTACTCAAAGAAAATAAAAAAAAACGTCTTTTTGCCTCTATTTCCTGGAGAGGTCAGGTTATGTTGCCTTAACATGGGAGCAGAAGGTAAATTACTGGCACAAAGAGATGATGGTGACGACAAGAAAAGGAGGAAGTGGAAAATGAGATAGAAAATGCAGGAACATGTGGATGTTGGAAGAAAAAGCAGGAATAAAAGAGAGAAAAATGAGGGACCGCAGTTATCCTCCTCGTTATCCTGAGTGGCAGCTGGGAAAACAAAGGCTCTATTAAGGCAGATCTCAGAGGACAAAGCGAGGAAAAAATGGATGGTGTTTTCTTCTGCACCCTCCTGGGCTTGTTGTGCCGCTCTACTAGAAACACCTCCCTTTTCTTCACCTTTCTACAGGTTCATCCTTCCTGTCTCTCTCTCTGGCTCAACCTGAGGCAAAACAGACCTGCCCTCGTCATCGCCTTTTTTGATTCCTGTAGTTTGCTTTCAATTCGAACAGCGGAAAAAAAAAAAAAAGACAGTTTAGAGTTTAATCTAGGCAGCCGTTTTCACATCATCCCTCCTTTTCACTGCTCCTGCCCCTGCCAGCCCTTTGCCTTTGTCCTGGCTGCCTATTCTGATCCTGGACAAGTAGAGTTCTCTACTTTACTTTTTTTTTTTTTTTTTTTTTTACCTTTTCACCACCGTCTCTTCCCTTCCCATGACTTTTCCTTTCTTTGCCTGACAGATGGAAAGCAGTTCTGCTGAAGTGGATCACTCAGTACATCTACAGTATCCTAATTCAAGCAGATTTTCATTTCCATAGAGCACTACCTGATAATCCTGATATACTCTGCGAAGAATTAACTACATCTCAGAATCTTGACAAAACCTTTGCTCTGCCTCTGAGTGAAATGCCATTTGACAATAAGTGGATTTTAAAAATGAGCCGAATTTGTCATGTCAGCTCACATTTACAAAGAATGACTGAGGAAAAGCTCGGTGAAGTCAATAACAATGTGTACAAAGCTTTCACTGACAGAGTGATAAGGTAAGAAATGGATTTCAGACCCATGTTCTTTTATTTACGGTAAAGTGTAATTGAGTGATTGTCACCGGTCCTCAGTCTTCATTAAGAGAATGAGCAATTCAAATCAATCACGAAATCCAAGGCAAATTGAGTTATACACTCGGTTCTTAAAGATGAAACACACAGTAAAACATAAATCCATAACTGCAAGCAGTTGAGTGGGAGAGTGGATGAGTAATCATGCAACACTGGACATCAGCCAATACAATCAGTAGCTGGAAGTGTTCATGGAGTGGAGTAACTGTGCCTCTGATACAGATAGCTTTAAAAATCCTCCACCCACCAGAGTTAATCTGAAATAATTGTTTGTAGTAAAAAATTATACAGAATGTACAAGACATTTGTTGTTTGTTGCTGGTAAATGAACTGATCACGTTTCGGTCCTTTCACTTGGAACAGTGGTAAACTACTGACAAAACAGAGGGAGTGTGGAGAGAGAGCGCCTTTAACAAAAGGAAGCTGTCAAACCAGGGAATAAAATGTTACTTTATGATAGTTTCACAGTGGTTCTAAAGCTCAGCTAACACACAAATGGTCTGCAACTTGCAATTAGCATAGTTTAAGACCTGACAGTCTCACTGTGACTGTTCAAAAGTCTCTAATGACAGTAAAAGAAACAGATGAATACTGTCCTATTGTTGTCAAAAGATCTTGTGTCTAAATGAAAGCCTCACAAGGTCCTCATTTGGACAGGAATTCACCAGTTGGGGACCAATGCTCTGAGTGAATGCAAGTGTAGAATATGTTTTGTTATATTTTATTCTACGTTTGTTGTTTGATTATGGCTTGTAAGAAAAAGATATTTGGACACAAATAACAAAGGCTCCTTTAGGCTTTTACACAAGCATATGGAAGAGGAAGTCTAACTGTGGATGAGGTAATGTGATTGTTATGTGTGTATGTAAGTATAAGTATATAAATGCTTGCTTTATGCAAAACACATGTTTACTTATTAATTAATTATTAATGAGAAATACTCTCAGTTCAAGTAAGGTCAAGTAAGTGCAGTGCACCTCAATGCACTGCATAGCAATTTGCATCAAATTCAAAACAAACATGGTGATGCACAAAATAACTTATAAATGAAGTGTGCATGAATGCTCTAGAAAATGACTCAAATGATAGTGCAGTCAGCCTATACCTTATAAACAGCTGTTTTTTATATTCAGCAGAGGCTGAACAACCCAGCCTCAATTTCTTCTGTTTTTTAACAGACGAAATTATTACCATTATCAAATGGGCTGTGTTGGAGAGAAAGAGTGAGAGCTGCTGGAGGAAATGTATGGCAAGCCAAAGTGTTCACATAGGCACGCGTTCTGTTTATTATATCATGCGTTACAGAACACGTTATAGCACGTGTTCTGGCACACTATCAAGCGTTACAGGACGCGTTCTGGAATGTTTTCTAATGCGCGTTCCATAACACGCCATTGCGCGTGCCAGAATGCGTCCTGTAACGCGCAATATAATAAACGGAACGTGTGCCTATGTGAACACTTTGGATAGCCATAGTGGTCAGTGTGCTGACTTTCTCACTCATATTCCACTCTCAAGAAAGGTGCAGGAAATGCTCTGCGCACGTACTGGTGAAGTGGCTCTTCTCTGTTTTCATAACAGTTAGAACTAGAGTCCTGCACTGGAGCCCTAGGCCCGAGGGGCCCGACAGCCCGAGGGCCCGAGGGCCCGAGGGCCCGAGGGCCGGGCTTCGGGCTTCGGGCCGACGACCGTATAATTACAGCGGACACGGGCCGGGCTCGGCACTTTTATTTTTCAATTTAATTATTTTAAAAAAAACCTGTGTTGTGTTTAAATGGAAACAATTGAACGCAGCAGCTGCTGCTCTCCCCAGCACCTCCCTTATATGGGCATACGGAAGCCTCCCTCACTATCCGATTCGCGCGACTTCCCGACTCCCACCACAAACATGGAGAACAACATCAACGACAACAAAGTTGAAATGGTGAATTGAAGAGAGTGAACAACGCTAAGGGAAAATCCCTGTTCTGGACTAAGTTTCAACTTATTACAACCCTTCAAGATGAGCCAAACGGGTTTGTTCAGTGTGTTATATTCAAAGCTGTTCTGTCATATGACAACAAAAAAACAGGTTCATCACATCTCCAGACATTTTGAACAGGTATGTGGCAGATCCAGCAGCGGTCACAGACCGAGTTCTCAAGCTGCTGATCAAAACATGAGCCCCTATTTTAACCTGCTCTTTTATGTCCACATTGATCTGTCAGACACCATTATTCACAGAAAAATAGAATGCTGTTTTTTTCTAACTGCAGAGTGTTATCCCATTTTCAGAGCGGCAGATTTACTTTACGAACGCACTTAACCCTCTGGGCGCCCAAGTCGCAAATTTGCGACAAGCGGCGGTGCTCTGTTTAATCCACTCTCTCATCTAACTGCGATTTGAATGCAGTTCATACTCCATACTATTAGGTGGCAGACATGCAAATCTGTCTCCCGAGCACAAATTTAGGCCCTGCCCCCATGAAAAGTTTTCCAGGAAATGCCTTGGTAAATGACCGCACCTCGAAGCGCTCGCTCAGAGCTATTCCGGAGTATTACGGAGGCGGCTGCTCTCGCATTGCTGACTAAAGTTATACATCAAACACACGAAATGGCAAAAAAGAGGTTCACGGTTCATGAGGCATTGTGTCAGGTCTTAGCTGACTCGGATTCTGAACCTGAAGATCCAACATTTGATGATTTTGACCGAAGTAGTAGCAGTGATAGTGAGGAATCTGACCAGGGAAACTATTGCGTACAGTGTCATTTGGATAGATAGAATAGAACTGATTTCTCAGTGACCCCCTGAGGCATGTGTATGGATGAATATTTGGCATGTTTGTGTAGTTCTTAGGCCTACATGTTTCATTGTTTTGAATAATATTTTGAATCAGTTCTTTGCCATGTAAATAATATTTTGAATTGTATTTTGAATCAGTTCTTTGAAATATAAAATCAGTTCCTGAAATATAAATATCCTCAATCAGTTCGTTGAGCTTATCAAATTTGCTCAAAAGCTAAAAAGGATTCTTAGCTAGAGTTATTGATACTCAAATATGATATTTCAACCCTCTTGATAATATATGAAGTATTTTCTCTTTTTTCCATGCATATTGTCTAAAATTACCTTATTTTATGGCCAGACACACAAGAGAAATTTCAACAGAATTCCGAGCAGTCAACATATGTCATCAATGTTTTCTTGGATGCTCACTACGGATGCATCTAAAGTAAATAACAGTATTTTAAGCAACAACAATGTCACAGACACTCAGTAGATGACAAAACATTAAATTTTTAAGCAAAACATCCCAATTTGATTGATCCAGAGTCTCTCCCACTGTGAAATTCCTTAATTTCAGCTGTCCGCCTACTGATGACGTCATGATGATGTCATAATATGCAAATTAGATCTACAAAAATATCTTAAAAATATACTTTAGGTCCTGCCCTACAAATTTGTAATTTGGAGCAAAGCTCTATCTCTTACCACTTTTGTGCAACAGCTCTTTGAAATATTCATGTAAAAAATATGTCAACATTGAAAAAAAATGGGGCGCCCAAAGGGTTAATGAATATAGCGTTCTATCACGTTAAAACATTCTTATGGGAGGTTAAAACAAACAAACAAAAAAAGTCGGGCCGGACCGGGTTCGGGCCTGAGAATTCTGAAAACGTGTCGGACCGGGCCGGGCTGGGGCTCCACCCCCTCGGGCCAGGGCCGGGCTCGGGCCCAGATAATAGGCCCGTGCAGGGCACTAGTTAGAACCCTCAACTGAAGTCCCCTTTCTTGATCAAAATAATGTGCCGTGACACAGAGATAATTCTGATTACTCGCTGACGTCCAATAGTCTCCGGTCAGCACCACTGTCCTAGTCTGTTGGCAGGATCGACCTCAGCGCATTGCTTCCGGTTTTCCGAACTATGGAAATGCCGGAGCTTCAAATGCCACTGTGTTAATCACGCGTTAAAAATGAATAATAATAAATTAATAATCACGTTAACTTTGACAGCCTTTATATATATGTATATATATATATATATATATATATATATATATATATATATATATATATATATATATATATATATATATATATTAGTGATGCGCGGTTAGGGGGTTTTACAGAAACCCGCCCCGTCCAAACCCAAGACGTGGCTCGGCCCGCCCCGCCAAACCCACATGATGTCACGTATCGATAAACCCAACCCGCCCGCTATCAAGTATCGATAAACCCAACCCGCCCGCTATCAACCCGCGAGCTTAAATTTGTCTCTAAACTCACATAGTACATTCGCAGCATCTTTACCTTGTGCTTCTAATGTTAAAAGTCATGAAGCATAATTTTTGCCTCCTTTCTAACGTCTCAATATGCACTCCAGCACATAAAATAGACTCCACCCACATCATCACTCTATAAAGCGAACACATACAACATTTCCGTACAACCTTCGCATCACCTGTTTTAATCTTCTCCCTGATCAAGTCCGACATTTTCACTCTTATCTCTGAGTGTTCAGGGAGATTTGGCGCGAATAACAAATAACAAAAAGTTGGGATAAAAAAGCATTCAAAACAGGAACTGACGGGCTTGCACATGTGCGAGCCGAGCACGCACGCACGCACGCACGCACGCACGCACACGCACGCACACACACACACACACACACACACTTCAGCGGGTATTGATCATCCCTGACCCGCCCCACCCGCATCCGCAATATGTATTAATACTGCGACCCACCCCGCCCGACTCGCGGGTCATAGGAGAATTAAGTGTACGAGCAATTGGAAGGAGAGGAGAGACGAGGATGCTACTGTAGGTTAGCGGGGCTCCTTTCCGTTTCATAACACGGCTGTGGAGACTGCTCCATGCACGCACACACCTCTCTATCCTCCCTCATCGGTCTTAACATGGTCTGTAAAGATATGAAGGCAACCCTTTCCTGTAGATGGCAATGCAAAGGATGTGAAAATAACGTGGCTGTTATCCATTCATTCTGACTGGAGCGTACCGCCTCTCGTGGAATGAAACTGCCAATGTCAATTGAGTTGTCTTTCATCATCATATTTTTTATATGTCGTTGATTATTCTTACTGAGGTTATTTTAAGTTGAAATATTGTATACCTTCAGTCTATCCATATTGTGCCATTTTTGGGAATGTCGTATGGAAAAATGCGAGTATTGATCGTCCCTGACCCGCCCCACCCGCATCCGCAATATATATTAAAAACTGCGACCCAACCCGCCCGAATCGCGGGTCACCTGCGGATATCCGCGGACCAGCGGGTAGCCCGCGCATCACTAATATATATATATATATATATATATATATATATATATATATATAACTATATATATATATATATATATATATATATATATATATATAGTTATATAAGTTATTTTGTGCATCACCCTGTTTGTGTGTGTATATCATTATTTCTTCATTTGGTATGTATGTACATATAGTTATTTTTTAAATATATATTTACATGATTGAAAATACATTTGAAAAAAAAAAGCAGGTTCAGATGACAAGACGAAAAATAAATAAATTCATTCATTCATTCAGGTTCAAAGCAGTGAACTTGAATATTTGATCACCTGCTGAGATGTTAAAAACACAAGGCAACATTATTAATATTTTTGTAGTCATGGCTTTAAAACATAGACTGCTTTTTATTATTGGCTGGAGGAACCATTCCATTGCCCAGTGACTTCTGAACTAACAGTTCTGAAGACACTAGCTGCTGTAATGTTGCTTCTTAAATGTGACCAAAAGGTACAAGAGTATGAGAGTCTGAGGGTCATGGGTAACTTTGTGCAGGTGTTAGCTTACTGGCTGGACATAATGGTAAATATCAAAAGGGGTGAATTCAGAAGTCATTTTTCCAGTCTTTTTTTTAGCAGAGCCTGTTAAACACAACTCCAGTGGAGCTGTCTGTTGGGTAAAAATGTTTTAAATAAAATAAAACAAAACACAAAGTAATAATGCTTTTTTTAAACTTATTGACAGAGTAAAAAGTTCAAAGATGAACCCTATAATGCATCAGAGGTTTTAAATAAAATGGATAAGACCAGGATGTGTACTGGGGAAAAAAATTACATATTGTTTTTAAGCAGAGGTTCAATGAGCAGATTCTAGCAGAGATCAGACACATCCTAAGACTTCAAAACACCTCTGTAAGGAGCTGAGAGCCTTGCCCTTTGATTTAATATAATCAGGTTTGGATTCAAATGGCTTTATTTGTACCAACAGAGAGAACTGTTTGCAGGCAAGAAAAATACATCCTTCAAAAAATATATTTGACAAAAAACAGGCATACAAATGGTAAACAAACAGTACAATTTAAAAAAATAATTAAATACCAAACATTCCAACAAATACAGAAAATCACAATAGCAACAGTGAAGTGCAGTAAATGAATTAATGACTATAATGACCAATATTTCTGATCCTTTCATGTCAGCAACGGTTGTTGAAACATGTTTTTGTGCTGTTTTACAAGTTGTAACTACAACCGTCTGTCCAGAGGGTAGAAACTGAAATTCATTGTGTAAAAGGTGTGAATGGTTCAAATGGAGCTGCTTATCTGTAACTGTCTAGTGTTTGGGGACACAGGTTCAGCTGGGACTCACCAATCACTCTACTGGGCTAACAGTTTAATTTAACTCGTTTTTGTTCTTTAATTAGATGTTTCTAAGCAAAAAAAAAAAAAAAGGATGAAATAGATTCATCAAAGCACAGTCGAGGAAGGTAATTTTTCTATCATTATTTCTTTCTGACAGTGATTATTTTTGCCAGTGTTCACACTGTCTGATACACAGAGGCATTATCAAGAGAACAACTACTTACAAAGCAGATCAGTACTGCAAACAGCAGCAACGGCAAATGTGCTTCTGCATTTCAGCTGGACCTCAAAGTGTATAATGCGTGTGTCCAGTGTTTAGTGCAGATCGCTGCAGTGCAGGAGCTACAGCAGAACACGGTCCCTGGGAGACGTGTCATTTAGGTAGAAGCAGCAGGTTGCGCTCAGCTAAGCGACAGCTCTGGCCATTAGCAGAGCCTAATTAAGACACACTAATTATGGGTGATGGAGTGAGTGCTTTGTAAGGCCATCCCTAAATAAATAATGAATACATAATCATTGTGCTTAAACAAGCCACTTGAGTTTAAACAGGCACAGGCCCCAGGCCTTGCGGGTAAACTGTGGAGCAAAACAGGGACTCAGGGAGAGCTACAGTGATGCATCAGTGAAGCTGTCAAGGGACAAAAAAATTATTAATATGATTTTAAATATTCACTACCTACACTGAGTTTTTGGTGGGAGGTTCACATGGAAGATCTCAGCTCTGATCACTGTGATGTTTTTGTCGTGTATAAGAAATACTATGCAGCACTGTTTAATGGCCTGTCCACACAAATAGATATATTTTCAAATGATTATTTTCCTCTTCCATTTAAAAAAAAAAAAACATTCCATCCACATGACTGTCATTTGACAAAATATCTACACACAGTAATAGAAAAATGACCAAATACTGGTCCAGATGCTCAGATAAACCATAGTTTACGTTGAGCTTCAAATTGCATGAACATTATGGATAATGCTGGATGTAGTAGATATACAAGGTTTAATCTGTCACGAAGGTTAAGCAGCAACAATATGTTCTGTTATAAACTGTTACTATAAGTGTCGTTTGGGAATGTGAAAGTGTATTTTCAAAATCAGGCAGGAACAGTAAAATCATAGCTTAATATAAATATAGTATACATACAATGTTTTGTCTTTAAAGTGCAAAAAAAAAAAATATATATATATAAATATATATATATATATATATATATATATATATACACAGTAAATTTTGCAGTGTTAAATCAACACTTAGAGAGTTTATTTAACTTCTTCTAGAGTGTATTTGGTCCCATTGTCTCCATATATATATATATATATATATATATATATATATATATATATATATATATATATATATATATATATATATATATATATATATATATATAAACGTTTACATGTACAAACAATGATTTGACAAAACTCAGAAAGCCTGAATTTTCTTTAGAAAATAGATGAATCTCATCATTTCTACATGTGCCTTACAGATGACAGTGGATCTACAAAGACACACAATATATAGTAACAGGCAAAATATTAACATTTTAGTTGGAAATTTGGGGTTCACATTATTTATGTTATTTGACTATTATTTTACTTGTCTAGCCCATTTTAATTCCAATTGTGCTAAAATAAACTTTAGAGACTATTAATACTTTCGGTGTAATTTTCATAACATTTTCATTACGTGCTGTCTACCTCTATGTGCCCTGTGAGACGACTGTGTTGTGATTTGGGGCTTTATAAATCAAATTGAAAATTGAAATTGTCTGGAGAAATCTGGTGCTTAAGTTTATGTGTCACCTGAGTCATTCAGACAATACAGTCATTTTACTGTTGACTAATCTTGCATATAGTCCAGTACATTACACATTACAGTCCTGGAAACATTGGTGTGACTGCCTCTTGAAAGTCTTCTTTCATTTTCTGCACCTGCTTTATCCTCACTAGGGGATCATTTGGAGCCTATCCCAGCCACTTAAGGGGTTTAGTCTGGACGAGTCGCCAGTTCACTCTCACATTCACAGCTATGGGCAATTTAAATTAACCAATTAACCTATTATGTGTGTGTTTGAACGGTGGTAGGACGCTAGAGTGCCTGGAGAGAACCCACACAGACACAGGGAGAACACGCAAAGTCCACACAGGACCTTGTTGATGTGAGTGCCATCCACTGCACCCCCATGTTTATTTTATTACCGCTACCAAAGAGAGGTCATTTTCTGAAATTTTCATAAAGTGTGTGTGTGTGTGTGTGTGTGTGGTAGAGATGCGCTGTTGAACCTGTGGGCAGTGCAGATCAACCCTGGATCGGGTGGATTACACGATGAAAAATAATATTGTCATTAAATTCAGGTGGATTGGAGTTGAAGCACTCAAATGAAAAAGTAATAAACATTTTGCATATTATTCCAAAGGTAAACAAACAACAATGACACTAAAATACTTGTTAATCAGACAATATCCTGTTGATCTTGTCATTGGCTCACTGCTGTCACACATTAATGCACATTTCTGTAAATGTGTTAGTATTAGCATAATAAAATATATTTTAACCATTGTCCCTGGGCCAGATGTAATATGGAAGCATCCATAAAATGAAAAACATTTTAAAAGATTATTATTGTGCGCTGGGTGGAGATAATTTTGGAATCACTGTAAGTTAGAGAATTTTTTTTCAACGAAGGCTCCAGTTTACTGACAAGGTATAGACTACTACTGAACTACAGTGTTTGAAAAAGACGGTAGGCGTAGTCCTAACAGCCCAGGCATCTTCATTGGACCTAAAAACTAATCAATGGATGGTGGGTGGGTTCGGTTCTAAAATTTGGGGGAAAATCGTTCATGCAAATGGACATAAGTGTTTGTGGGTGAAAATACACATCATCTGTGCATCTCTAGTGAGTGTGTGTGTGTGTGTGTGTGTGTGTGTGTGTGTGTGTGTGTGTTTGCCTGACTTTTAGAAAGATAACCCAAAAAGTTGTGGAAGCATTTGGATGAAATTTTCAGGAAATGTTGACACTGGCAAAAGCATATTGGTTTAGATCCAGGCTTTTTCACTTTGTACTTTCTGTAAATATATATATATATATATATATATATATATATATATATATATATATATATATATATATATATATATATATATATATAATGTCATTATGATCTGCCTTGGCAGAGGTTATTTGTCTTTTAGTGTGGAATCTATCTATCTATCTATCTATCTATCTATCTATCTATCTATCTATCTATCTATCTATCTATCTATCTATCTATCTATCTATCTATCTATCTATCTATCTATCTATCTATCTATCTATCTATCTATCTATCTATCTATCTATCTATCTATCTATCTATCTATCTCACAGGCTGTATGTTTGTCACTCCTTCCTTAAATGTTGTGGGTTTGTCCCATCACACCAGTCTGGTCTGTCTGTGTTTACTTCAATCTACTGCACCTCACACACTGAACTAAACGGCTGCTTGTCATGTTTCAGAAGGTTAATCACATAAAGCTAAAACACGCAAAACCAAAATATGGTGTGATACCTTCATTTTTCAATCTCTCCATTTTACCTTTCGATACGGATACACACAAAACCAAAGTTTATTAAAACTTTGGTTTTTGTGCATTAGTTTAGACAGTGCATAAAGTCACACCAGAAGGAAACCAACTATTTAGTCAAATATAATGTCATGTGTAATGCTCTGTTTGTTCATATTTTTGCTTGTGCATATGTGCAGGTCTATATATGTATAGTTCATCGTCCTGCTTCTGTGACTCTTTACTTGTTCACGTGAGCTTTTTGTCCATCTGCCGTCTTTCTTTCTGTTTGACAGGCCTCCTGGAGCTTGACATCAATGTAAATGAGGCCTGAGGGAACAAATTGTTGGTTTGACCCCGTCCTGCTCTCTGTCCTAGTCAATATGCCAGTGTGACTCCAGGTCTCCACACTCCTTCACTCACTGTCTCTAAAGTTTCCTGGTCCACTCACTGGTCACCTCTGCTCTTCTTTTCCATTCATGCCTTTCTTTTTCTATTTTTACACCTGGATCTGAATCACACTTGTCTTCTTGTCTATTTCCCCCCTTTTTTCTTTTCTTAATTAGTTTTTTTTACCCCCACATTTTTTATTGTGTTTGAGTCCGTTTATTTGTTGGCCTGTCTGATTTATAAGCAAGTTTACACAAAAACCACTAAACCAATTTCCATGATATTTTCAGGCGGGTGCAAGGTGGTCCAGAAGAGATCACATTACATTTTGGTGAATGTAGGTTAACCCTTTGTTGGTCACACTACAAAAATCACATCCACCTCACAGGGACTATTATAAGATAAAACACATATTTAAAAAAAAAAAAAAATTACAGAATTTTACTTACAAGGAGTTTTAATACTTTAGTTAAATGTAACTAAAGTATTAAAACTCCAACATTATTCCTTCACCAACCTTTCCAACATAATTTGTGACTTGGTTCAAATTAGATGTATTAGCTCTTTGTGTTTGTATCATTAGCGATTAGATTTAGCATTTCATGACACTTTACTATCATCTCTAATGTTTGGTTGAGCATGTTTTAAAAAAAATACCAAAGTATTTCTGAAACATGATGAGGATTATTTATATATATATATATATATATATATATATATATATATATATATATATATATATATATATATATACATACTAGTATGACCTGAATATATCATTCACTGCCCAAGAAGTTTGTTGTCAAAGGACTTACATTTAGATTAGATATCAGGGTTCAAAGTTACCTCCACCAAATGGTTGAGCTGACCAACAAAGGGTTAAAGGTCACAGTCACCAAAAATGTGTTTTTGCAATAATAAGAGAGAGGACAAATCAGGTAAAATGTGTGCAAGGGGGACGGGGTTTGCTGTGCTGGGCACCACTTGTTTTCTATATTCTTTCTTCCTCTTCCTAGAATTGTTAGATGTTGCAAAAACGCCCCTGCAACACTGCAACAACAGCAAAGAATTTAACCCCCCTGATGGAAATACACTCACATTAGTGGAATGTCCCCATCTTTAAATCATGTCTATTTATGAGTATCATTTTGTAAGAAGGAGGGTAGTGGTAAATGATCACGACTTGAGAAAATGAGAGTTTCTCCTACCAATAAAACATCAATTGACAGTGTAGGTGTAATGCTGTGGAACTCCCTGATGGTGCTCTTGAACATAGCCCTCCAGGAGCGTGTAGGAGTCACAAATCTAAATTGCATCATTAACAGTGAATGTAAAAAATCTTTTATCTTTTTCTCCTCTCTAAAGAACTTTGTTGAAGATAAACTGGCCTCTGTGTGATTCTGTGTGCCTGATTAAAAGTGCTTGTGACGACGAAAGACTGCAGACGAAGTAAAAGATGAAAGAGGGAGGTGTCCATCCTCTGAATCTGATCAAATGCTATTCTCCCTCGAGCAACCTCCTGCGTCCTTTGAGGAACCATGAGAGGCCAGAGAAGGACCACAAAGATGCCCATTAGTTACACAAGTGACAGCACAGCGACAGAAAATTTTAACTGGCGGCCAAGCATCCTAATAGGCTTAGAGGCATTTTACAACCGTGAAAAGAAAATATAATGAGCTGAAAATAAAAGGAAATATCAAGGCTACCTACACATTAATTCACCTCATAGGAACAGTTCAACATCTCAGTCAATAAACACACATCTGAGGCCAAAAACAGAAACCAGTGTTCATAGATATTACATCCAATTATTTAATGTAGAGTCTTTCAGCTACTAAAAAAAAAATCTTTACAGTCCCAGACTCCATGGCCTCAAATCACCTTAAGGATAAGATTATCATAAAGTTCTCGTTATGTCTCTTCTTTATACATGTCCTCACTAAATGCAGTTACTTTTATACTCACAGAATAAGTAAAAGCAACTTCTTACCGCAAAAATCTGATGAAACTGCATAATGGTTTATTTGCCATGTTTCTAGTTTTGTTAATTTGGGTTTATTCTTTTTTATTTCCTGATACATTTGTCAAAACTAGCGAGTGGCTTAATGTATAAAATGGTTATTTTTTTATATAAGCAAAGATATTTAAATGAAAACAGTTAATTAATAAAAGCCCTTAAGGCTAAGGAAGAGATTAGGGAAACGTCTATGGATTAGAAATGATCTTTTAACATGTTACATAGATTTATGAATCCATCCAGTTCATTTGTGACAAAATTGGCATTAACTGCCCACAAACATATTTTTCCATGAACTGAACACAAAACACAATATCCACACAATAACATGTGCATATATCTCAATGATGAATGCACTTAAATGATCATACAGTATTTGTATCAGTCTGAATAGATATACATAATTAGTACTTCATCTGTATTTGTCCATAAATTGGATATAGTTTTATCTATTATAATTTCATCACTATATTAATCCCAATTGGCCAATGTTTGCTTATTTGAACTGTCTTCAGCTAATACCGAAATGTATTCCTGAGGACAAAATAACAATGATATAACCACTAAAGAAAATGTATCGCATTTTTGGAAGTTATTTAATCTCAAATAAACATTGATATATTCTGTAGATTTCAAATTATTTTTAGTTGATTCAAAAGGACAGTGTGGGAAACGACTAAATCACAATTACATAATTCATTACATAAATGGAATGGATGAATTAATTAATTAAATAAATTCAAAATTAAATAATTATGTATTAAAATGCCCCAAAATACCCAAAATAATGACAATATGATCAAATTCAACACTATGATGGTTTGTAGTTTATTCAAGCCAAGGCCAGAAATGAACTCATATTCTGAACTCATATCAAAATAAATATAATATTTTACCATTTACACATTTGTCACTTCCACCATATAATGCTAGCCTGGGGCTTCCATAAGGACTATGCGTCATGTTAGGGGCACACATTACATGGCCGGCTCTGTGTACATTTATATCCATGACTGAAGTGTATGTGCCCTGCCGCAGCTGTATCCTGCATAATTCATGATGTGTCAAGGTTCTCTACTAGCTGGAGTCTGTCTGTCAGCACTGCGTGTCCCCTGTCCCTCCCCATCCATTCCCCCTGAATGGTAATGACAGGCAAGCGGGTGCACACACTGCGACTGAAAATACCATAACAAAAACAGTCACACAAAACACTGTCACAATCATCCACACAGTCAGATGCAAACCTACTACATATATTCAGATCACAACACACTGATGTGCAACAATCAAAATTAGGGTTTCAAGCTGCGAGTTGCACACCAAAAATGTGTGTATGGAAATGCCTTAAGGTGTGTGAGTTTGCACATATACACGTATTTGCCTTGAAGAACTCCTGTTCGGTGTCTTATGACAGGCCGTCAGTCTGCCGCTGCAGCAGCAGAAGTGCTTGAGTCCCTAGGGAGGCCTCTAAAAGCTCACAGGGTTCTGGGGGTGGGGAGCTCAGACTTAGTGAAAGCTTTTCCATGTTCATCCATCGAGGTCTGCTTCTCCTCCTACTGCAGCACCTATTCCACCAGCCTCTTTCTGAATCCAAATGCAGTGAAAACTCAGTAACCCCTACCCTCTAACCACCCGTCTCTACTCACATTTCCCATTCCATCGCTGCATCTGTCAGGTTTTCCCTACATCTCTGTATCTTCTTTTCCACTTCACCTCCTCTCTCACCCCCTCCACCCCCCCAACTGTTACCTCTCTGTTCCTCTTCTCCTCGAATTTTGCATCTGTCACTCTCTTCATACATCTCCATCTCTTCTCCCCAACTACTGTCCTCCCTCTTCACCCCTCCCAGCATATCCAACAGTACATTAACCTCCATACATCTCTGTGAGCTTCTGCAGTAGACACTTCCCTTGCTGAGAGCTCCTGTCATACTCTGAGGAGACAGTCATGAGGAACCCCCCCCCCACACACACACACACATACACTTTTCCACATTAAATGAACAGTCTCTGAACAGTGCCACAGGCTATAGGCCTGTAGCATAGGGCCCCAATGCAGGTCCCAGACTATAAAATCACAAACACACACACACACACACACACATACGAGGACATTAGCTGTCACAGAACTGAATGAAATCAGCAGTGAGGCAGTCCATGGTGGGAAGGGGAGGGTCGACCCACACACAGCAACAGCAGCTGTGGTGACAAACATCTTGTCGCCTGAGGGATGAGGAGCATGTGAGAGTTTTGATGCTTATTTATGTTTGCATCTTTGAACTCCAAATTCTAATTGGTCTCAGTGATGAAGACAAGCCAGAAATGAAGATTGAAAATCCCCTTACAGAATAATTAAGAAGTACAAAGACATGTCTATTTCATGAGGAAATTCTTTGTTATCATTCAAATTACTGACAGTTGGTTACATCTTACGGGCTAAAGATCATCTTGAAAGGTTGTAGTTCAGACAAATTAAAATAAAACTTTTTCTTTTACATATGTTCCATGTGGTATCTTTGTTTCACTTGCCTAGTTTTCAAAATATTCATCTTTTCAACAAAAAAGGGTTTAAAAATGTCTTGTTTATGTCACTCAATACACTAAAAATGATACTTAAAATTCAGCAGCAGTGTGCATTTCTACACTGCAGATAGTACAATGGTGACAGATAGTCATTGTCTTACACAGCCTTTCTGTCTTGTAAACAGACCAGTGGTTGTAGATGGTTCAATGACATTAATTTTGTGAATTCCTATGTCCTTATCAGAAAACATGTACACACCTTTATACACTCAACTTTTATACAAGTGTTTTGATGTAATAATATACACTAAATAACTATTATTAACAGAATGCATCCATTTGATAGATCTCACTGTTTGCACTATGCTACAAATAAACCTGTTAATAATACAATCACCGTGAAAAAACTGAAGTGCAAAGTGTAAGATTTGATGGATTACTCCACAACATTTTTTCAGACACACAGCACTCAAAAAAGGTAATGAAATGCGTGAATCACTGTGACTTTACTACGAGACAAGGTCCTCACCACCTTTTCTACTGCAACATGGGGAAAAGGATAAGTCATTACGGTTAGATCTGTTAGCACATTCTCTATAGCGCTCAGACATACATATACACACATACGCACACATACACACATAGGCACTACTTTCTCAGCGTCTCAGAGCAGCCGCATGAGGAAATTCATTTACTTTAAGGTAGGCAGTAAAAAGGACGCCTCGTAAAAAAAAAAAAAAGTCCTTTATGTGCAATCAATATCTGAACCAATGAGCAAGCAGAGTAGCTCAGTTTGCTTCACTCACACACAAGCTCACACAATGAGAGAACTATCACGACTTGACTTTCTATTAACCCAGTCGCTTGTCTCTTGAAGGACACTCCATGAAAGGTTGGAATGGGTTATGACAAAGCTGCTGCAAAAGAGGTGATGTTCAGGGATTTTAAACAGACTGTGTGTGTGTACTATTTGTACTTTCAAATATATATATATATATATTAAAAAAAACAACAACAACAACAACAAAAACAACCTAAACCATGGGCCCTAAACTCTGGTAGTTGAGGGCAGCTGTCCTGCATGTTTTAAATGTTTCCTTTTCTAACACATCTGATTCAACCACATGGCTCCTTATCAAGCATCCCCAGCAGCTTGCTCATGGACTGGAGTTTGAGACCCTTGGCCTAAACTGACCATTAGAGTGTTAAGAAAAAAACAGCTCTAACGTTTTGCCAAAGATGTCAATGTACTGGGCTGTAGAAATATGAATTATATCCATCTACATCAACAGGATTTATGTGATCACTAGAGGTAGAAGTGAGTCACTCTGCTTGTCTCCCACATAGATATAGAAAGGGTAGATGCTGCGTGTTCTATCCATTGTATGACATTGTATCGGCCGCCATATTGGAGTAATAGTTGTCAGTCTGGTTACGTATGTAAATAAAAACAAGAGGTTGCTTTGATCTCACTTGATATCGATGATTTCAATATAAAGGGAATGTGCACGTCGAAAAATAAATACACTTATCACACTTCTAACATTTCTATGTAAAATTCTTTTGCAGGATGAAACAAATATATAATACTTACTTATGAAAAGTGATTCCTTCCGCCCTTGACTCGAAAGTGGGGTATATTGTGATTTGTCTGAACTACCTAGTATGAAAGCAGTGGAAACGCCTTGACAAGTGAACTGCTCCAATATGGCCGCCGTGTTGACGTATCGAACCACTGGAGGCGTGGCGTCTACCCTATCTATATCTATGGTCTCACATGGTGAGGAAAACTAAGGCCACAGCATTTGACCAATGTGTCCAGATGGGATGAGAACCATGAAGAAACAACTTTTAGTCAAAGGATGTAAATGAAAAGAATGGAGTTTGATACTGAAATGGTAGCGTTTTTTACATGGATGAATTTGACTTAGAGGCTTATGAAGGTCGAAATATGTTACCATTTGTATAATGATTATATAATGCTATTATTGTCACTGTTTGTTAAACTAAACTATGGCAGTTCTGACCTTGTTTGTTTAATACCAAACAAATCTTTAGTTTGTCTACTGACAACACAAACAATACAGAAAGCAGATGTAATTTGTGGTTTTGCTGTGGCAGTTTTGAGATAAAAGTGTGCTTTTAATTTTTTTTCTGTCAGGCCCCCTTTGGACTATGAAAAATCTCCAGGCCCCCCTCAACCCCAACAACATTATGACAGGATTAGAACTTTTATTGAAAGAAACATCTTTTTTTTTTTCTTTGTGTTGTGCAAATTAAAAATACCTTGGATTTTTCATTAACAAACTCAACAAGACTGCTCCTTGAGACAATAATTTTCCAAATAAATGTAGGAATTGCACAATTATCTTACACCTATGACAATAAAGGTATTTTTCTTTAAAACAACACATAACCTTTGGTAACAAAGATGAGCACTGTAACAATTTCAGTAGCTGCAATGAGTAAATTGGGAACTATTTATGTATTGAAGACAAACGTGCAAACAGTACAAACTGCGTAAAAACAGAAACATTGCACAGTTTTCTTTTACAGTCACATCCCTGTCCATTCTCCAAACCTAAACTCTTTGTCTAGACTAGTGACAGATCATCATGGCAGTAGACGTGTTTGTTGTACGTCCCTTTAGCTTGCTCCAACGCTAAAACATTAGTTCCACCTGCTAAATGTTTTCACCTGAAAAAGAAAAGTAACACCCAGGGGTAATCTCATGCCCTCCCACAGTTTGGGAAACACTGGTTTAAAAACACAATAAGCTAACAGATTTATAATTTAAAGTATCAGCTGTGACAGCACATAGAAATTATAAGACACTGTTACTGTGAGTGACTCAAAATAAGTAGCTATGAGTTTTAGTTTTAAGAACTTAATGCTGCCATAATACAATTAGCTTCAGTCAGTGACACAGTCTGAGTCGACATCATGCTGATTCACTGATGGTTCTGGTTGTCTAAGTGTGTTCTGGTAACTTTAACTCAACTGCCAGAAAAAGCAGGTTTCTTGGCTACTTCTATTCATCATCACTGCAGGAAAACAGTCAGAGTACAATCCAAAGCCCAGAATTTTATCACGACACAGTGTTTGACACATTTCCATGCATGAGAGCAAACAATGTGATAGTCTTTTCTACAAACACAGGCTGACTTAATACTTGGTTAAGCTATCATGCCCTATCAGTTACCGTGCATCAGGAAGCACTGCTGTTTTAATTTGATATGGCATAGAGCCTATGAGTAGGAATGCCATACTGATTAATATGGGCTGTGATATGGGGTAATTCCCATACTGCTGTAACTGCACTTCAAATCCTCCATCAGACCATTGGAACAGATACAAGCTCATTACTCACCGTGGAGCACAGACCCACACAAACACACATACACATGAAACCTCAAACAAGCACAACAGCAACACACACACACTATGAATAAAGTGTTCATGGTGCATAAATATGAAAACATCTCAGCATTTACAGATCAGCTGCTTTGCAAAGACGGTGGCGCACAGTAACAGTAATCACTGCTTTTTTACACAAGGGCCCAGATGTGACAAGATAACTTAAGTACCAACTCTGATCTTAAGTACATCCCCACTGTAATCTCTTCTGCTTTCTTCCTTTTGTCCTTTTTCTTGTTGCATCGAAACAATGCAAAACACCACCTCGCTCTGTAATATGTTACCACCTCCTTGAAGATGACTCAATAGTCTGACACCAACCAAAGAAAAGCAGGAGAAATAGAAGTGACCTCTTACCTGTCTCACATCTTTTCCCAGTAAATCCTTGCTGACAAATGCAGTTGTTGGGTGAGACACAAGTTCCTCCATTCTGGCACAATCCGTCACACATAGCTAGGGGTAGACCATAGGAAAAGAGCTATTACTCTCCAAGATTAACGAGCATTAACTATGTAATTAGACCAGCAGCAGCATATGTATTTGCATACAGAATAAGAGCTAATTTGGTGATGTGATTCATTACAGGCTCTCATGATATTAGCTGGTGTGATTAATGCATCTCACCAAGGTTAATTCAAAAATGTTCATTATCCATGGGTAGGCGCTTAGTTAATGTGTCCGCAAAACACAGAGAAGTCACTGGAGTTGACAGAATACAATGAATATAAATGGACGAGATACACAAATGACACTGCATGCTCAGAGGGATGAAAAAGAAGTAGCTCGGTCGTGTAAAGCCATTAGAGGGTTCACATCTGCCAGAGGTGGCGCTCAAGGAATTTTGTATTGCATATTGAACACACAGCCATGGAAAAAAAATTATTAGACAATCAAAAGTCACCAAAAACAATGGTTATGCAATCAAGTATGAAGTCCTGTACGTATCATGTGACTAAAACAGACAGAAAAGAAGACATGGAATGCCTAAAATACTGTTTTTGTCACTTCAATGCTATAGATATTATCAAGCAAACACGGAAATCAAGAAAATCCTTTTTGTATTATATGTCTTATATAAGTTTTTATGTGTATTTTCACACTTTGCACGGGCCAGAGAAAAACAACATTTCAATTCTCTGTATGCTGTATGGTGAATTGACAATAAAGTTAAATTGAATGAATTGAAAACAGTTAAATATTAGCTCTGAAATTAAACTCTTATCTATTAAACTCTTTTTGTTATTGTATTATAGTGGGTCAAACACATGTGTCTATAATTGTGCCAGGTATGAAAATTAACAATAAAATGAAGAAAACAAGAGTGGTTTAATAAAAATTTTTCTGTGACTGTACATACATTTGTAATTTGAAGAGTGGTACCAGAGTTTTAACCTATAAAGACCCAAACATCCATCACTAACCAAACGCATCTATTGATCTACACCAGTGGTCCCCAAACTGCGGCCCGCCTCCACATTTGGTCCAGCCCCCTGAACAATACCAGAGAGCATTTAGATTTTTTTTCATATATGTGTATTTGTATTTGATAATAATGTTGGACTTTTGCAATAAGATGCTCTTTAGTTATGAACTATTTTCATTATTAACTATTAGTTAGAAACTAGTTTAACACAAGTCAGAGATTCTGCTCTGACAACTAAGCTGAACTTGGACCTGTTAACACGAAGACGTTTGTGTTCTGACATGTATGACGTTTTGTTCTGTGAAGAACCCAGAGACGGTTATTTGATTGTGGCTTTCTGGAAAACAATACATTTTTACATTTAGGTACTGCTGCAATCGTCACACTGACCCCGGCCCCTCATCAGAGAAGGGAAAGGTTATGTGGCCCTCACAGGAAAAAGTTTGGGGACCCCTGATCTACACTGTATAATTCCTGTTGATTCATTAATTCCATTAATATATGAAAATAATTGGTGTAAAATACAGTCATTTGTTGTCATCTTTTTATGGTCATCAGATATGACCCACTTATACATTCAAAGGTTCTATAGTTACCATGGAAACACTGTCACCTTCTATAAGATTCACCAGTAAAAGCCACTGAGTTTAATCAACCAAAGTGGATGTAAATGTATGGTTTATGTTCACTTAATAATAGATTTACCTGAGAAATTCACATTTTCTCTCAGTTTTCTCTGTTTTTTTATTAAATAACCCTCAAATATAATCTGAGTTTTAATTAACATCTACATGATCAGTAAATTAAACATAAAAAATACCTGATTCATATTGATGAAATGCAAAATACAAATGATTATATTATAATGAATGTTGATAAATTACTTAAGAAATGTTAGCTTATGGAGAAAATGTAATTGAGGGACTTATACAAAAGTAGCACTGGGTTTTTATGGGTTAAAGTATGAGTTTATCAGTGTTAAACCACAGAGTTTATATTAGAGCTGCACAATATATTGTTTGAGCATTGTATGTGCATGCAATAGTCACATCGCAGGTACTGCAATTTATTTTTATTTTTATTTTTTATGTATACATGAAAAAAAAAATTAAATCTTCCTCTTGCCCCACCTAGGTGGTGTCTCCTTCAGACTCGGGTCCTCTACCAGAGGTCAGTGAGCCTGAGGGTTCTGCTCAGGATCTTAGCTGTTTCTGTTTCTTTAGGACACAGATCTCTGATGTTGTACCTGGTATCTGCTGGAGCCATTGTCCCAGCTTGGGGGTCACTGCTCCTGGTGCCCCGATCATTACTGGTACCACTGTTGCCTTCACACTCCACATTTTCTCCTCTTTCTCAACCCTTAGTATTTCTCTTCTCGTGTTCTTTCTTTCTGATGTTGCTATCACTGGGGACTGCTACATCTATCACCACCACTGTCTTCTCATGGTTATCCACCACCACTATGTCAGGCTGATTGGCCATCACCATCTTGTCAGTCTGGATCTGGAAGTCCCACAGTATCTTGGCCTGTTTGTTCTCTGTCACCTTTGGGGGGGGTCTCCCATCTTGACCCTGGGACCTCCAGTCCATACTCAGTACAGATGTTCCTGTACAGTATGACCACTGCCTGGTTATGCTGCTCCATAAATGCCTTACCTGACAGCATCTTACACCCTGCTGTGATGTGTTGGATATTATATAATATATTTAATATAATAATATAATATTTATTATTTTTGTCTTCATTTATTTATTCATTCATTGAATAATTTTTTTATTTGTCTTTTTTTATTTATTCATGATTTATTTGTTATATATACTCCTGAGTATTTTTTGATATCATAATATATATATATATATATATATATATATATATATATATATATATATATATATATATATATATATATTCATTTATTTTTTTTCCTAATATTGTTTTTCTAATATCCTAAAGCCCTAGTCTATATGGTGGTGTTTCTTACCCTTGCAGACGGTCCCGTTCCCAGTGTAGCCCGGTTTACATGAGCAGCTGTGCCCACCAACCATGTTGAAGCACAAGGCGTTCTCATCACAGTTGTGGAGTCCACTGAGACACTCGTCATGCTCTAAAACAAGAAAACAACACACATCAACCTACTGTCTCCATAGTATTCTTATATTATACGTATACATTTTACTGTCTGAGAAAAATGCAATACAATTCTACTTCCAGTTCAACCAATTTCAGTATTTTTACATTTACAAAGCAAGAAAACAACACTTGATTAAATAATTTCATTGTGAATTTGAGGCAAGATGGAAGCTTATTGGTAATTTTTTTTTTATTTCCATCAAGACAAAATACAAGACCCAGTGTCAAATTAAATGACTTGACATTCCAACAGCTGTGTGAAAACATGAGTAACCAACAGCTGACTGGAAAATGAGCCACAGTGTCTCTCCATTTTATCATAATCCATCATAAAATGGTTTCAGATGTTTGATATTTCTCCCTGTAATCTGTTGTTCTTGTTCATACAATCTAAGGAACTGTTGCAATATATATATATATATATATATATATATATATATATATATATATATATATATATATATTGCATATACTACTGAAAATAAACAGCTAATTTGCACATATACAAGCATGAGTTGGGAACTTGTGCCTATAAATGTACTGTATTTTGCATTTCTAAACTACTGGTCTCTAGTTTGAGTCTTGTAAACTGGCACAATTGGCTGTTAAATACTATGGAATTTTTGTGTAAAAGCATTAACACAACATCTCCATTGAACCCGGATTCCCCAGTTGTTGTTACAGATACTGGGGACTTAATGATATGGTTTGTTATGAATACTCCACTGACAAGCTTAACTAATGGTTACAGCCCATGACAATGTACTGTATCCAACTGGCAAACAAGAGACAAGTCTGTCTCCCTCAGTGTGAAGAACCTCCGTATAGGAAAGAAACTCAAAATACACAATAAAAAGCTCAAATGATAAGCTCCTGCACTACATAAATCAAACGTCAAAAAAGGCACAATGCAGCTCTAATACAGTAAGAACACATACAAAAGATAGAGTTTGCAACAGCTGTGGTGTAAAACTGGAATAATTTGGATTTAGAAAAAAAATCAATATGGATGGTAAAGACAATGTTAATATTTCTTCTTCCTGTGTGATATGGTTAGATGTCTTTATTATTGTATTACAAGTCTTACTGGCTGGATAACACATAAGACAACTCAAGTGTACTTTCACTCTTTTACATTACATCATACATATTAGCCTACATATTTTCTTGAAATTGCACATTTTCTGTTCTGTTGTGAATGAAATATGGATGAAATAATACTTATTTAAGCTGGAAAAATGAAATGTCAAAAATATCTAAAAAAAATAAAATAAAATAAAGCCTTCAAAAGTGAGTTATTTTGTAGATGGTGTGTTTTATTGGGTAATGGTACTCTGTTTAGTGCGTATGGATGGGACATTTAGGAAACATTCAAAAGTTATAAAATAGAAGATTAAAAAAGAAGTCAAAAGTCAAAATTATGAGATGAAAGTCAAAATTATGAGATGAAATTAAAAAATTATGAGAAAAAGGTCATAATTCTAATGATTTGCTGGTTTCCAGGGCGGCTGTGGCTCAGTTGGTAGAGTGGGTCGCCCAATGACCGAGAGGTTGGTGGTTTGCGTCCCAGCTCTGGCTGTCCACATGTTGAAGTGTCCTTGGGCAAGACGCTGAACCCTGACTGAGGCCCCCAGTAGGACTGACCTTAGACCTTTGAAACCTACTGGTGTATGAGTGTGTGTGAATGGGTGAATGGGTGAATGGGAGGCTAATGTAAAGCACTTTGAGCACCATGAAGGTGGAAAAGCGCTATATAAGTGCAGTCCATTTTTCATACTGCCACATTTGTCTAGTTTGAAAAGTAATGATGTAATGTAATTACTGTAATTTATACTCTACATTCTGAGAATGTAGAGTATAAATTACAGATATTTATATAAATGTAAAGAGTATAAATGACAGATATTTATATAAATGTAAAGAGTATAAAGTACAGATATTTATATAAATGTAAAGAGAATAAAGTACAGATATTTATATAAATGTAAAGAGAATAAATTACAGATATTTATATAAATGTAAAGAGTATAAAGTACAGATATTTATATAAATTTAAAGAGTATAAAGTACAGATATTTATATAAATGTAAAGAGTATAAAGTACAGATATTTATATAAATGTAAAGAGTATAAAGTACAGATATTTATATAAATGTAAAGAGTATAAAGTACAGATATTTATCCAAAAATGTAGGCAGTAAAAGTAAAAGGTTTCTAGAAAAATAAATACTTCAGTAAGTACAGATAACTAAAAACTGTACTTAAGTAAGTCGTTTTTATTTAGAGCACCTTTCACAGACAATGGGTCACAAAGTGTTTTACAGCGCGCACACACTTACATGGCTGCTGCCAATACACAGGTGCTGCCTGACCCTACTGGGATAACGTTGGGTTCAGTGTCTTGCCCAAGGACACTTCGACATGTGAACAGCCAGAGCTGGGACATGAACTGCCAACCCTTCAATCACGGGACGACCCGCTCTACCAACTGAGCCACAGTAAAGGAAGTACTTGTACTTAGATGCTTCCACCTCTGAGTACAAGTATAATACACAAAACATGAAACATTTGTCTGAAACCTGAATATCTTATTTAAAATCTGATGCAAAGTAACAGCATTCAGAATGTCACACAAACAGATAATTGCCTTCATTAACATCGTCACTCGGTCCCTAGGTGAGTATCAAGTGTTTGAACCTGCAGATCATTCATCTTCCTTAAACCTTTCTGAACCTGTTTACCATCATGTCCTCTGGAGCCTGTGGTCTGTTTGATCAGAAGATGTATTTGTTTTTACTTCAAATCCCTAATGGTAAAACTAGAAACTTCAACTGCAACATAGATTTATTTGAAAATATCATGCAAGGCTGACTTAAGACCTGAACTAAATTGCTAAAGAACTGCAGAGCTTTTCTAAGCCGTTTCCCTCCCCTCATGAACAGGCGATTTAATGCACGCCCTTCATCTGCCCCTGAACACAAAGGCAGATCTTTATCCCCCAGAGATACAAAAAAGAAGAACACTGATCTATCGTATTTTCAGATTCCCATAAATATTGCTCTCTGATAAGTACCTACAGAGCACTACATCAGCTGTAGAACACAGAACTTTGTGGACTTGTTTTAACCTTCTCAATTCTCCTTTTCTTTATTTCACGACTCTTTATCCAGTCACGATCCAAAAGGATTCAAAACGAAGCCAATCTTGAAAGCTTTATCTTTTTAAAGAGAATTTCTTTCCGCGTGCAGTTTCTGACAGAACTTACAAAAATATGATATGTGTTAATAACTGCTAAAAGTATTCATCTAAAAACATTCAGAATCCTTTTTATTGTCATTTAAAATAGAGAAATTCTCGTTAAAACAGTGCAACATTCAGAAAAGAAAATACATTTGTGTGACAAACATATTTAAAAAACAAACCAAAAAAATAAAAACTGTACAGTACAAGATAAAAAAAATATAAATAGAATAAAACTCTGGATACAAATCTGTGTACACACACACACACACACACACACACACACACACATATATATATATATATATATATATATATATATATATATATGTATATATATACATACATACACATATATACACATACATACACACACATATGCACACACTGCATGCTTACTGATCTGGGAGCAATAGTCTGGACTGCTTTCAGTTATTTAAGTGAATTTTTACAAAATAAAATTAATTCACTTCTCTCTGCTCCGTCACAGTTTTTTTGGAAACATTTAGTAATCCTCAGAAGCTTTCCTCAGCTGCACACATGAAACACTTCTGTGTACACCTACTTATGCTGTTTTTCACAACTAGGACTTTTTCAAAAGCGCGCAATTGTGGAAGACAGGGAGGTCTGAGGACTCAAAGATGGCACCTGAAGAGTGAGAGGATCAGAAATCGGAACGGTTGTTACAGAAATCCTGAGCCACATCATCCATTTCCCTGCCATCATCCAATCCATTATAACTCCTGAACAGACCGTGGACTCATCCAAATTGAAAGTGACATTGTGATGAGTTTCTCTATGGAGGGAATGATGTATGTGTACGTGTGTGTGTGTGTGTGTGTGAGATGGATTGAAGGGCACTTAGGCCGGTCCACTGCTCCACTCTGCATTACACACAAACATTCACCTGCTGTAGGCTAAAATTAAAGCCTGCTCATTGGCATCTAAAACAGTCATAACAGGACAGGAGAGAGGTAACAGTAGTTTGTTTTTTTTTACTACCAAGATTATACCCATGCCTCGCTGTCAGCACTCAGAAAAGTTTGACCATTGTCTACTTGCATAAATTGCGACAACAAAATACCAATTAAAATGATTGAATAGATTTGAAGTATTTGAACTTTGATTAAAAACTATTGATTTAATGAAGTAAATGTAAACATCATAATTAAATCCAAAATAATGAACTTAACAGTTGAATTATTTTGGATTTACTAAGATGTTGAACAAATCCAATCAATTTTAGGATTTTTAGAATTTTTTAATTTACTAGTAATTGGGAAAATACTAATTTAGATATACCAAATACCTGCAAAAAATCATTTAGACTTACTAAGGTGGAATTAATTCATATTCCTAAATATCTGGATGATATTGATTTATATGTTGTTGACTTTACTGATAAAATATCATGATTTTTCTGCTGATAAAAATGCTAAAAAAATGCTGATAAAAATGAGTAAAGTGCAATTGATAAATAATTAAACTGTCATTAACTCAACATTCCAAACTGCACAAAGTCACTTTTTTCATGTAGAGTTTTATAGAATTTATTTTCTTAATATTAATTAAAGCTAGTCACACTTTTTAGAGTGAGAGTGGAAAGAGTTGTCAATCTGAGCGGACAGGACGGTGGAGCCACTGCCCCAACGCGTATTTATCTCCATCACATGTGTACAGTATTCAATATTGTTCTCTTATACTTTTAGTTATTTAGGAATTTAAGTTTACTACAATACCACATTGTCAGTACTTCTGGATTTAATCGCAAACTAAATATTGCATGTGAGCAAGACTGGAGCATTTCCTTGCTGAGGCTGCAGACAGATAAACAATCAATTATGTACAGCTTGTCACCAGGGATCTCTCTCTGTAGCTGTCCGTTTCACCTCCTGCTTGACTTTTCTTCACATTACGCCAAAACAATAACAGCATCAGTGAGGTCTGACCTCAGTTTGCTCCTCTCAGAACGCTGTGTTTTCAAGTTTAACGTTCATATTAGAAGATGCATGAATACAGAAGATCATGTCTTCATCAGTGATGCAGGTCTGCGAAACTGAAATGGTATTGTGTAGCATTGTAATAATAGATTATCAGTATTTTAATTAGTCAATAACATGAAGAGGTTGAGGTTTACAGTTGGATAACTGGTGTCCAGAACAGACTTTCACTCAAATATTATTCATCCACTGATGTCACTGAAACAGTGGATGAATGGTGATGGAATTGTTATTTCTATGATAAAATATGTTGTGAAAAACTAATCATACCCTTCCTGATTCCTTACATTTTTGCACATGTGACAGTGAAATCTTTCGGGTCACTATAGTAAATTAATAATATTAGACAAAGATGACCGGAGTAAACAAAAAAAGGCTGTTTTTACATGATGATTGTATTTACGGAGGGGGGAAAAAAACAATTACTAAACAGACCTAGCCTTGTGTGAAAATGTAATTTCACCCTAAACTAAATAGATGGTTGTGCCACCCTTGGCAGCAATAACAGCAATCAAGCATTTACGCTGAGTCGTATACACCACTGTGGAGGACATTTGGCCCATTCTTGTTCACAGAATTGTTCCAATTCATCCACATTGAAAGGTTTTTGAGCAGGAACGGCCTGTTTAAAGTCAAGCTACAGCATCTTAATCAGTTTTAAGTGTAGACTATGCTGCTCCACAACCTTCATTTCTTTTTTTTAAACATGTCCTCGTCAGTGTGTTTCAGATCATTGTCCTGTTGCATAAAACTAAGTGTGCTTGAGCTTGAGGTCAGACATTCTCCTTGTGAATTTGCTAGTAGATGACATGGGAATCGAGAACTGGTTCCTCTTGAGGACAGGTTCCATGATTATCAATTCCATAGAGTCGTTTGACAGTTTATCTAATGATTCTCTTATCGATTCCAGCGAGTACAAATGATGTCACGTGACATCTGTAAGTTACACACGCTCGATTCCAGCAAGCATGAGCAATTATGTGACGTAAGTTACGTTGGTTTCGCACATGTATTGCAATTGTAAACAACAATGGCGCAAACCGGGTTTAAACGCTCCAAAGTGTGGCTTCATGACAACAGGGCAACTTTGCAGTCATTGCAAAGTGGATATAACAGTGTTGGGAGGGAACATGACGAACATCCAGAAACATTTGTGCACATAGAATGCAATTATTTTAAATGATTGTTGTGTTTTTGACAAGCTTCGAACTGATAACCCAGCAGCAGCAGCAGCAGCAGCAGTGTCCAAGCTATGACCACCTATACAGTTACTACAGAAGACAACTCTGATAAGTACCTATCCCACTGTCTACGTGCAATGTGTGCAATGTGTGTCTTTATAAAAATTAAAAAAAAAAAAATATATATATATATATATATATATATATATATATATATATATATATATATATATATATATATATACTATAACAGTTAAAATTAAACGAATGAAAATTAGAATCGATAATGGAATCACAATTGTAAAAATCTTATCAATTCCTATCCCTATTAGAGAGGAGATGCAGCTAAGCAGCCTCAGACCCTCCCTAAAAATGTAGTTAATTTATGACATATCACTGGGTGGCCGTTACTTTTTCCACATAGGACCAGGTAGGTTTACGTAGGTCGCCATTTTCGATTAATAAATTAAATTATCATGTCACGGTATATTCAGTGTGTAACATTATAATCCCTTTGATCATCTGAAATAGTTACGTATTGACAAATATGCAAAATACTTTTTACAGCATTATAAACTTAATTGTCCTGACAGTGAATGTTGTCCTGAGTAACAGCACCATGTGGCAGCAGCGATAATACAACTTTTACAATTCTACAGTATCTTATCCCCAGATCAGTGGGCAGTAAACACATGACAACAAACAATTATATACAGGGTGTCCCATAAGTCTCCATACATAGGAAAAATATACATTTTTATTTATATAATATGCTCTATATGACTACAGTAACATTTCAATGTGTTGCTCTTTATTCAAAATCTATATATATATATATATATATATATATATATATATATATATATATATATATATATATATATATATATATATATATGTGTGTGTGTATATATATGTATAGAGTATACATATGCAATGTAGAATGTGGAATGTAGTTAGGTAGGTAGGTAGGTAGGTAGGTAGGTAGGTAGGTAGATAGATAGATAGATAGATAGATAGATAGATAGATAGATAGATAGATAGATAGATAGATAGATAGATAGATAGATAGATAGATAGATAGATAGATAGATAGATAGATAGATAGATAGATAGATAGACAGACAGACAGACAGACAGACAGATAGATAGATAGACAGACAGACAGACAGACAGACAGACAGACAGACAGACAGACAGACAGACAGACAGACAGACAGACAGACAGATAGATCATAATTCAAGAAGGAATCTTGGGGATATTGGAAAAAGTAGCGGATGACTATTTGTGCCCCCCCCCCCCCTCTCTGTGAGTCCCTTTTGAGCCCTCAGACTGAAAGTCATCTTTTCTGATCTCTGTTGTTGACAAACCCCCTGCTCCACCTCTGGACCTTGTCCATCCCTTTCTGCCCGTCTCCACCCATGCCTCCTACTATTCCTCTACCTCGGGGGCACATGCCTGGTTATCGCAGGATTAGAACAAGGACACACACACCCTGCATACACACCTCAGCCACAAGTGCACGCATGTACACAAACACACAGCACACGCACACCTCAGGACAGCCTTCTTTAATAACATTCAAAGAGAGAGCACAACCAATCCGCTACCTTTCATGGATTAACTGCTAATCTCACAGAGCGCGGAGCACCTCAGGCACTTTGGGGAAAAGAAGAAGAGTAGCGCAGAAAAAAGGGGGAGGAAGCTTGACCTTCAAGATCAAGGATAAAGTGCTAGTCAAAGGAAGGGGCAAAAGAAAGTTTGGGATGTTTCTTTTACAAAAGGCTTCAGTGGATACAGAGTCTGTGCCATGTCGCGACATTTGGCTGAACATATTTCATTTAAACAAGTACATTGAATTGACATGTTCCTGTCTGCCACCAGCTGAGATCTGGACCCACGGCATGTCTCTCAGCTGGTGGCCGAGATTCCAACTTCTGTCTGAGCTCCTTGACCCCCTGACAAGCCTGTGAGAAATATAACTAGGGATCCACGCTGTTTGGTCTAGGCTTAAATCTGCAGATCAGTCCTTTAATCCACCATTCAGCATATAAACACTGAGCCATGAAATGAACTACAGTCAATGTAATCCTCTTTACTAGGAAGACTAGTTCACATCCGAGTCTGCACTGCATACAGAAATACGGCTATCAATACCAGGACATTGTTTCTGCTGAGTGTGCAATTTGTTAATTGGTGAAAGCTATTGAGGATGATAAAGATGCACATATATCATTGGAATGTACATTGTCAATACATACTGAAGGGGGTGGGTTAATGTTTCCATCCAAAAGTGTAATATTTCTTCTGGAGTCCCTTTGGTGTTTTTTTTAAAAAGAAGCAGATGTTCAATTGCTATTAATAAGCAGTGGATTCCTGCAGCTGGAACTTTAACATCTCCCTGTTTTCACTGTCAATCACCGGCACCAAGACTTAGAGTGGTGACTAACCTCAACATGGATGAGGAATGGTTCCCCTGTTTGCACTCTAGAATTCATTATTTTCTTCCATTTAAGGATCTGAATGTTATTGTTGACGCCTAATTTGGCAATAATTCATCTTTCTAATTTTGCCAAAGAGGTTAGATGGGGGAGGGGGGGCTTATTACAGTGTTTGGTACCCAGCTCTCTGTGCCCTGATGGCGGATGTGTGGGAGCTGATATCCAATAACTCAGTGGGGAGATTACAACGGTAATTTGACGGAAGCAGAGAAAAAGTCATTACATCAAACCTCTGCATAAGCCCTGGTTTAATCACACAAATTGACTTTTATAAGGATATGCATAGCTGCATATTCCACTACAGTGACTTAAAGGCATTTTAATAGGAAACTACATAAAATATAGTGGCACAATTTAATCCACTGGGTCTGGAGGTATTAATCTTGATAGGGAAACTGGGGAATGAGTACACAGTGCAAGAGAGACAAATGGGTAAAACAATAAAACTTGCCTAGAGCTGAAGAGATTAAAGAAAACCGAAGTGAAACCACACAAGGCACAGTCATTGTTGAAAAAATAATAGGGAAAAGGACTGAGTAAGCAAGGTTCTCCAAATAAATCACATGAGAGCAGAAAAGTGATGAATGCGCATGTGTTCCCGCTTTGCAAAAACTGTTCCTCAATCTCAATCTCAATTGTAACTTGTTTTTCTTTTCAGAAGCGTGTTCATAAGAAGACACAATTCCTTAACTTTACCATATTATTTCCTGATTTTCATTGACAGGGAAATAGAAAAGCTCTACAGGAGGCCGAGATGGAGCAGGAAATATGAGTTCTCACAGGGTGCACACTGTGTCATACAGCTTTAATTCAATCTCCAATGACTCTGCAGGAAGGCTGTGGGCCTAAATCCATCGGTGCACAGCAGCCGGCCCCTTCACGCCGTTCCCACTGAGTTCGTTTGCATTAGTACGAATTGGTTTTTTAATTACAGACATGGAAGAAATGCAGCACATTGCTGCCTCTTCACAGATGACGCAAACAGGGAGCTCTGTATACTTATCATCATGTTTCATGTATTGTAAACAGCCAGAGAGAAACATGAAAGGTCTGCCACTCATCAGTAGGAAATAAGATGTGCTTGCTTGACAAGATGGACTCTTACAATATATGACAGAACCCCAGTGACTCCATGTGTGGCCCTGCATTTGGCACCATAAAAATGACATTAATTTAAGAAGATACTGTCATTTTAAAGTCTTTGCAAGGACAGACATTTTCAGCAGCAACCTCTAATTATTATTATTTCAACTGTCCAGTAAATCTTCACTGCTAATGTTTAGCACAGATGTTAATGTCTGCTATGTTCGTCCTCATCAAAGTCATCAAAGTTTTTTGTGCTGTCACATACATGGAAAAAAAAATTTCAATTTATGAAACAAAATAACCATATAGGAGACATTTATCTTATGTTCATTTTGTTTTTGTCATGCCTGTGCTCTGTCTGCTCTTTTCTTTCTCTTTCTGTCTTTCTTCTCTCTCTCTTCCATCCTCTATCTGTGTCTGACCTCTGACCTAATTTCAATGCAAGCCACCTGAGTAACCACAGGTGTGGTTACTCAGGTGTCTCTATATAAGCCTGCTCTTCCAGTATGCCTGTTGCCAGATTATTTTTGTCCTTACAAGACTTTCCAGTGTTTTTGTCTGCCTGCTTTTGTGGGTTCTGACCTGTTCCTGCTTGCTTCCTACTTCGACCTGTTTCCACCTGACTTCCTCTTCTATCTGCACCCTTCGGATCTGAGCCTGCCTTTGTTATGACCACGTCTTTGTCTGTCCTCCCGGGTACCCGACCTGCCCTTTGGACACTGACCCGTCTTACTGCCTGTCTCTGCTGGATTTCTGATTACTGTACCCTGGACTGTTTTCCCTTTCTGCATATCCCCTTTGAACTGTGTTTAAGCTGTTGGTAATAAACCTGTTTTTTTTTTTTTTACTTTACTCTTGGACTGCTGTCTGCATTTGGGTCCGATACCTGATCATCACAGTTTTTCCTTCTAATATTATTTTTGTTTCCCATTTTTTTTCCCCACAAAATGGCTCAATCAGCATTTAAATAATAACTTGGGGCCTGTCCACACAGTGACATTTTCTAGTAAATCTGATAAAGTTTGTTGTCATTTTGGCCTCGCATCCACAAAGTAAATGGTGTTTTCAGGTACCCAAAATGAGATATTTTGAGAACGGGTTCAGGAGTGAAAAGATCTGGCAATGGTGGCATTGCGTTGCTGTGTGTACGAGTAAAATGGAGTAAAGCATCTAGCATCTACATCACAACCACATGACCAGAACAAATCACAGCTTCACGTGCAACATTCATTCGTAAACCAGACAGTGACCATCATGGTGGACACCAGAGTAGAGATAGTAGCAGAGCTGCAGTCACTGCTAAGTTTACTGGTGTTATTGAAGGAAAATCTACTGATGTTAAACCAATAAGATGAGCATCAGAGATGCCTACACAAGTTCACTCAAGAAGTGATCTTGTGTAGGCGAAACACTGGATAAATATATATAAAACCAAAAAGAAGATAAAAAGGACTGTTTAAAATATCATTATAGATATAAAACATATGCAAGTATAATATGAAAGTAAAAAGGCGCATTGGTTAAAAGCCAGATTAAAAAGTGGGTCTTGAGCATGGTTTTAACTTACTTCCTTTAATCAACATTTAGAATATTACATCCACATCATTTCTGCTGTCATACTATCATTTATCACGGACAGCATGCTCTAATTTGCAGCTCACATTCAAAACCTCACCTATCATGCCTTTCTCCAATATAGCAACATCTCCGTACTGCACTCACCATCGTCCCAGTCCAGTGCTTAAGTCCTTGTTCATTCATTTGTCACTTCCCGCATCAACTATTGCAATGCCCTTCTCACTGGACTCCCAACCAAACTCAACAGACTGAAATGTATTCAGAACTTTGGCTGTCGGGACCATCACTCTCACCAAATCATCTGACCACATCACCCTCAGTCTCATAAACTTAACTGGCTCCCAGTTCAGTTTGGTATCCAATACCAAAACCACCTCCTCCACATACAAAGCTCTCCACCACCTAGCCCCCACTTACATGTATGACCCCTCCTACACCCTCCACTCAACTGCCACTGGACGACTAACCATTCCCTCATCAAGCCTCAGTACCATGGGTGCCTGAGCCTTCAGCTGTTTTGCACCCACACTACGCACCTTCCTCCCCCCACATCTCCATTACAACATTTAAATCCAAACTCAAAACCCATCTGTTCAATCTGGTGACTGTGCACTACACTTGTTTTAAGGTTGACGTTTTGTTTTAATAATGTTTGAAGTTGTAATTTTATGTTTTTAGTCTCTTGCTGGTCTTTCAAAAATGGGAAGCTCATTGTTGGCTTACATTATAAAATGTTCAATTCCAGGGAATTGAAATAGGAAATGCTGAAGTTATGTTAAACTGGAACAAAGGAAATACTATTTATTTATTTTATTTTATTTACAGTGTAAGAAATTAAGAAGTCATTTTGCAGAGCAAAAGCCAACAAATGGATTACAGTTTGTCTTTCCACTTGGCTTGCAAAGTCCATAATTGGACGACGCTGAGTTGTCAAGTGATGGTGTATGTCTCAAAATATCTGTCAATAAATATCAGATTCAGCCTTTCAACTGATCCTCCAGTCATCATGCGGAAGCTCAGTGTCCAGGCTGGCCGAGATCCACCCACAGTTCCATTCACCCCCAGAGACCCTAAGCATCTGGGGGCGTGAAAAAATTGTGGCATGTAACCAATGACCATTGAGTCTTGAGGCAATGAAAAAAAAAAAAATCCATTTGGTCCCATTCAAGTGCATGGATGCTCAGCTTCTTCGGGCAAATGCATTGACCGTAGATCATAGAGAAAAAAAGGTGCTATTGGAATGTATGAAAAGTTAACAACATTAACTTAGTGTATTTGTGATAATATTCTGAACAAACTGGTCTTTGAGGTGGACATGTTCCAATGCATTTGTAGTCAGTGAAATATTAACACACCCTTACATATCTGACCATTTAATTTTCGATATTTTAGGGAAACCTTAGGGAAGATGACCTTGGATGACTTGAAAGGCATCACCAAATAAAATTAATAAAATGTACAATTATTATTATTATTATTATTAGGGGCATTGGAAACCTTGACATTCTCTTGAGCATATCAGTTCCTTGACAAAAAGAGCAAACTGTTCTATAACTGTTTTTAACCCATAGTGATCACCAGTGACAAACTATCTACAGATAAAAACTGTTTCCACTATTCCTATTAATGCATATAAATAATTGGCATTAGATGAAGTTTGCCATTTTTTCATAGTCAACAGTTTTGACCCATTTCGATGTACAGATGGTCCATAGTGAAGGAAGAAAAACTGTCGTCTTCTACTTAGATCAGTGACAGTTAACATCTTAGCTGAAAAAGTAACTTTTTGTAAATATTTTCCTATTTTGATTAACTAAGTTTTAATTTACTCTGAGTTTCGATTAACATGTACATGATCTGTGAATTAGAACAAAGGGAATGTAGGAAAATATATGATTGACACCAAAAATGAAAAATACAGAGAAGAAGAGAGAAGAAAAAAAAAATAAGAAGAAAGATTGAGAATTTGAAAACTGCCATGAAAGTAACTCTGCGTCTTTATGGGTTAATGCACATCCATATCGATTTTAACACATTATTGACAATTCAGTGTCATAATTTTTTTTTTTCCAGAACAATGTTTAGCAAACTGACTGGGGTGAAAATGGTCACTTTTGATTAGATGGCAATAAAGCTGCAGTACATGATATATTTTTAGCATTGCTGGGCAAAAATACCATAATTATCTTTCATGCATTTTGTAATTCAAGAGGTCAGTAGGGCTGTCATACCAGCAGGTTCCTGAACCTAATGTTGAACGTGCTGGTTCTTTCATGCCACTAAAAATAAATTGTTTGTACCATAACTGTGACAACATCAGTGGAACTGTAGTGTCAGAGAAAAGTTAAGAAAGAAAATGGTATAACATCCTCCCACTTTGAGGACCAGAGGCTTTTGTGTCTAATCCTTTTGTTTTCAGGCTGCATTCATGTAATCTATTCTGTGATGCAGGGTTTTGGTCCAATCACAGGTATATCTAAACAGATAGAAGAGGTTAAACAATTACAAATCACTGATTAGATTCTGTCAGATGTGACCTGAATGTGACACTACTACTCTAGCAACTATCTTTATGCAGACATTTGGAGAAATGTGCATTTGTGGGGTGGGCATGGCTCAGGAGGTAGTGCTGGTCATCCACTGCTCTACAATGTTCTAGAAAGTATCTGCTTCAGACATTAAATGTGCTAAATCTTACATACTTTAATACGATGAATCAGAAAACAAATGACACAACTGCTAGTTAGCTCATGTTTTTAATATATGATGGTGTGTTATTACACATATATGGTGGTTTATGTATAAAACACATTTCTAAATATTCCACTAGAAAACTGAATGGATAATAATGTGCACACAGCGTTTTGAAGTACATCTGATCCAAGACTTAACTTTGAAACTTGACCCAAGCAGCATTTATTCATTGGTTTTATTCCAGAAGTATTTTACTTGTAGACGACTGTAACTAAAGGGTTGGCGATTCAAATCCCCTCCTTGTCTCCAGTGCCACTCACACTGGTGTATGAATGTTTGGTGGTGTTCAGAGGGTGTAAATTGACAGCCATGCTTCTGTCAGCCTGCCCCAGGGCAGCTTTGGCTATGTATGTAGTTTAGCACCACTAGAGGGGCAATGTAGGAGCGAATGGATCAATAATAAAAAGTACTTTGGGTGCCTTAAACATTGCTATAGAAATCGAATCCTTTGTCACTGGCCATTAAGAGCTACTATCCTGCATGTTTTATATGTATCCCTCTTCCAACTCACCTGATTCCAATGATAAACCTGTCATCAAGTTGTGCAGAAGCCTGATATCGACTATTTGGTGTGTTGGAAGGGAATATCCAAAACATGCATGATAGTAGCTCTCAAGGACCAGGATTGGACACCCCTGCTTTATAATATCCATTTGCTGTTTACTGAGAGATGAACGCTGTAGAAGGAAGGTGTATAATTGTTTACTCTTTATTTTGGTCCCTGAAGTTTCATGCTGTACAATGATCCATAATGGTTTATTTAAATGGACTGCACTTATACAGTGTATTTTCCACCTCCACAGTACTCAAAGCATTTAACATAGGCTCACATTCACCCATTCTCACACATAACAGTAGGCAGCTGCTGCCATGCAAAGTGCTGCCAGACCTACTAATTCAGGGTTCAGTGTCTTGCCCATGGACACTTTGAGATGTCAGAGCCAGGATTCAGACCGCCGACCCTTCAGTCATTGGATGACGCACTCTACCAACAGAGCCATAGCCGCCCACAGTAGATTTAATGTCATAGTCAAGGTGGAAAGACTCAAGATTATTCTTAAACCATATTTAGTGACTTTTTATTTACATATATTAGTCTGGGGTGCAGCGAGCGATTGTGTGCCCCTGTGAAAGGTAAACGTCGTGGGAATTTTTATAAATTGTAGTATGTTGTAGATTTGTCTGGGTGGTAGTGGGGGATTGGGGCAGCAGTTATATATGTGGGGGCGCTGTCTGTACTAATGTAACTAAAGCTGGCGTGAAGTGGAAGTGAAACTTAACATGCTTTCAACATCCAACCTCTTCTATGACTCTTCTTCAGTAGATCTTAAATGACATTTTCACACCTTCTATCCTGTATCTACTGGACCTCCTCCACCACTCTATGGGTCCCTCCAGAAACGGTAGGACACATGAATTTGTCATGTTTACTCCCACTTTACAGCACCCCAGACATTAGAACCAACAACAATCTGTTAAATCACAATGAAGCCATAATAGCTATGTTTTAAACTATGTTTACACAGCAGGGCTTAATGCACAAGTTTGATTTTTCGCTCAGATTTTTTGTGGGTGCTTGTTCATATTACACATTAAATGTGACTTTTATTAATAATGAGTGTGAACGGAATGTGTCCCTGAAGTGACCCACATGTGCAAGAGGCTCTGATGTAATGACAAATGAGGAAATACGGCATCGTACGTGACATATGAGGAAGGCTAAGATGCTAGCGGTTGCTATGGGCAGCAGCGTAGTATCAACATGTAGGAAAGACCTGTATACGTCAAGATTTAAGATTTTAAAAATGTAGAAGGCAGCGGCGAAAGCAAGAAGTTCATATAGAGAGAAGCTCAACGTGACGGACTGACAGTATTTGGAGAAGATCACAGATATGAAGGATATGTCTATGCTACAAACTATTGGGATTCACCAATACCAACTGGCCCCGCCCCCCTGTACCTGGTTTTGGGCATACGTTATTACACAGTGGAAAAAGACATTTTACAACTATGAACAGTTTTACTGTGGCTGGTTCAAGGTTTAGTGGTCTACCGCCTGATGACTGAAAACACTAACGCTAAATGTCATAGGTCAACCTGTGGATAATCACATGTTGACATGTCTGGGTCTTTACGTTTGTTGTGTCAATCACGGGAGTAACTGAAGTCGCATTGCAAAGTATCGGATACGTATCGGATTTGGTAGTACTTCTGAAAGTGGCCTGGGTCGGATTTTAAAAAGTGGGATTTGTGCCGTTCAGACTGTCTTTAAGAGGTCAGATACACGTGAAATGGCAGCAAAAAGTCAGATTTGGGAACATTTACCTGCAGTCTGAACGTAGCCTTCGTGTCCACTTTCACTTCATTCATTTTTCATTTGTTTCGAACAAGTGAGCAAGCAACAGAAATAACTTGCATAATAAAAGACTCAACAGAATACATGTGAGCCCAATAAGTCACATTAGTTTTTCTGTGCTTGAAAAGGAGTGGGAAGAAGGAAAACTTTAGTGATCACTTTAATCTGCAAACTAGTTAACCAGTTGGGATAGTGTCACATGGGGTGTTTTTCCGTCCATCTCATTGTCAGTGACCTTAAAACAAACTATGGGGGAGGAAGCTCTTACTAATAAGTGAAGCTACTACAAACACCAAGAACTAAGACAGAGAACAAAGCCTGTGAACCATCCTTGCACTCTTTTTTTTTTTACATTGATTTGGTTTGCTTTTGAAATTGACTTTGGTTTCAACTTTGATCAGGAACAAATGGGTCTGCCGCCTCCACTCACAGTCTCTGTGTTTCTCAGGTTCACAGTGACTTTCTTTCTCCTTATCACACACACACACACACACACACACACACACAAGAGTGCATTCACACACCAGATGCAGACTGTACACACACAAACACAAGACAGAGTCCAGCGATTCACTGACATCTCCAGAAAGGCCTGAAGCGAATCTATTTTTCTTTTCAAAGTTTCATTTTCAAAAGATATAAGTTTTCATGCTGATAATGGGGATTGTGCTTAAAGAGCTTGGACAAGCAAATGTTTGAAATTACAAATAACATGTTAGTCTTGGAATACTTTTCTGGCATTAACCCCAACACAGAAGTTAGACAGTACTGTGTAATCTACAAAGAGCAAATGTAGAACTAAAATTGATTTGACTCATTCTGTCATTACTCCTCTTGATTTAGCTTGTGCTGAATCATGAAGTAGTCAACCATATTGATTTAGTGTGAGTATGAGGGTGTTTTGTTTTAATGTGATGGTGGTGGTGCTAATCAGGCAAAAAACCCAATAGAAGTAAATCCAACTGACATTTATCTCTATGAATTAATTAAACAGACTGTGCATAATTAGAGAGTAACAAAGTAATGGGTAAACATGTCTATGCCCTCTGCTCCCAGAGCGACTGTCCTCAGTGCGTCCCAACTGCATCGCGTCACCAGGGTGGAGACAGGCCCATGTACAACAGGTGCTAGGGGTCACACCGATGTCGCCAACCCACCTGACCTATCCTGAAACATGGACCAAGAAGTCTAACGCACATGCAAGTCAGAGGATCAGTATGTGCTGGCTGAGGTGGGATCCCAGCCCTAGGGGACCCCGGGGCGCAAGGTGGAGGTGGAGTGTGAGCGAACCCGAAAGATGGTGAACTATGCCTGGGCAGGGCGAAGCGAGAGGAAATTCTGGTGGAGGCCCGACATGTAAATTGGTCATTCAACCTGGGTATGGGGCCAAAAGATAAATTGAATCATCTCGTAGCTGGTCCCCCCCGAAGTATCCCTCAGTGTTCAAGGGGTTCAATCAGCTTATCTGAGACAACATAATGTTATCTCAAAATAAAAAAATCCCAAAATCGAAATAAAATCTATAATCTAAAAAATTGTTTTTTTACACACAAATAGTTTTTCAAGGTGCGGCTCAGGGCTTCCATACTAACTGGATTACAGTTAGATGAAAATCTAACATCACAGGGCGTTGACTAAACATCAGAAAGTGATGACATGGGATGAGAACCACTAAAAAAACTACTTTTCGAGTCAAAGAAATTGACAAAATGATAACAAATAGAAGTGCTATTGTTATGTTCACCACTGAACACAGCTCTAAATGAAGAGAATGCACTTAGATGTTGTCTTCTCCATGGATGAGTTTGATTCTGACACTTATAGAAGGCATAAAGTTAATATGTGATGCTAGTGTACTTGCTGGTTTTTTTGTATAGATTTTTTAAAGATAAAACTGCTTTGACCTTGATTCCAAACACATCTTTTATGGAGCTATTGGCAACACAAATCACACAAAAACAAAAAGATAATATGTGGTTTTACTGTGGCTGTCTGAAAAAACAGCTAAGCTAATAGAAGTATAATGTAAACTATCTGCTGATTCAGCACATGGAGATGATAAGAAAGTGTTATTTCAACCAACTGTCAAAATATAAGCAGCTATGAGTTTAATTTGAAATGAATTTAATGAGGTCATAATACAGATGAGTGTAAAGACAGAGCTGTTTACAGTTTGTGGGCAAATAGCATTGATTTGTTGGTGGTTTTGGTTGTTCTGTTGTGTGTACTGGTACGTGACATCCCTCTGCTGTTGAGAGTTTGGAATATCAATACTATATAAAACCACTTAAAATGATAAATATTTCTCTATCTCAAAACATGGTTTCTATTACACAGCTCCTTTTCCGTGCTTCACACAGCATGCTAAACCTGTAGCTGTATTTTTTCTTATTTTTTATGTCTGACTGTATCCTTCTGTGCGTCTCTTAGTGGCACCATTTATCATCATAAAATTAAATATCCTCTGGTGTATGATTAAAGATGCAAATTAAATGAGTTTTAACTGCCAATAACCTAGAAACTGTGCATCTTTTACACCTCCAGTAACATGAAATAAAGACATACTGAATGTCTTTACATCTTATTTTCTTGTTTTTGCATTCATACAAATATATAAGCTTTTAAAAGTGTCCACACAAAAAACAAAATTCCATGTGATGAGGCTAACAAACCAATAAGAAATTCAAAGGCATCTCTACTTCAGTCACAGAGGCAGCAGAGGAACTCACCGGTGCAGGAGTAGTCATCGATCCTGATGTAGCCCGTATGGCAGATGCACATGAAGGAGCCAGGAGTGTTAACACACATGGTATTCTCCCTGCAGTAGTGCTTCCCTTCAGCGCACTCATCGATATCTGAATAAAAGGTAGAGGAAGGAGTGGGGAAAACCGAGAACAAAACTGAGTGAGATGTCAGATGTGGAAGGCATATGCAACCAAATAAATCATTTTGGATCATTCTGTTTGTGCTTTGTAATTCATATGGCAAAATATTAAAGAAAAATACCAAGCATTAATGTCTATCTACACTCTGGACTGATTTAAGTCAAAAGGTTCCCCAGCTTTGCCCTTGGAAATGAGTAATAAATAACGTCATTATACATTTCACATTTTTGTCTGTTTTAGTCACCTTAGAGTAAATATAGCACAGACATTTTTTAGAAATGCTCACTAAAGTGTAGAAGAGCTGTGAAAATTGCACGTGTTTGTATAATAACTCCTGGTTTCATGGTGAAGGGAGTGGGAGTTCATGTTCTGTGGCATCAAAGTTTGGAATGACTTTTGGTGTAGGCTTGAATATATTTTTGTTGACAGAGATTCCTGATTATGCTTGCAAAAAAATATATTTTTCATTTGTTTCAAAGCATAGAATATTTAAAAATGCTAATAAAGGATATTGTAAGACATGTGCATCATATACTTGTGATGTGTTGATAATATTTTAATTCAAATTCAAAAACATCAAGATTGTTTATCATATTTATCAGTGTTGTATTTATTTGTCTGCTGATTATACAACTGAGCTGACCGAGCTGCTATTGTCTTGTCTTATTCTACATACTTTGTGTTGATGTTTAAAAAGATTCCTGAATTCATCAAAGATGTGGGAGCAGTACATAATTGACTTTGGTTTTCATTAATTTTTAATTAGGGATGAGGTGACATAACGCATAGAAACTGCTGATTTAATTTCATGAAGACAATCAAACTTTGTTTGATTGACTTTCAAAGGGAAACGGCTCTGTAACGCTGACATCTGCACTGCATTATGGCTTATGTTGTGTCTCTCTTAGAAACAGATGAAATGTATGCCCTCGTCAGTTCTTCCTGCATAATGATCTTACAGGTTCCTGCACAGTTCGTGGAAAAAAGCCATTAGTCAGTGAAAGATAGAGGTTGAGATGTTAGTGTATACTTTCAGCTCTGTATATATTAAGGGGATAATATAGAGTATTTTAGAGGACCAGTGCACAATATTTACTAGCATCTATTAGCACATGGGTGTCAAAAATACATCCTGTGGGCCAAAACCAGCCCACTAAAGGTTCCAATCTGGTCTGCAGGATGAATCTGCACAAAAAATTACAGTGAAGATGTAACTACAGTCAAACAGTCAAATGTGTCAAACTCATTTTAGAATGAAACTCCAAATTCCAACGATATTGTGTCTGTTTTGTTTTGAACCATTGTAGATCCACTGTAATCTGCATAAAAACACATGTATAATGATATGTTGAGATATAATATTACACTTGTTTTTCTTCAAACCTTTCAGGTTATTCACATTTTTGTGAAAGTATATATATATATATATATATATATATATATATATATATATATATATATATATATATATATATATATATATATATATATATATATATATGTATGTATATATATTTTGTTTGTTTGTTGTTGTTTGTTTTTTTGGACTAACTGAAAAAAGTCTTGAGATAAAAGGTGGCTGTATGTGGTCCCTCAACTAAAATTACTTTGTATTAGCAGAAATGGAATACATACATGTATGAAATATGGTTATCGTAGTCTTATTTACTAATTTGTGTTTTTAGTATTCACCAGTACATATAATTAGTTTATTTTCTGTACCTTAGGATAATCACTTTTTTTCACTTTCATGGAGCCACTGTGATGCTCTGCCATGCTTCTACATGGCTCTAAAATACAATAACTAAACATTTGGCTCTTGAGACAGCATTTCATGTTTTACACTGAGGTGATAGTCGTGCTTGAATCTGTTAACACTTTCCTCTGTCCGTAACAGCGAGACTTGCCCTGGCATGCCTCATTCTAGCTGCATGTTGCTTTTTCGCTGTATAGTACACACTCAAAACAGCATTGTGACATGTTCAGCATGACTGCAGCTATGCAACTACGTATGAGGAAACACTGGAGGAAAGGGACATTTAAAACAGCAAGTTATAATTACCATAATGAGGCGTCATATGAATAGAATTCTGGCCAAACTAAGTTTTTGTTTTTGGATATTTCCCACATATTTCCACATTATTACATAATGAAGAATAATAATAATGCATTTCTAATAAGACGTGATGATTTTAGATTCACCAATTTGTGGTCTGTACAACTTCACATCATGTTTAGTGTCACTGTGCCCCACTTGGAACCTCAGTGAAGGCGATACTAGAAGTAGTATGCGATAGTATCTAGTGATCCCTGCTCTCATACACGGGGGAAAACCTAAATATCCATGTCAAGCCGAGAAATGCTGAGATGATACCAGCAGTGGAAAGGTAGCTTTAGAAAAGGAGGGGTATTCCATTGGTTGCTGTCTGCCACCTTACCTCAGAAGACCCAAATCCTATGTATTAGTTGTTGTTTTTTTATTACTAGAAACAGAAATAGAGGTAGACTTGGTACACACGCGCTGTAGTAGATGCACAAATGGAGTGTGAGAGCTGTCAATCACAAACAGCTGGCATGGCTACATTCTTCCCAATAATAACAGAAAATCCATGTTAGCAGAAAAGTCAGCAATGCGCGGCTTTTCTGTTCTGATTAATATAACCTGATAGACATGTAGGAAGATGATGCCTCCATTTTTATTTACTGTGAATCAATCATTTCTCACTTTGGGGAATGAACTGTCAAAACAACAGGTCTATCTGAATCACAAAAGATTTCTGAGCTGTGGCTGTGTCTTCTTGGTCTGTTTCCAGTGGGTGTGCAAGTAGACGACTGTTTGCTAACACGTTAGCTTGAACACCTGCCAAACCATTAGTATACTGACGTTGTGTCTGTGAGAGTTTGTTTTGGAGACTTTTAGCATCCTTATAATTAGAACTCAGTACATGTATCTTTAAAACTGATTTATTAGATCGTCCTTTGTATTTCTCTCTCGCTCTCATATTCTCTCATATTCCATATTTGGATCCATATTAACTGTTGCCTTAGCAACAGCTATTCCTGGGTTCTAAACTGCAAGCCCAACCATCAGACAGAAGATGCACCACACTGCCAGGGTAAACAAAATAATCTTGATAATGTGATGCAACAAAATGCAATTCGATGCAAATAAAAGTCAGCCTGAACAAACCCAGACGTGTAATAAGCTTGAGGGTCTTGTTCCTGTTGATAGCATGGGTCAAACGTAGGGCCTTTTTGAGAGACAAGCTCCATAGTCCTTGACATTACTAATTTATTATTCATTCACCGTAGTCAGTATCTGTACAAGCACAAGAGGACATTCACCTCCGAATATGTTCTGTGCCAGATGCTTTTGCGAAGCGCACTTGAAATTGAATTTCAATAGATTTGCATTGGCATTCACTCGGCTTGTGTGTCCTTGGGTAGAGCACCACCCACCACCCTGCAAACTAAGAGCTCAGCACCTGCCTACAACTATGGCATTCACATTTCTTTGGTCTTCTTTCTTCCACAGTTTCATCAATACTCACTGCCACTAGCTATTGAAAAGACTTAAAGATAAGTGAAGAAGGAAGACAATCACAGACCACCGATGAAAGCACATGTGTCCTTCACTAAATGAACGGAGGCTAATTAAACCTTGTGATTGGCTTTGAAAGACAGTGGGAGAAACAGAGATTCTCAGTGAGGGAAGGGCAAACAGCGGGGCAGGTAAAAAGAAGAACTGGATTAGAGACAAAGACAGAGTCACGACAAGCTGTACTGTAGCGCTAGATGGAAATTGAGGAGATGAAACAGATGGGGAGAGGGCGAATGACGGAGATACTAACTGAGCAATACAGCAGGAGGAGGACAGAGGAAGGTGGGGGCAAGGAAGTGGATTAAAGACGGGAAGATGTAGAAATAGGAAGAACTGGTGTGAAGTTAAAGTGGCGAAAAGTGTGTGGTGTTTTTTTACAGGAAGCAAAGACCAAGATAGAGGACAGATGGAATAGAGATTTGGACGGAAAAGGAATAGAACCGCAGAAGAAAAGTATTGAAAGGTTTTAAAAGTCTAAGGAGTCAGAAAGTTAAAGGGTGACTCTGAATTGGGTGCACATTGGTGCCTGGCATAAGAACAGTCCAACCTTCAACCCCATAATAAAAACTCACCACCATAGCAGTGCTTTTTGGTCATGGGTTTGAATGTTACGGGGTTGAAGATTTTAGCCAAAAATAGCCATACTGTAGGTCCACATTAGCAAGGGTATGGAGCATTAGAAAGCATGGGGAAAACAGGAAATTAATAAAGTTTTCCAATACAATTATTAGGTTTTTTTCCCCAAACAATTAAATATAATTTATGCTTATAACAGTGTTGAAAGGTTGAGCTCGACAATGACAATAAAAACTATGAAATATAGGTAAGAAAATATGGTAATACTGACTTCTCTTTACAGTTTGAGTGGGAAAAGACTTCAGTGATGTCACTTCCTGGGTGCTTAGGAAGTTGGACTAAACCATTATTTAAAAAAAAAAAATGCATGGTTGATATCCTGTTACGGGGTTGACTGAAAGTAATTTGTGGTATTTTATAAATAATTTAAAAAAATTTCCTATTTCTTTAAAATTGAAGTAATGGACTATATTAGCAGTAAAAAAAAAAAAAAAGTGGTTAGAGGCTATTTTTGTTTGTTTTATATTTAATAAAAAAGTAACTCCATTAGGTGGCGACATGCTCATTTGGCTGAACTCTACGCCACAGAAACCCATGAAATGTTTGAAAATATACTGTAATATTATGTAATAATATGTTTAGTGTGTTATAATGCAAAGACACATGGATATTTTTATTAGGTGTTTTAGAATGTATTTCGTGGTTTACTTCATATAAAAATCTTTGAGGTAAACCTGTGGTACCAAATTCAGAAAATCACCTCCAAGAATGATTTCCCTCCCTATTGTCCTCAGAGTCAATGGTAACCTTGAAAGGAGGTCCGAGGTGACAGCTTTGCCAGTTTCCGATTGGACATCTATGGCAGCGGCTTTGATTTAGAGCCTATTAACTGTAAGACACCATCCATCCTGGCCCTGGTGACAGCAGTTACGTTAGCTAAAACAATATGTTAGGAGGTGAGATGATGAGGGGCAGCGGAGGATTGCGTGGTCAGAGCGGCCATCTCCATCTCCATTAACGCACTCCATTTTCTTGATTGGCCTGTCATACGCACACACGTGATGCGCCAAGCAAAAAAAGGCTGGCTAAGAGTCAGTGGCGGCTTTTATCACTAAATTGAGTGCCTGAGGTCATGGTGCTGGTGTGCCACAATGGATGGTGCATTCCTCCATAACAAGTAAATTAATCATGTTCATACCTGGGTCACATTTCATGATTAGGGAAAAAAGGACTGATTAATCATAGAGAGGATGGTCTTTATTACCTGTAGCTGAAACTAGTGACATTTTTTACACAGTGGAGAGCATTAATATTGTCAGTCTATTTGTCTACAGATTCTAGAGATGTGGATTGTGTCATTTATTCAACTACATTCAAGGTCAGTAAAGAAAATAAAAAACAACCACATCTGCTTGGATCCTCATAGTTCTCATATGTTCAACTCATAGGGACACAATGCGTGGCACATATTTTCTTTGTGTGTGGTCACAAATACAGCATATCCCACCTGATAATAACTATGCAGTAATGCCAGTAGCACTGAGCCAAATTCCTTGTTTTTGTATTTACAACCGATTAGCATGTGTTCAGTCTGTTTTAGAAGGGTCACTAAGGTCTGGACTTGCCTTTTTTCTCAATTGTTTTTGAATGTTCTAAGTCTCTTATTTTAATTGTCTTTTAATGCATCTTAATCATTGTAATTTTCCTATATGTTACATGTAAAGCACCTTGAATTGTCCTGTAAATGAAATGTGCTATATGTTGCGACTGCGGTCGTTACCGATTGTGTGGTGTCCTGTGTTGTGTTTTCTTTTATGTTAATTAGATATGCAAATACGACTGCGCAGTAACCTGGCTATGCTTGGACGCTAATGTGATGGATCAACATTGAATTGGCGGAGAGATCCCAGGTGGCCGCCCTATAAAGACATATAAAGACGTCGTCTGGGGGGTTCAGAGGGTCGGAGGGCGTGGCGAACCTTTCTCTGGCTACCAGCATGGACACACGTCGAGTGAAAGAGCAGTGATTTTGTATAGAGACTTTGTTAGTGATCACAGTGAGCAGTCACCCTTTCTTTGGTTTGATTGGTTTTTCTTTTGTTTAAATTAGGGTAGAGAAGTTGAGATTTTTGTTATTCGTTTTTGGCACTTTTGTTTTGATAGGTCAGGTTTGTAAAAGAGATTAATGGCATTTTGTTTGTTGTTTTCGTTGGTACTGCTCACTGTCGTTTTTAGTTAAGCACCCTTTATTTTTGTACAATAAATCTATTCATTTGATTTGAGAAACCGTGTGTGTCCACTGCTTGGGACCAGGGGAAGGATGCCAGTTTCATATTGCGTTCAGTGACCCCTAGGCTGGGTGTAACATGAATTGGGGGCTCGTCCGTTGCTTTCTTTCACATAGTGTTGTGTAGATCAGTGAATATTTTTATAAATAAATTTGCCTTGCCTTTTTCAGTTAAAAAGGAATAAAAATCCACTTCTAACACTAATCAGACATGTTTGAACTGTAAGTAAAATTGTGGCTTATGCATAATCAAAGGTTGATTGAGAAAACAAGTTGATATATGACATGACACGTCCTAACGCATGACGTAGATTTGTAATTGATGGTAATTCTGCTCCACGGATGCTTAAGTTTGGCTGATGTACCATTGTACAGTATCTCTATTACAGTTTGACTTTGATTAACTGTATAACACATGCAGTATTACATGTATAGTATTATGCATCATCTGCATTATAAAAGCTAAGTGGCCTCAGTATGCATGTGTGCATGTGTGTGCATCCGGGGATTCACACAAAGTCTGTATAGAGTTGACCACTGCAGTTTGCCATAGAGTAGTGAAAATGGCAAGTTTATAGGACTAATAATTTGGGAATTTGGGAAATATTAATAATTTTGTAATTCAACAGTCTTGTAAATGTAATAGTGTTATCACGATACCAATATTTTGGTACCGGTACTGTTACCTACATCTATTTCGATACTTTTTCAAATAAAAAGAGAAAGCAGAAAATGACATTTCTGACTTAATTAATTGAAAATCTTATCAACATAAACAGTAATTGTAATAATAGTCAAATAAACGCAATTAAACCAGAGCAGTGAGAGCATGGAAACATTAAAGATAGTTAAAGTAGCTGAAAAAGTTAAAGATCAAATGACAATCAGTTTATGCCTTAATATCAAAGACATTATGCTTTGTGTTGAACAAGAATTGGAAAGTAATTATTATTTGGAAAATATATACATGAATCAAAATGGAATGGAAGAGCTCCGTGAATTCAACAATTTAAAATGGAAATCGAACATTAATTTGATTCATTAAAAGGACTTAAAAACAAAAAGGCAATCATAACTCTGCAGATAAATGAAGCCTTTGGAATCATATAATACAATTAGAATTTTATAAAATAACCCCGTACATGTTCCCCCTGTACATATGTAGCTATATACTGTAATAAGGTAATTATGCTTTTTGTACTGCATATTTGTATATTTTTGTGTGTGTGAGTGTTTTGCTTTATTTAACTCTTTGTTTAACTTTATGTAACTGTTGTGGATATGGAACATTTTTTTTAAAAAGCGCACGACAAGACAGAGATAGAGTGACAGCTGCAGCAGCTGATCCGTGTACAAACACTTGCAACCAACACACATCACTGAATGTGATTTTGAAAGACTATTGTTCGTTTTTGAGTGAGTGTTGCAAACGGAAATTAACTTTTAAGTGTCTGTGCTGTGTGTGCACTATGAATTATTACAACTAGACTAGCTAGGCTAGCGTGTCCCAACCCTTGTCCTCAACGAACACTATCCTGCATATTTTAGACGTATCCATCTCCAAACACACCTGATTCAAATGATCAGCCTATCATCAAGCTGGTCAGAAGACTGATAATGACCACCAGGTGTGTTCAAAGAGGGAAAATATGCAGGGTAGTGTTCCTTCAGGACCAGGGTTAGTAAACACTGAGCGAAGGCTATTTGAAAAGGGTAGTCTGCACCTCACATTCTCTGCTATTGAAGGGATTTATTTTTTTTATTTATTTATTTATTTTGCGTGACTTACTCACAAAAATATGTTAAATTTAATGGCTTCCTGGAATTTTAATTTTAAAGAAATCTTACAGTTCATGGGTTAGCCTACCTGTGGACATGTTTTAAAACACTGCTGGCAAAGTGGTGCCTCTGCATTCATGATTTCTCCTTTACTTCCCCGTTTGTAGTAAAACAGAAATACTTGTTGCTCCTAGCTTGTAAATGAGGCTAGTCTTGGATGCAGCAGCCATTCTCCTCTCCTGTTCCGCTCAGCTGGATCCTAGTTACAACACCACTTTGCCGTGCTGTTACAAGTATCAGTACTTTTCAAATGCAGTATATAGCATCTTTTTAAATGCCTCAGTACTGTGGTACAGTACTAGTACCGGTATTTGTGACAACACTACAACAGCATACAAACTAGGGGAGAGCATGATAGCCTAATGTGGTGTATGTGCGTGTTTATTCAAATACACATGTACCCTGATGTAAACTATCGCCAAGATAAGTCATAACTATTTACAACTTTTCCATATTTCCACTGCTGTCATACCCCACAAATACTGCATGAGAGTAGGGACTAGCAGCTTATCCCTCTCCACTTGCAAAGCATGTACTTTCTAATAGGAAGCATCCTCACTATCTGTGTTTCGTACCGCAGTACACCAAGGTCTGGGAGTAGGGAGATAACACTGCCATTGCCTTTGGATGTCCCACAAAGACATGCGGATCTGTGCCATTCCACTACCCGCCTCTGTTTATCTTTCTTTCCTCCGCTTTTTTCCCTCATCTGTCCATCCCATCCCTCGCCGGCTCATATACTCAAGCAGATGGTTTTCAATAAATTGCATCCGGACAAGGCTTGCCAAAACAATATTCCTCGGTAGTCAGTTCCCTCATGGCCAGATACATAACAGTCACAGAGACACAAAGAGCTGTCCCTGTGGGCTAAACGGTGTCCCAGTCAGCAAAATAATTCCCTCCATGGGCCCAAGCTTCTCACAAGCAAAGAACAAATGTCAGTGGATGTCATAGGATGTCTCCTTTGGTTTTGGGGTAGAGCTGCACACTATACTGTTTGAGCATTGACATCACAATGTGCGTGTGGTAAATGGTAAATGGACTGTGCTTATATAGTGCTTTTCCACCTTCATGGTGCTCAAAGCACTTTACATTAGCCTCACATTCACCCATTCACACACGCACTCATACACCAGTAGGTTTCTAAGGTTCTGTCAGTCCTACTGGGGGCCTAAGTCAGGGTTCAGTGTCTTGCCGAAGGACACTTCGACATGTGGACAGCCAGAGCTGGGACGTGAACCGCCAACCTCTCGGTCATTGGGCGACCCACTCTACCAACTGAGGTCCTGCAATTATTTTTATTTATTTATTTAAATGTATTTATCTATTTTTATTCATCTTTTTCTTTTTTTCTTTATTTTTATTTGTCTTTTTTATTTATGTATTTCTATTTATTTTTTAATTTTTACTAAAAATAAATCATTTATTCATAATTATTACTTTTATTTACCGGCTGCTAATCTGTTTGACCATTTGTGTCAATAAAGCACAGCTGTTATATTGTCCTGAAGATTTGTTTCATAGCACAATATATATCGCAGGGTTAACAAAAAATCACCACGTCAGTTTTTTCTAATATCGTGCAGCCCTATGTTGGGGTGTGTCATTGCTTCAAACATTAGCTGATCTTATATGGATGGTTTGATTGAAGGAGATTTCAGTCACTGGTAAAACTATGTCATACAGTATATCCTTGTGATACCATCCACACCACAACAGCAAATGTTTTTGTTTGTGGGGAAAAAAGAAAGGAAAGGAAGCGATCTTGGAAAACTAGGGCAGTGCAGAGCCGTCAGTGTCAGTGTTTTAGGATTGTATTGCATTACTCTCTATTGCTGTTTAGTTTTGAATAGACCCACTCTGGGGATTCTTAATAGGGAGGTTTTCAAGGGCTGATATAAACACTCATTATTAGTCACACTGATAACCGATATTTTGAACTGATATGCATTTGTGTTTAAAACAATTAACCTTTTTACAACCACGGGGATCACTGATGACCCTGCAGCGCATATGTATTTTAAATGACTGTAACTCCTCGCTACTTTGTGCAATTTTAATCATTCAAACTTCTCCTGAAAGCTGTGAAATGTGGATTTCTGATGGTATTCCATACATTACAGTAATGACTGAGTGTCATATGGGGAGGAGGAGGAGGAAATGACAAGAAAAGACAAAAAAAAAGGAAGGAAAAAGTACATACAGTCCATAAAAGCTTAGATGTGTGATGTGTGCCGTGTGTTTATGGTGACAGGTGGCTGCAGCAAAGACAAAGCAGTATTATTTTTTTATTCACTAAATACCCCACCCCCTGGAAGGGAAGAGGGGTTTGTTTGTTTGTCTGTCTGTCTGACTGTCAGCAACTTTACACAAAATCTACTGGACCAATTTCCAATGAAATTTTCAAGAAAGGTGAGAGGTGGTCATGAATAGGTCCCATTAAAAAAGGTCAAGCTCACAGTCACAAATATGTTTTCACAATGATAAGCGATAGGGTAAATTAGGTAAAACATCTGTGAGGGGACGTTGTTTGTTGTGCCTGGCAACACTTATTTTATCAGTTATTGGAGAGAAACAGGTCTAAACCTGAATAAATTAGCAAAACTCAAAAAATGTAATGCAATGGATTGCCTCAATTATTTTAAGTTGATGAAACTTAAACAATACAAGTTTCCAGAGCTTAAAATTTAGATGCTTATTAAAGTATACTTAAATTAAAACTTTAATTTTCTTTAACTTAGTATTCTGTCAGTCCTAAGTCAGGGTTCAGTGTCTTTGTCCAAGGACATTTGGACATGTGGACAGACAGAGCAGGGATGTGAACCTCTGACCCTTCAGTCATTGGATAATGACTGAATGACTGAATAAAATGAGTGTTTTGTGATTGATATTTTTTTGTGTGATAGATTTTGGTGGTTATTTGCAGTGCTCTGAAATTGTATTGCAGCATCTACGACACAAGTTGTTTTTTTTTTCAATCACCCTTATTTGAAACAATAAAAATAACAGAACAATATCATTCTCAGCATTTAATGACTTAATTCTACTAAGTTGTACATTATCTATGTTGTTAAGTTATGTTCACGTATATCCACAATAGTTCCCCCTAATAAACAATATTAGTTGGAAGTACTTAAAAAGAAGAACATGTTACAGCAACTTAATACATTTGAGGTAGTAGTACTATTTTCGAAACTTTGAGTATTCGCAACTGAATATATTTAATTATTCTCAACATTCAGGTTTATAGTGTATATGAAAATACCCATGTTGTGCTTTGCAACAAACTGTAGCCACACAGCAAAAATAAAACAGTAAAACCAGTAAAAACATTTAAAAAGCAGCAGAATGAGTCTAGTTTGCCAGGACAGCAAGATAAAGTTCCACACATACTGAAACTCAGAACAAAAAAATGTCTTCATCATTCCAACATCAAATGTTTTTACTCAATGAATCTCTGATCATAAGTGCACAAACAAATCATGTGATTATTTACATTATAGGTCCATTATGTAAGATTTGCAAATGCTTGACTGTAGTTTGTGTTCTCTATCTATGATGACAGCAGCCATAATATTCACAAAGTGTCAAACGGATTTAAAGTGAAATACAGAGAACCTGCAAAAAAGAAGGTGTCAATTCTTAGTCTTTTCGTGAATGGTTTTGGAGCAAATACCTTCTGTTGTGTCGTGTTGGCAGCTGGTGGCACTATAGGCTGTGTTACACATGGCTCTAATTAACATATGATGTAGACGGAATGCATTCTGTTAACGTTTATTTATGGCGGAGACCAATAAAATTTCCATCTCATCACTCTGCACTATCTCTTATACTACTAGGTGTGTTAAAACCATGAACATGCAGTGGTGATTTTCCCAAATTTTTTTTTTTTTTCGATTTTTAACCTTTAAGTGATTTATAACCATTTACTCAAATACTGGTATTATCATCTGTATTGTGCATTTTTATGTGAAAATATAGTATTTTCCTGTATTTAATTTACTAATTATGCTGATGTTCATTAAAGCTCAGAATAAAGTTGGGCATTATTATCTCCAAAATTGAAAAAACTAAAGAAAAAAAATACACTTTTCTGCAATATCTATTACTAACTGGACATAAAATAAGCGGCTCCATTCACTGCCATTGATGAAACTGCATGGGTTTTATTGGTGAATCAATATTGCAGAAGATGATAGTGTTTCCATGGTAACTACAGAGCCACTGAATGTTCACAGGGTCATATCTGATGACCATGAAAAGATGACAAACTGTATTTTACACCAATTCTTTACACGTATTGATAGGATTAGTGGATCAACAGATATAAAAAAATTTAGTCAGTGGTCACTGGTCTTTGTGGGTTACATACTTTATAGGAATGTCTAAGAAGTCATCATTCAGTGTTTGCTATACCAGAAGTTATTTGAAAAAAAAAAATCCTTAAAAAAAAACCTTAAAAAAAATGCATCAAATAAATTTTATGAATTACACCTAAAATCTAACATTGCATTTTTTTTTTTACCTTTATTTAACCAGGAAATATCCCATTGAGATTAAGAACCTCAATAATGTTAAAACATGAAAGACCAGAAGACAAGCATTAAAAACTTTGAAGCAAGTTTTAGGTTTTAATGGAAAAACATATCCAGAATATCAACAAAAAACCAAAGACCATTGTTACTGTTGTACTGCTGTTAGCTAATGTGAAAGAAACAATCAGCTACCAGGAGAAAACTGAAGAAAAAATAAAGTCTATTTAAGATGTGTGCATAAAATGTTTCCTTCCAGATGAAACCAAGGAGTCGTTTGGTCTCAGTTTGATATTAAGGTCACAGGATCTGTCATCGGAGCAGGTATGTTTAATCACCGTATGGTAATGTCACATGCGTTAAGTGTTTGCTGCATCAGAAGTTATTTATTCTCTCATTCATTAACTTGTAAAATTTTTTCAATTCCCATAACATTTTCAAATACAAACCATTTGCATGAACAAACTACAAAATTTGGACACAAAACACTTCCTTCCATAGTGCATCTTTAAAGTGACATCACATACGGACTAGAGCTGTTGTTTTGTTTGAGTATCGACATTGCAATGTACGTCTTCAATAGTCACATTGCCGTTCCTGCAAATATTTGTTTTTATTTATTCGTATATATTTTAAATTTTTTAAAATGTATTTCTTTATTTAATTTAATTTCTTTATTTTTCTTAATTGTTGTCTTTTTTTATTTCATTTTAATTATTCATTTTATTTAATTATTTCAGCTACAAGAAGGATGATGCTGAATCGTATGTTCTGTGTCGACCATTAATCTGTTTGTGTCGGCACCACACAGCTGTTATATAATCTTGAGTATTTTTTCATATCCCAATATATAACGCAACGTTAAAAAAACAATCACAATATCATTTTTTTCTAATATCATGCAACCCTAACAAAGACAACTGTTGAAGTTTAGCATAACATGTCTTATAAATTAGCTAATTCAACTTCAACTTCAATATATGTATTATTGTATTATATTCAGGGTCCGCTGCAACCAATTGTAGGCCCCACGAAAGCTAAATGTTGTGGGACCTTTCATAAAATTCTGTATGTTACCAATCTGGGGGGGATACATAATGTCATTTATAGAAATGTCAAAAAGAAAACTGAAAATTAACATGCTTTCAACGTCCAATTCCAGGATTTTATACCTATATTATACAGGAGATCTTGCATAGAATTTTCACAACTTCTAACCCTTATCCTCTAAATGTCCAATAACCGAAGAGTTGATGTGTTCAAATCCAGCTCTGTTCTATTGTGTTCTCCATTGTGTCCTTGGGCAAGACACTTCACCCTCCTTGCCTCCAGTGCCACTGAAAATGGTGTATGAATGTTTGGTGGTGGTCAGAGGGGCGGTAGGCGCAAAATGGCAGCCACGATTCTGTCAGTCTGCCCCAGGACAACTGTGGATACATGTAGTTTACCACCACCAGAGCAACAATGTGAGAGTGAATGAATAATTGGTCACTAATGTGAAGCGCTTTGAGTGGCCACAAAAGTGCTATATACATCCAAAACATTATTATTATTAGTAGTAGTAGTAGTAGTATTAGTAGTTGTTGTAATATTAGTATTAATTAGTTAATTCATTCATTTAAATTTGGATTACTTGTTGAAATATATTTATTGCTCTGTAATGATGCAAAAAGCTAGCCTAGGATCTAGACTGTCCCCAGTGGCCGCAAACTGCATTTGCTACGGGGAGAGTCTAGAAAGTCTAGGCGAATTTGTGGGCGGGATAACCGCTGTCTGTCAAGTTTTCTCTTTACACAACGCCACACTATTGGATGGGTAACCAGTCAGAGCCAACCAGTCAGAGCCAACTAGTCAGAGCGATGAACATGATTCCGGACTCCCGTACACTATTTGGCACCGGGCGCTTCGGATGTCCTCCGGGTCGCCTTTGCCGAGTTGTGCTGCTCGTGTTCCCAGTTTTTCGGCCTCTTACAACTGGTCATCCATTAGGGCTAAAAGGGGTGACACAACGATCACCAGCGGGTTGTGCAGACCCATGCGTCGTCCCACTAGCGGAGCCAGCTGATAAATAAAACTTTTGCCATACCCGGTGGGCAAAACTCCGACAACGTCCCTTTTTTCAAAAAACAGCTCAAGTGCCGTTTTCTGCTCCTCTCGCAGGGAAAACTGTCATTTTAAATCACCTAGCGTTGCTGCCAAAGCCAGCTTGAATGGTTGTTCCTGGTGATGAGCCATGTTGTCTAGCAGCTAGCAACTGGTGTTACGGCAATGTGTGCTAGCTGCTACGTCTCTGCGACTACAACATTACGTGTCGTATTTGTGTCGTCATGAGGCAGGGCGGGCTCCAATCCCGCCCCTCGCGATTTGATTGGTCCGACCCATTTTGGATTTTCAGATCCAAGGCTGTCTAGTCTGTCTCCCCGTAGCAAATACCATTTGCGGCCACTGGGGACAGACTAGATCCTAGGCTAGCAAAAAGCTGTAATACCAGATGTGTTCAAAAAAATGTTTTTCAACAAGTAGAATTACTGAGAAAACAATTCATTCAGAGGGAAATTACTTTAAGTGGTAAATAATTGAGTTGTTTGTTGGCAGTGTTTCTTAATCATTTTGTACCTTTTTATAGATGTAACCTTCAAGGGCAATCATTATTTTCTTTTTAAAATAATGACAATTTCTATTTTAAAAAGAATGACAATGAGAAGGGGAAAAAATGATTACATGGTTTCTTTGAAATGGAACAAAACAGGTATTTCTGAGCCATTATTGAAAATTAAACAGATTTAACATTTAACAGATTTTCTAAAGAATTGTTTTGAAACTCCTTTTTTTAAAAAAATAGAATTTGAGCTTATCAAATTAGGCAATTATTTCTGAATAAAGAAGTGAAATAGACCAAAGCACACTTTCAAAATGTCACTGCCAATTTAGGCAAGAGCCAATTAAGATGAGTGAGTGGAAAGATTCCCATTAGGAAGCAATAAGAGTAGAAATCTGCATTCTGAGAGCACAGTCATTGTCTAAATACCAGACACTCACATTGTGATCAATCACTGTAAACACTTAGAAGCTTACTACCTGACTTAGAACAATGAACATCAAATGAGGAAAAGCTCTCAATACTCTGTGTGTGTGTGTGTGTGTGTGTGTGTGTGTGTGTGTGTGTGTGTGTGTGTGTGTGTGTGTGTGTGTGTGAGTGTGTGAGTGTGTGTGTTTGCATTCCTATCTTTATAGGGACATTGATATGTTTACATAGTCACACCATGGAGACCTCCGACACTATGGGGACCAAAATGCAGATCCCCACGAGGGTTAAATATAAATAAAGGTCCCCACTAGTAAAATGATGTGTCCTATAAATACATTAATTATTTTTTTTATTTGTTAATTAATTGTGTGTGTGTGTGTGTGTGTGTGTGTGTGTGTGTGTTATTTCAGAGGCAGTGTATTAAGCTTTTCATTGCCAATCTGCACACACACATTCTGGATGTGTGTGTGCATGTCCCATTAAACACGCACTTAGCACACTTAGATTTGTCATGAGTTAAATGAAGCTGATTGTTTATGTGTGGTGAGTCTGGATGGGCCATCACAGCTCCCATTAATCTGTAAAGATTTTCCACCACACGTACATCGATGGAGCATCATCATCCATCACTTGTTACTTTGTGACTGAGTGTAGCCAGTGGGCCAGAAGTCTGAACAGTAAGTTACAGGAAGCACAGACAGCTATCAGAGCTCTATAAAATCAAACACTGAGGCTAAAGGGCTCTGCATGCTTTTGCGACAGTTAACTTGTCGCAGATATTTGTATGACAGCATGGGGAGTACATGGCATACGCTATTCAACGCCACAAAGCAAGGGGCACTCTCACAAACTCGCTAGGATTTCCCACCTGGATCCCCGCTCTTTTTCGTTGTCAAACAAACTTGTTTCGCAGATTCTTCCACTTCCTCACACACTCGGCTGAATCCATGTTCACACAAGTTGTCTTCATCAATGACGCTCATGTATACAAAAAAAAGTAGGAAAGTGGAAGTGCAGATATAGAATGGACCAATGGTAAATGGTCTGCACTTATATAGTTCTTTTCCACCTTCATGGTGCTCAAAGCGCCTCACACACACACACACACACACACACACACACTTATACACCAGTAGGTTTCTAAGGTCTAAGGTCAGTCTTACTGGGGGCCTAAGTAAGAGTTCAGTGTCTTGCCCAAGGACACTTTGACATGTGGACAGCCAGAGCAGGGATGTGAACCACTCTACCAACTGAACCACAGCCACCCCTGAATAAAATTAGTGTGTTTTGTGATTGTTATTTTTTTGTGTGATAGATTTTGGTGGTTATTTGCAGTGCTCTGAAATTGTATTTCAGCATCTACTACATAAGTAAAGTTTTTTTTTCAATCATCCTTATTTGAAACAATAGAAATAACAGAACAATATCATTTTCAGCATTTAATGACTTAATTCCACTAAGTTGTACATTATCTATGTTGTTATGTTCACTTATATCCACAATAGTTCCCCTTAATAAAAAATATTATAGCAACTTAATACATTTGAGTTAGTAGAGCCCGGGACGCAAACCGCCAACCTCTCAGTCATTGTGGCGACCCACTCTACCAACTGAGCCACAGCCGCCACCAATTCTTGTCTTCTTGGTGACACTATTTGCAGCAGGTTTTATTTTTTTTTAAGGGGGAGGTGTACGCAAGTCTCTGGGGGGGGGGTCTTCTGAGCATAAATTGGCCTTAAGCTTTGACAAACCTATGTGTGAGCTTTTGGATTGAAATGCAAGACAATCACCATTATTAGTCTGTCACGTAATCCAAATATGTTTGGCATAGATATTTAACTGTATTATTTTCTATGTTTTCAAGTAATTGATGATATGCTTATATAAAAACTTTCCATAAAATTAAACAGAATCAAATAACATTTTTGCATTTCAGCATCCTTCTGACTTTGATTATGGACTGTGGAAACTATCATGTGACAGAGATGATTAATGACAACTAAACACATAAAATAAAAGAGGTCCACACCATGTCAAACCTTTCTAAAACACCTTGGTTTGACCCCTTTTAATTACGTTATCACATGAATTTGATGATTGGATTTTGACTGAATCCCTGATGTTTCAGTACTGATGTGTCTTAATTATGATGTATTTTACATTATAAAAAGTGAAGCCGAAAGATTTCAGAACATGGGGAGAGAATAAACTATGCCCTTTCTACAAACATCCAAACATTCGCACAGAGCAGTGACTGAGGCCGACTGCCACCTGACCCCCACCCAATGTTACAGTGGCGTTCATCTTCTGAACTCACTTTATCCTCGCTAGGGTCACAGGGGTCACCGGGGGCCTAATCCAGCTACAATGGGTGAAGGCAGGGTTTGTCTTGTATGAGTCGTTAGTTCATCTCAGGGCTGAACATACATAAACGAACAATCACTCTCATATTCACACCTATGGGCAATTTAGATTATCCAATCAGTGCATGTGTTTGGATGGTGGGAGGAAACTGAAGTACCCCACACACACACGGGGAGAACATGCAAACTCCACACAGAAAGGTCTGGTGTTGGAACTGAACCAGGGACCTTCTTGCTGTGAGGCACAGGTGCTAACCACTGCACCACTGTGCTGCCCGGCGTTGGTTGTCTTTTACTTAAATCAATAAAACAGAGAATCAAGGATGAGGCCATCTGGAAAAGCAACAGAAATGTAACTTCCTCCATGTGGCATTTGAAGGACCCAGGTTGAGCAGTGCTGGAGGACTGTTATTTACCCTGAGTGTCTGTCTAGATGACGGTGGATTGTCTGTTTTGGGTGACATTTCAGGAGGGTCAGAGGTGAGGTGTGTGTACATACACACCCATTTGGAATGTGTACATGTTTGCCTGGGTGTGTACGCGTGTGGTTCATCTATGTTTGAGAGGACTGGGGCCTTGGCAGGTGTGAAGCTCAGACGCTCGGGGCTCATCCCTGCAGTGATTGGGTTTTCAAGCGGGCCGTGCTCTTCAGTCAGTGCCAATTAGCCTGCTGACATTCAGTGGACGGCAGCAGTAATCAGATTGGTCTGAGGTACACATTGCACACGTGCACACACATACTGAGTTATAGCTTACGGGTGAACAAATGTGACATTTTCCTGTGTTCTATCAGCCTAGACTTCAACCCTTAAAACCTAACACGTATGGTTCATGTTGTACAAATATTATGCATGTTAAATGGTTTTGCACTGAACTGGATCACTGTAGATATTTAACACACGTTACACAACTGGCATTTGGCTTCAAGTGGCAGAAAGTTTTTTATTGTTTAACCTGAACTTTGCGCTTGTGCTGTACAACTGATACATACTTTAGATAAGCAGAAAATTGGTAAGTAATATTTATAATGTTGATAAATAATTTCATGATGCTGCCAGAGTATTGTGATAATGCCTGGGAGCTACAGAAGGAGGCTTTATCAGCTAAACCTCTGAATATTAATATGAGGAAGCATTTCCATAATCTCATGTGATTACAGATGTCACACGATGTAGTGTACAGTAATACAGCTAAATAAAAAAAAAAAAATCCATAGTTTTTATGAATTTTTATGAATTTGCGATTTAGAAATGTTTAAGGTTAACTTGAATATAAGATTTGGCCCAAAAAGTTCTGATGCCCACATACTTACATTAAACTTCCTCCAATAAAACTAAAATCATTCAGGTTTCATTAGTTTTATATAGACCCTCGAAGAAGAGATCCGGTCCTCCTTTAAGTTTTTTAAGATTAACAGTGGAACAAATAGCTTTACTGTCTGCTCAGCATTGAATGACAGGTTTGTATGTATTTTCATAATTTCTGTTTATTCCTGACACATTTTTCATGACATACATCTGCACTGTCATTGTGCCTCATGAGTTCACTACCACAACTATAAAACTCATCAGTTAGCTTCCATTTACCATTTTATTAGCTCACCCATGATTATTCACTCCCAAACCTTTACTACTTTTGTCCAAATGTGGTTGTGGTCCAGAAATCCAACATAACAACTGGAAAATCACAAACCAATAGATTGAAAACAGTTGTTTGGTAACCAATTGCTGATGTTGCAAACCGCTGAGGCTATAGCAAAAATTGGCAGAATAATTATTTAAGAACAGAAGAGGAGGTGATGAAAGGTTCAGTTTATAAAATGTCCTGAATGTTATTATTATTATTATTATTATTATTATTATTATTATTATTATTATTATTATTATTATTATTATTATTATTATTATTATTATTATTATTATTATTATTATTATTATTATCCATGTGCTTGCATGTAATTCAAGCCACAGTGGACTATTGTTTTTCATATTTATTATTATTTTTATGACTTCTTATACAGAAAACTGTACACACACCACACCATTGGAAATACACCGAAGCTTTTGACACAAAAAATGTCTCAAAAGATGTGCTACCTATCTAGGTTAACATTCCGATGTACAGATTTTATACAAAATTTGAAAAACCAGTCAAAAATGTCCATCCAAAATGAATTGGGCCATGTTTATGTCGCTATAAACTCCCAAATGATACATCAGAACATTATGCAGGATATAGGAAAAAAAAACTCAGATTGGCCCAGAGATTACACATGTGGTCTCATCATTCCGATATGTCGTATGGATTTTGTATCAGTATGCCAAGAAAAAACACATTCATTCTTAATGGCACCGACAAAAAAGTTTCTTTTTTGTCAACACTATTCACCATACTTTCACACACAGACTTCAGACACAACTTTAAAACATAGGCATTTTTGTCCTCTCTGCAGGATGTGATTCTCATGAGAAATTTGTGAAGTTAAAAGGGGCCAAATAAGTTAGGGAACTTCAACAACAAACAAACACAAATGCCTTATTAGATGCTATATGTTAGTGAAGTACCATCATGTATGATGATTTGCATAAATAAATTGTTTCACAAAGGCTTTGACAAACCAGGGAAGACAGAATCACTATATGATCCAGACCAGCAGTTCAGTTCAACAGCTGTCAGTCAGTGTCAAGTCGACAGATACATCATTCAAACAGCAACTCAATCAGCTGTTTGAAAACTGTGACAATAAATGCATCTTAATACTGAAGTAGAAATAGTTGTTAGAAACAAATTCTCCCTTTGTGCAATAATCTACACCTAGATTTTCTGCTTCCGTCCATAATAATATGGATTATATAGACTAAATGTCTAAATGCTTATTCACAACATAGTGCAGTAAACTATTACATGATCAAAAACAAATTCAGTTTAGCACAAAAAAGTCTCTTTTTTATATGTCTGGGGCTGCCAGAAATTAGTGATGTTAAAATGGGGTTAGAGGCCAAGAAATATTGGGAACCACTGGTCGAATGTAATCTAATCCAATCTAATAATAAAATTACATTAGATTAGATTAGATTAGATTAGATTAGATTAGATTAGATTAGATTAGATTAGATTAGATTAGATTAGATTAGATTAGATTAGATTAGATTAGATTGCACCTTACTTTGTTCTTCTTATTTTGTGAATGCTGCTGCTGTTACAAAGCAATTTCCCAATTGTGGGATCAATGAAGCACTTCTGTATTCTATTGTAGTGTGCAACATTTGCATAACAAATTTGTTAGTAACTGTAAAATTTGATACATTTTGTAAATTTGATTTGATTTTGTCCATCTTTTTTCTGCAGCAATTTGTTGGAGGAAAACATGCTGTCATGTGTGGCTCATTCACCTTTATATTTCCTTTACCTCTCCTGGTGGATGGAAGTAAAGAATTAGAGACATGTAACGCGATCTTTACGAAGTAATCCAAAACTATTTGCATGATGAGATTCACCAAGAAAAATCATATATTGTGTGAAAAAGGAAGGGCTTTCAAGGCTTTGAACCTGAATAATGTTATAGATGAAAATAAAATCCTGTTGCATACTTTGTCTCTTTCCATTTTGTTTTTTTTTGCAGAATATCATTTTGTATTTCACATCTCCCTTATGGATGCTACAAAAAAACACCCAGAAAGCCCTGTTTTTTTCTTCATCTTTTTTGGGGGGGACAAATCTGTATAGAGAATTTCTAAAGTAGGGCATTTGAAGACGAGACAACAATGGTAGACGTCTCTCTGCCTGCAGTCGTCAACAATACCACGATGAATAACGGTATTATCTCAACATGTTGAACTATACTGATCGTTCAATTTAAAGACAATCACACTGTCTGTCACCTCTTCACTGCTCGCCTCTCTGTCTAATTCTGTCCCAAACACATGAATGCATGCAGCAAAATAGACCTTCACTCAGACTGCGCTACAATGAGAGAGACTCCTTTTCTCCTATAATACACACATATCACACACACCTGCACACAAAAGCTCACACAGACTTACACAAAGCCCAGGCTAGTATCCCCCTGAGTTTTCCCAACTGCGCTCCTATGAAAAATTTACACAGAAATGATCTCATCGGCTATTTTGAGCTCATCTCTGGCCTAGGAATGTTTTAAAGAGCTAGTGTCTGTCGCTGCTTTTTGTGATTTTACATTTAAGAGGGCAACAAAGTGCTTAAAAAGCTACATACAGTGCAGTGCAGAGCGCATACTTGTATGTTTTTTCTGTTTTATGATGACCCTGCTGTGTTCAATACGATGTTGAACTTCATATTTAATCATTTATACTTCCTTGCAATTACAAAATGATGTTTCTGTTACATGAGCACAAACCTTTTCTCAGGTATTGACAAGATCATTATTATTATTATTTTTGGTATGGTGGGAGGGGTGGAAGGGGTGGAAGGGGTGGAAGGGGTGGAAGGGGTGGAAGGGGTGGGGGGCAGCTCTTGTATTGCCATATGGCAACTGAACTACAGAGCCATGCACAAAGACACACACACACAAAAATCAATTGCCTTTGAGAGAACTACATCAGCAAATTGAGTCAATTTCAGATTTTTCTTTGCAGTTTTTGATGCATACACTCACTACAATCACCGCCATCCAATTTCATAGCAAGTCAGAATGTTCTTCAGATGAATAGTGTGGGTCTGAAGTGTTGATGGCAGAGGTATGAGTCTGTGTTTGTACCTAGTTTTGCACTTGGTAATGGAATGGAGCTTTCTGTCCTTATTTATACAAAATGAACTGCTGAATATGTTTGTGGAGCATGGATGTTACACATAGAAAAAGCAACATGCATACAAGCTGGGGAAAAAAAAAACAAGGTTTTGTGGTTATTGTTCTGCCAGGAGGTCTGGAATGTTTTCATTACCTTTTGTTCATTTGTCTGTCAGCAGGATTACAGCCACACACACACACACACACACACACACACACACACACACACACACAAAATCTAAAGTGCCAATTTTCTTGAAACTCACTTGGAGGTTATAGAGTCTTAGTCAAGAACAAGCCTATTACATTTTGCAGCAGATACATAAAAAAAATAAATAGAACTAAACAAAAAATAATAAAATATAAACATAAAAAAAAGGATTGGTGCATACCGTGGGTACCGAAGGGGACGGACGAAGGAGACTGTCTCAGCCGTTACATTTATCAAACCACACAGACCCAGTGTTGTAATATTACAACACAACATTTGGGTCTTTAAGGGTTAAATAATGAAGTTTGGGTCTTTACGGGTTAACCTTTGGGTCTTTAGGGGTTAAATGTCAATTGGAAAATAATATTGTATTATATAATAAATAATATTGTGTTGAATTCTGTGTTTAAAATAAATATTTTACATTCAAATCCAAGTCTGCTCCATGTCTGGAATGAATGTACAGAACGTTTGAGTTCATACAATGACAATAAGAAGGGTTGGGGTGGCGGGTGGGTACTCGTGCCCCGGGCCGCCTGGGTCGGCCTTGGTGTGCTGGGGGGGTATGTAGCTGCTCCCTCTTGTTCTCTGGGTTTGCGTCATTCACGGTGGCCCCGGTCGGTGGCTCTCTGGGGGCGGCGCCCTGTGGCTCCTACGGCCCGGGATGGGGGGTGCCCTGTTGGCTCGGCCCTGCCTTGCTGTGATTGCCGTTCGGGGCTTCGGGGTCCTTCACACTTGCATGTTTGATCAGGTCTTGCCAGCTATTGCCGAGTCCCATTTCAGTGAATGATGGGACCCGCCAGAATGTGCTGAGAATCTCTCCAGAATCTCTACCCTAAACTCATTCTCTTCTTGCACTAGTGTCCCCTTCTGGCCTATTCTATTCTATTCTATTGCATTCTATTTTACACTATCAAGTCATCCACAATTATGGTGCTCACTCCCGTTTTGTTTAATAATTTATTTATTGAATCTCTTTTTCTTTTGTGCTGTTTTGGTTTTCTTCTCTTTTTTCGATTTATTTATCTATTTTTATTGATGGACAGTTAGTAGTTGGGAATAACACACCACCTTACAATCTTTAACTGCAATAGCACCACCTGTTAATTTCTTTCCCTGTTCGTCTTGTCCGTCCTATCCAGTCTTTGTTTCCCCCACACATCACTGAGGTGTAGCACTGCCCTCCCTGGCTTATAATAGAGAGTTCTAATAAAGGATGTTTGCTCAGCTTTCAGGGAGGGCCGCTGATGGTCACACACATGCACTAAATATTAAAATATTTGGCTGCAAGACTAAAAAATGCATTGATCTCAAACAATGTTGACACCCTCTCTGTGGTGTTAATCAATGAGAACAAATGCAGACAAAAAAAAAAGACTAAAGGAAAATACTCATGGATAACTGACTAAAACAGGGGTCTGGAACCCTGGTTCTAGAGAGCTGGTGTCCAGAAAGTTTTAGATGTTTCCCTCTTCCAACACACCCTGTCATCCAGTTCTGTAGAACCACGGTTCTCAAACTGGGGTCCGCGGACCACTAGGGGGATGTGGCGCATGTCCAGGGGGTACGCGAAATTATTCACGGTTTTGTTTTTGTTTTTTTGTTTGTTTTTTGTTTTTTTGCTGTTTTATTTTGAAATGCGGAAGTTTTATTTTGTAGCGAGTGGGCGGAAGTAACAGCGCTGTTTGACGCTAGCTTGACTAAATTGAGATGGAGCGAGTCACAGCTATTTTTAGCCACCCTGCAGCGAACATGGATCGATTTTTGTGTCCGCCAAGTTCCTCAAGAAGTGGGTAAAGGAAATGAAAATGAAAATGACAAAAACAAATGCCCTAACCCTAAAAAGAGAAAGTACATTGATAGTTAAATTGAGTTTGACAAGCCCATCCCTATCATTAAGTCTCTGTCTGTCTGTCTGTCTGTCACACACACACACGCGGTTTTGTGTGTCTGTTGTTCCGTTTATTATTTTAAAATTATTTTAAAAATGTTGTTTCTGAAGTGCTCATTTATATTATAATACCTGAAAATGTCGCTGGTTTGCACAAAAGCACTATTAAAAAAGGTTATCATTGTTTCATAATAATCATTGTTGAAGTGGTTTTTTATCATTTTCAGTATCGCGAGGATGAGGGGGGACATGGAAAAATTTCACCCCTCCAAGGGGGACCTGGGCCAAAAAAGTTTGAGAACCCCTGCTGTAGAAGACTGATAATGGCCGTCAGGTGTGCTGGAAGATGGAAATGTCTTAAACATATAGGACAGCAGCTCTCTAGGACTAGGGTTGCAGACCCCTGAACTGAAATAAAACTAAAATGATCAGACTTTCTTAAAAAGTTGACTAGACTAAAAGGGGAATGCACGTGACGAAAACTAATAAAAACTAAAATGACAGCTTGATAGAAAGACTAAACTAAAACTAAAATTAAAAAAGGCCGCCAAAAACACTAGTGCGTACCCCCACCACCACCCTTTTCTTACTAATACACATAGGGATTGAATTACAGGATGTACAGTATTTTTAGTATTTACATAGAGCCATATTTTATAAATGATTAATGTTCCTGATAGACTGACGGGCACCAGGAGTTTTTAGGTAAGCACTTTTCAAACCTTAAATAAATCATTTATAACACTATTTCTGTATGTAAAATGGGCCTCGGCTCCAATCTGAAGCCAATGCAGAAGTGTCTTAAAGTGTAAAACTGCTGAGAGATGATTTTGTCATGTAAATGTTTGATAAACTTTACAGTTTTACAGTGTCAGTAAACTAACATAAGGTCACCGCTGACCCATTCACTAACTCTCCATACTCCCACAGATCTAAATATGACCACTTCAGGACCCTAACCAAACCCATATTTGAAATGCTAATCATGTTTTCTATATTTTTGGACAGTGTTTTACAGTACTATGCTTTAAAAGAAAATATGTCATTGTTTTGTTATTTTATGCATAAAGATCCAAACACTCACTGGCAACCAAAACCATCTACAGATATAAAATGTTTTAATAATGTCTGAACCACTAACCCGAATAAATAATGTTTTCATTTCTTTTTTATGTTAGTTTATATTTTTTTGTGAATTGTATTGGATTTTACCATGTACTGTATGGACAATGACAATGGCCAATAATGGACAAGCACCCTTAGACCACGCCAAAAGTGCACCAAAAGCTCGCCAGCTGAAACCAGGTCTAGTCCTGGTGCAAGCGTGGTGCAGCCGATCGAGTGGTAGTTTGGCTGACCTGCATGCACAGCGCACACGAGAGCACGTGAGAGTACACACCACAACCTCACAGACAGGTTTCCAGAATGTCAGACACATTTCAATGCAATAAATAACACCACCAAACACTATTCAATGTAACAAGTTCGTAAATATATATATCTATATTGACTGTTCCGTCACATCTGATAACAGATCAAATGTGTTTGGCAATGGAATGGAATGGAAACCCAACCTGAATTAATTAATAGCTGAAACAAATGACCCAACATCTCTCTCAACCAACCACAAACAGCCTCGGCATGAGACACAGAGTATATATTAGGAGAGAAGAGGCTCTAATGTGATTGGTGGAGATCTGAATCGGCTGAGTTAAATCCATTGCACGCTCTTTCTCCTCCCTCATTCCCACTTATGCCAGTGAGAGGAACAGAGCTGGAAAGGAGATGGACTTGTGCCAGTGTGAGCTGTGGGCGAAACTTGCAAAACTCATCTGGACACACCCCATTGGCTAGTGTTTTGATCAAGATTAATCAAAATGTATCCAAAGCAATCTTGTGATTAATCTCATTTTAAAATTTTTTATTATTTGACAGCCCTATAAATAATAATATCACAATAATTGTCAGAAATCACTTTAATTGTATAAAAGTTGACCCTCAACTAAAATCATCATACCCCATACATCTTTCATTTCCAGTACAAACAGTGAAGGGTTTTTTTATTTATTAATTTTTGTATCTTTGCTTTATTTTGTAAGTTTGTTAAAGGCTGTTCATATAACCCTGATATATTTTGGTTTATTCTCACTTTAGATGCAGAGGCAGGGGGGGTGTGACTGGGCAGTGAGTAAACGTAACATACTTTCTACTTCAATCTGACTCTAAATATTACAGTGAATGAAGATGATTTTACCATTGAATCACATCCTTCATTTCACTGAATCAATGAACATGTATATAAGACAAGCTCTATCTATAGATTTATATGGTGCTATTCAAGGCACCCAAAGCGTTTCACATTATTGAACCATTAGTCATTCACACTCACATTCTCACTCTGGTCTTAATAAACTGCATCTGTATCCACATTTGCCCCGGGGCAGGCTGATGGAAGTGTGGCTGCCAATTCGCTCAAAGCGGCCCCTCCAACCACTATCCAACATTCATACACCAGTGTGAGTGACACTGGAGGCAGGGAGCGGCTTGCCCAAGGACACAACGGACTGACTGAGACAGAGTTGGGATCAAACTTACAACACTTTGACTACAGTGGTCAACAAGGAAAATGTTTCCAAAATAAAACTAATGAAATTGTACTACATGTGTGTTGCTGCACTGGAACACATTTATTTATTCATTTATTTATTTATTTATTTATTTATTCAGTTTTTATATGTTTACATATTTTTAAAAGATAACTTTTTGGTGCAGTGCCTGGTGCTGAGGTTAGTCATGTTGCTTGAGAACACAGTGGGTTTCATGTTGCGTTGTTGTGTTATTTATGTCGTTCTTGTGGTTTAATCACTGATGCAAACCAAATTCTATCTCTGTGGGACAAAATATGTCTGAACTGAACTGATAAAGAAAACTCAAGTCTTAAATGTGCAAGTTTCCAAGATAAGTCTGGGGTCAAAATGTGAACTTCTTCGAATGAACAAAACAATAGGTTTTAGTCCAAAGGAATATTGGTCTCAGATCTACCAGATCTACTTCAAAGCACTGTCTGCACATTATGATCCATTCATGTTACAGGTTTTTTCTAGTGGAATATTTACTAATCCATTGTATACATGTGCATAAACCACCATATATGTGGAATAACACGGTGGCCGACGGGGGCAAACGCATTGCATCGACGAAACGCTGCAAACACAACAAACATGCACAACCAAAAACACAAACACAAAACAAATGCAACAGAAGTGCAAGAGAAAAATGCTGCAATAACAGAAACGAAGCAGGAGTAAAAACATACAAACCCCCAAAACAAATGCGAAATAAAAATGCTGCAAATACCAAAACACGCAAACTCCCAAAACAACTGCGAGAGATAAAGGCTGCAAATTAACTCCACAACAAAACAGAAGTTCATCAAAATAAAACGGGTTCACCAAAATAAAACAGAAGAAGACGGTAGATGAAGATGAAGTTGAAGTTTGTTAATTAAAGAGATTAGCGTGACAAGGTGTAGAGCAGCAGATGTATGTAGCTAATTTTAGTGTGTACCTCTGCTCTTCTATTATACTGTAGCAGATTATGGTCAAGTGTTTAAGAAAGACGAAGGGAAACAAACATTTTCATGCTAATCTCTTAAATGAATGAACTTAATCTTCATTCACCATCTTCTTCTTCTCACGTTTTATTTTGGTGAACCCGTTTTATTTGGTGAACTTCCATTTTGTTGTAGAGTGAATTTGCAGCGTTTCTCTCTTGTGTTTTATGTTTAAAAAAGGACTATATATATATATATATATATATATATATATATATATATAGGTAACCCCCCCCTCCTCCCCGAAAAAAAAACAAAAAACAAAAACAGACATACAAAACACATGAGAACATCATGGGTGTATTATGTTTACATTTACTTCACGACACATATCATAACATCCAAAGTGCATACACAATCCACTTCTCCCAATGTTCACTCCATTCCTGCAGCCGAAGTCCAAAGACAAATGTAAGTCTCTCCATACAGTTAATTTCTTTAATAATTCCACGTCATTACAGGACGCTTCTGTTGCTTTTGTTTAATGTGTTTGTCTTTTGGTTGTGCAGCGTTTTGTTGATGCGGTGCTTTTGTCCCCATCGGCCACCGTAGAATAACACACCATCATGTATATTAAAAACATGAGCTAACCAGCACTTTTGTCATTTGTTTTCTGATTCATCTTATTAAAATGTATAATATTGAGCACATTTAATGTCTGAAGCAGAAATATTCTAAAAAAATTGTAGCAGTGTTATTGCGTGACCATCTCTACCTGCCATTATACAGCTTCTCCTCTTATTCTGTTCTTAACAGCAGAGCTAGAGAAGGTATAAAGTTCTGTTCTGTCATATTTCACCCAGCTTACAGTATCACAAGCTCTGCAGTTTGTTGTTTGACGTTTCCTCCCCATCTTGATGAGGGTGACAGCAAAATATATTACAGAGAGTGTGTGGACTGCAGATAAATAAATAAGCCGATACCGCATGTGCACACAAACAGATGCTCCAAAAACTGCATACACACAATGAAAAGAGAAGATCAAGAGGCTGTAAATTGGCAGGGCAGCTGTCAAGGTCATGTACTGAAGTGTCTGAAGAACTTTGAAGCCATGTTTGCTCATTAATATCAGATATGTGCAGTAGTATCATTTATGGCATGATGTTTATTACTTATTTTACTGAAGGCTCACATTGCAAAGAGTCAAGTAATTTTTTTTAATGTGACTGGTAAAAATTAGATAAGATGTGAGATCAGAAATCTAATTGAAGTGTCTGGACATGTGACATTAAAAATGAAAAACACTGCTTATTTTACACAAGTATGTTTACATTTAACCCATAAACAATAATAATGGATTCGATTTCTATAGCGCTTTTCAAGGCACGCAAAGCGCTTTACATTATTGATCCATTATTCATTCACTCTCACATGCTTCCTCTCGTGGTGGTAAACTACATATGTAACCACAGTTGCCCTGCGGCAGACTGACAGAAGCGTGGCTGCCATTTCGCGCCTACCTCTGACCAAACATTCATACACATTCATACACCAGTGTGTGACACTGGAGGCAAGGAGGGTAAAGTGTTTTGCCCAAGGACACAATGGACTGACTAGGACAGAGTGGGAATCGAACCGCTAACCCTTCGGTTAATGGACGACCCGCTCTCCCAAATGAGCCATGTACATATAATACAAAATACATCCCAAACATATACCAGCAACAAAAAACTAGTGATATAAAAGGGATAATACATCTATTAATAAATGTAAATGATTGGTGTAAAATTTAGTTTGTCATCTTTTCATGGTCATCAGATATCATCCATTTGAACATTCAGAGGCTCCGTAGTGAACGTGGAAAGTGATCATCTACATCATTTATTCACCAGTTTGATGAATGACAGTGAATGGACATGGATATTTATATGTAATATAATAATCCTCAACTTTAATTTGTTGTTTTGTGAACATCTACATAATCAGTTAATTACATATAGGGAAATCTATAATTTTAACTGAAAAAAACAAAAGATAATAGAGGATGATATTATAATGAATGGTGATAAAGGCTAAAAGCAAAATCTAGGGGAAAAATTAGTTGAGAACTACCACAAAAGTAGTACTGGGTCTTCATGTGTTAAAGAGCGACATGGCTATGTAGTACGAACTGATCACATGATATGCATTTACAAGCAGCTCTGACAGAAATACATAGAACCATAAAGATCCTTAATATGTTTTTTTTATATCAGAAAACAATCAACTGAGTGAAAAGACAACTATAATTCTCTCAAAATGCATTCTGAAAAGCAATTATTACGTGCTGCGGACACAAATAATGAGAGGATTACAGTCTGCCACCACAAAAGGATTATATGATAAAAGCATGGATTCAACCAAGTGTTTTCATGGGTACTTAGCAAAAACTCTACATCATTTTGCAATTTATTGTGTATGCTTTTCCATTTTAATTGTTTGGTTTTTTTTGTTTGAGATTCACTCATAATAATGACTAAGCAGCAGAAGCTGCTAAAACATGATGATGTATCATGGTGCTACACTGCCAATGACATTTATTTGGTGTCATTTAAGGTGTCAAGGTCTTGTGAACAAAACTAATTAAAAGTAAAATATAATATAGCTGAAAAACTTTGTTTAAATTTCAAAACCACCTTGAACCGATTATACATTTTTCAACACATACGGAGGCAAATCTTTGCAGGTTGTTTTTGTATTGCTACAAAATACAAAACTTTCTCCTAAAAGGTGGAAAATCAGCCATGCTATCTGCAATCACTTTGAGGCAACACCCAACAGGAATAGCAGAAACTAGACAACTGACATAAATAAAATATATGTATTTTTTTTAAAGCTGTATTGAGGCATGAGTACATGTAAAGAAAGAATTATATGTGTCATTCAGTATTTGCTATATTTATAGTTCACTGTTTTATTTTAGCATCTGAATCCTTAGTGTGCAAACTTGTCCAGTATATAGCACCTGAAAAAATTCAACAGTAAAACGAAAGACACCACACCAGACCTTTCTGTGTGGAGTTTTCATGTTCTCCTCATGTCTGCGTGGGTTTTTCTCCAGTTTCCTCCCACCATCCAAACACATGCACTGATAAGTTAATTGGTTAATCTAAATTACCCATAGGTGTGAATGTGACTGTGATTGTCTATATATGTGATGAACTGGTGACTCATACAGGGTGTACCCCGCCTTCGCCCATTGTAGGGGGATTAAGCCCCCAGTGACCCCCGCGACCCTAGTGAGAATGAAGCGGGTTCAGATGATGAGATGAGAATTAAAGACATGGTATCCCAGGCACATTCTGCTAACACTTCCAGAACGCAATGCAGTGCAGTTTATAGATATGAATATTACCTTACATGACTCTGCAGCTGTCAGTTTATAGCTCACTGAGTCAAGTATTTAATGTTTATTTTATAGCAAAAGGAAGGAGTGAAAGAATAAAGAAGCGAGTGATTTCTATGAGGCCATCATTATCTAATTTAAATGTTTGTGTAGGTAATTGTTTGGTGTTGATGATATAAATGTCTGATGATTATCAATGATTGCATTATGTAAAAGCAGAGGGTACGACATACACTGAAAGGAGCATGAACATGAATAATAATAATGCAAATCATATTATTATGATTATTATTATTGTTGTTATTTATCTAATGGTTTGGTGTATAGTAAAGATGTGTGGATGACATATATTTTTATCCACAACCGCTTCTTAAAATCTCTATCCACCCACTATCCATTTGCATGAACAATTTTCCCCCAATTTTCAGAACCGAACCCACCCACCATCCGCCGATTAGTTTTTTTAGGTCTAATGAAGGTGCCTCGGCTATTAGGACTACGCCTATTGTCTTTTTCAAATAATGTAATTCAGTAGTAGTCTATATCTTGTCAGTAAACTGGAGCCTTTGTTGGGAAAAAAAAATTCTCTAACTTACAGCCATTCCAAAATTATTCTCAACCAGCGCACAAAGTGACTGGAAATGGGTAAAACCTTATCTTTTAAAATATTTTTCATTTTATGGAAGCTGGCATATTACATCTGGCCCTGGAACAACGGTTGAAAAATATCTTTTTATGCTAATACTGACACATTTATAGAAATGTTCATTAACGTGTGCTGTGACAGCAGTGAGCCAATGACAAGATCAACAGGATATTGTCTAATTAAAAAGTAGTTTTCATTCATTCATTTACCTTTGGAATAATATGCAAAATGTTTATTATTTTTTTATTTGAGTGCTTCAACCGCAAGCCACCTGAATTTAATTAAAATATTATTTGTTGCGTCATCCATCCACCTACACATTTCTAGTGTGTAGGTGTGGATTTGCCTATGTTTTATTAGTTTGCTCTTGTCACTTTGTTGCATTGTTTATTGTATATTCATTTTGTGTTGCTTCAAGGATGTCCATTTGTCTGTATGTATTTATTTATTAATTTTTTACTTTCTTAGTATGTCAAATAAGGTGTGTATGAATTTGTATGTGCATGTGAAAATGATAAGTGAGGCGAATTGTTCCAAAGGACTTAATTTTTTCATATATTATGTTGATAGGAAGTTAAACCATAAACTGTTTTGTGGAGAAAGGGTGGGATTAAATGTGTTTTACTTCCTCCCACACCTTTTGGAATATGCAAATGAAGCCATGTTTAGTTCAGTTTGGTTTTTTATGTGCATGTTCTTTTTGAGTGCGATTGTTTTGTTTGTTGCATATTTGAAATAAATTGAACTGAACTGAACTGAACTCTGTAAAATCTTAAATGCAAATTTAAATTAAAGCTCCTTTCCTTAGGTACACTCCCTCAAACCGCCATATACCTGTGTGTGAAAGGTGAATAAAGCTGAGTCAAATGTCAAGGTTTGTTATTTAGAATCATCCAGTACCTTCACAGTAGGCATTATCGTCTCGCAGTGGGCGGAAGCCATCTTTACAAACACAGCAGTCCCCCGCCTCGAGGTTCACACAGTCAGAGTGCTCCACACAGCCGTGGCCCTCTGAGCAGAAGTCATGACCTGAAAGAAGCAAGAAGAGGAAAAGGTTGAGACCCAGAGGAGAGAAGAGGAGAGAACTGATGGACGCATGCAGAGCCAGTGGAGAGGTTATGTCATAGCATCACACCTTTTTCCCTACGCATGTGGCTACAGTCGAGGATCTGCAAAAATAGTATCAGTTTTATATAATTTATCTTTGATTACATTATACTTTGTTTGTAACTTTTAGGTCATTTATATAGTTAATATTTCACAGACGTTCTTTTGGCTGACACTGCTTTACTTTTTGTCTGCAGCCTGAAAATTCAACTTGCAAATTGAAATGTGCTTGTTCAAGGTTCAATCTACATATAGCATAATACTGGAAGGTCTCTCAGCATGTGTGTGTGTGTTCTCCCATTATTCTAAGGGTGAATAACGCATTCTTTGCATCTCATTTCATCATTTCAGTGTCTCCTTCTCGAACAATAACCACTTCCATGTGTGCGTAATTCTTCTGACAAATTGAGATGTTTTAACGGGCCAGTTCACTTCCTGCAGTTAAGGAATAGTTCCACCTCCACATTAAATATCTCAGAAAGTTTTCAGAGAGATTAGCCATTTTGGAATACAATTGCCTTACAATCATGGAAGTACTGTACAGAGACACGCTACATGGCAGGGGAATGAAGTTCAAAACAGGAACGAATCATTTACTCTCTCAGTCCTGACATATCTGTTTTAACATTGGTGCCATATGGCCTGTGCGAACTGAGTGACATTTGAAAGAGAGAGAATGAAAGAGAGAGAGAAAAAGATAAGGTACGTCCTGCCACCCTCCCGGTCATATGAATCACTCTCTCCAAGTCTTAAGGATTACTCACCCCTTAACCCCGTCCCTGTGCTTTCGGTGTACCTCCTAATTTCATTCTGCAGGCACACCTGGCTATTAAAGGGGACATATCATACAAAATGCACTTTTTAGTGTTTTTATAACACAAATATATGTTGTCTGTGTGTAAGGAGACCTTTAAATTATGAACAAAAAAACATCCAGTCTACTTTTCTCCTGATTAATTTCGTGTTGGAGGGGGATGAAAACACTCCATTTTGTATTTTCTATGCTTCGTACGTCACATGCATCAATTCATCTGAATACCCCACCCCACCAGCTCACCTAACCCCACCTACTGGTCACTGACACCTCTGCTCAGACTCACAGATCCACCATTGTTCTCTATTGTAGGCCTGAGCCCTGGTTGCTGTGCCTGCATCCAGGTCCACGGTTGGTCTGACCCAGGTTGATGGGACAGGCTGGACAGTGGGTGGCACCAGGACCGTGGTGTCATGGATCATCTGACCGGCCTGGGTCCAGACGAACCGGACCTGAATATGCACCGGGGCTGTTAACAGACCAGGACTTGAAGGCACCGGGCCTGTAAACCTCAGCACTTGGTCTTTGTCTCTTTTTCTCTGCCTCAACTCTTTCAGGTTCCATTTCTTTCTCCTCTTCCTCTCGGTAGCATGCAGAAGAAAGGAGCAAAGTCAGCTGTGACTCATTTGCATGAAAGCATGAGCAAGCGTTTTGAAAAGCGCTGTTTCTCTAAGTTGAAGAGGCTGCTGTATCTCTTCATCAATGTGATACTTTGACCAAAGCATGTCACAGACAGGACACTGAGACACCAGGGAACTATGTTCACTTGTGGAAAATGGGCATGAAATGTCCTCTTTAATACTGTGTATTAATTGTCATTGTCATTTACATCTTAAAGAATGATTTACCAAATCATTTTCAAGTCACTACATATAAAATAAAGACTAACATATTTTTCCAAGAGTCTGCTTTCTCCAGCATGAAAACTACCTCATGGTTCCTCACAGGTTCCTCATAGTCCATACATAATACTGCTTGAGAAGAGACTGATTTTGTTCCACTGAAAGGTTCCATTACAACAACGTACAGCAAAATTCATATTACTGAATATGACTTTCATCTATTTTAAGATTAAATATAAAGTGCCACATATAAGGAAAGAAAATAATTGAATTAAAAGCAGTATTTACTGTTGTATTATTTTTACTTCTTAACTTCTATCTATAGTACTTGTTGTTCTTTTCTATGTTTGTATCTATTTCTGTACGTGGTATGTAATGATGCACAAAGACAAGGTGTTTGCATTGTACAAATGTCATCTGCCCATAAATCTCATCCTGATTCTGAGGCTTCCATGAGTTTAAAAGAACGTAGAGGAGCAATTGAAATCATACATAAAAGGGATTTTCTCTTGAGTCAGTGAGCCTGTTTACATGTACACCAATACACCGATCATTACACGATTTAGGGAGTGATCAGATTATTCATGTAATCATGTAAATAGGATAATCTCTATAGGCTTTATCCAATAAAATTATCTAATTATGAGAAATTAGATTAACACACCTGGATTTTCCCCAATACTCCAATGTGTTCCTGCATGTATAAAGTTGTATAGAGATGTGTGCAAATACAATTAAAATCAAAATCATAGAAAACAGAAGTTATAAGTAGTCAAATGTCCTGTTACTGTCTACCGTTCATTTTTAAGTTTACCATCACTACATATGTAAAACTAATCCAATAATGGACTGAAGCATCTAAACCAGGGTTTTTTTTAATAATCACATTTCTTAAGTGCATGCAAATGCATTAGATTTGATTATTATAATTATTACTCACAGATATTGGGCTTTTATAGTCATGTAAATAGGGTCAGTGTTCTGGGCTACAGTGAAAACATGCTGAACAATGAAAAAGAGAAACAACTCCTGAAGCTGAAAGACTCAACAAAACAATTCTTATTTTCATAGTTTTACATACTAATGAAAACATAATGCTGTATAGTATAATCCATTTGTACAGATCCTCAAAACTATGCAGCCAAATAAGCATATTATGGCTTTCTGAATAAACTGTAGTCATTTTAGCACAAATATTAACTTCATTTCTATGTCTAACTATCTACCATGTATATACACTAGGTGTCCAAACAAACAGGTACCGTTAGTAAATCTATGACAGGTCAATGTTAATGGCCAGACAATGCTTCCACCATACCTCTGCAGACCTTGCAGCATCTGTCACTCAGGGTGATCTGCTCCGATTCTGGACAGTTGAGTTCTGGACAAGGCTCACTGGGGACGACTCGATGCATCGTCCTGTCCTGAAAAGTATAGAGAGAATCCCCATGAACTACTCTGTAGGCTGACTTTCCACTGACTACATTCGCTGAGGCCTTGAAGGTAATTATGAAGGTAATTATTTATCTATTCTGTTTCCCTTGTCACTCTGCCACTCTCCCTGCTCAGTGCCTGTTCATTACAAACCAATTACTCATTGGTCAATAGTATGTTTTTTTTGTTCAAAACTACTTTAAGAGGGAAAAGCCTCCCTCTCCTCTCTTCCAGCTACCCTCAATGATTTACATTGTGATTCATGATGCATCTTTATTGTACAAACACTGAATCAATCTTCCGGATAATTCCTGTATGTGTGTTTAGTCCGTCTAAAACCTGATTAGAGGGCTTCTATTCCCAGCATGCCTTTGGCAGGTTTTTTAATGATCTCATTCATGTACCTCTGACTGGTGCTAATTTAGAGTCATTAACAGCAGACACAGTCAGACAAAGAAAACTGTTCTCATCTATTTATACTGTAGTGAGCAAATACTTTACATAAGATCTTGGCCATTGCTTGTGCATATGTTTAGTGTTTTTAACAGCCAGTTACAATTAATGCATTGTCACTAAGAAATTCTGAGAAAAAAAAAAAAAAAAACTTCTCAGAACAATCCACCAGAAACTTTCCAAACAAGCTTCATAGTCTACTTCTTGCCACCCACCAACCCAAAAACTTGCTCCCCTGTAGCCAGCAGGCAGACATAAGATCAGAGGCGTGACAAGCAGCTGTCAGGGGAAGCCTGCAGGAGTCTGCTGCAGTGGGCTGACTGACAGCATTCCCCGTCCCCATTTCTTTGATCTGCCTGGGACTGCCAGTCAGTTAACTGGGACTACAGATGGGCCAGGTGTGGAGAAACAAGCCAGGCAGCTGTCTAAAACTGCAGACTCTAATGGAGCTTTACAGGACTCAGGGAGAAGCTTGCTGATATGATAGAGTTTCGTAATTAAAACTTCAAATCACCTTTCTGTGATTGATTTGGCCTGTCTTGCATAATGCCATCAAGTGAATTACTCCCAAAAGTGTGCGATCCACACATCTGGTGTTCCAGGCAAACAAAGGCAAATGTTCTGAATAATTGAAAATTTAATATGATTTGGGACCACTTTGTTTATCTGATGATTGGTACCATAGAATGACCGTAGCTTCTTGATTGGCAGTTGGACAATTGTGGCCTCAAATATAAATTCCATTAGCAGGATTTAGCCAATTTTCTACAGATCAGAAAGGACATCAGATCAATGAGATGCAGCTTAAGTTGATGATTGTACATTGTGGCTCAATGTAGCTTGATTTAGCCTTTAGGACAAAATAGCAAGCCCAATTAGAATTTACCAAGCTGGTATGTTAAGTGCTAAGCTATATCAGTTATGATGGTGTCTTTTCCTAGGGAGGAGCTTGATGACATTGTGAATTTATCGTAGGTGTAAATATTTTTTCTATACCAGTGTTCACATAACTTACCCTGCATTCAAACAGCAGGCACCTGCCAGAGGAATCACGCACAGCCTTCTGATCCCCCTCCACAAGCTCTCTACCACCAAACAGGCAGACGGCTGGGAGAAAACACAAGAAAATCAACAATAAATAAGTACATGAAAATAAAAAATAAACACATGAGAGATTACAATTCAGCAGTGTCGAAAAAAATTGTAAATTTGTGTTTCATGGTTGTATGATTGGAAAATGTATGTGTTAATAGTTTGTCATGGCATAAATCATTTAACACTTTCATCACCCCCACCCACCTCCAATACCACTCAAGAGGCCCCAGGTGATATGATACAATCTACCCTTGTGCTAGATATTGTTTTGATTTCTGCCTTGTTTTTGAAGCCCTTAGGTAAATTGATTCAAACCAAATCAAGCATGTCAGTCCCAATTAAGAATCGCTTCTGGGAAACATGATGAAATAATTGACAAGAGTAAGTAGACCTCAATGCAACACAAGGGGAACCACTTTCATAGAATTATAGGGAGGGGCTGAATTAATAACCACATGGGCAGAAAGCCCATATTTGACGAGCAGTTGGGGTCATACTGATTCAGACTGATACTACGAACACAGATGATTGACACCACAGGTCAGGCCCTGTCACACAGTGGTGTATCATGAAAGCGAAGGACTTCTGAAACAGCCATTTGACGTTCTATTTGACAGACCATCAAAAAAACAGACTCAGAACTCCTCCTTGCAAGGCCTTGTACTGCAAGATAAGGCTTTAATTTGGAGAGCGAATCATGTCTTTGTAGTGGGGAAACTTGAGGCACTCTTCTCTCCAAAGCCAGAGCATGCGTAATTAGCTGAGTGTTTGTCTACCTTGGTGAGATAAGTGAACACGAGGGTGTTGAGTTTAAGGGGATTACCTGCTACGTGTTTATATTTGTGTAACACCTCAGCAGATGGGGAGTCATGCATTAAACCCCTGTGTTGTAGCCCTGATTCTAGGGTCAGTCATAATGATGCCAGTGCAAGCTGATTAGAGTCCAACAGTAATGGTTTCCTGCTGATAAAGAGTTAAGTCTAATCTATTATTTGCTTTGTGAAGGGAGTAGGAGACCAATGGCTGCAATTTGAAGGCCAGAGTGAAGTCATTTTTTACAAAGTCATTTAATCCTTTACATATTGCATGTCTTTTTTTGGTTCCATACATTGATAGGCACTTCTCACTGCTGTTTAAAGGGAACTTTAATTTGTGCTATTATCAGAAGAATGCCGGGGTGACAAAAGCTAATATTCTCTGAAATCCGTTTTTATTGAGAAGGGAATTGAGAGAATATGAGATGCATAATGTTGCTATGAAGAGGCTAATAAGAGTTCATTGCTGAACTCAAGAGTCTTTTGAAAAAGGGGAAAAAAAACAGACCCTCTACGCACATATCTGATGAAATAGAATTATTTAACCAGCAAGAATGTATGAGAGCTCAAAATTTGAAAATTGAACATTTAAGAAGACATACCACCATTGAGAAGCAGCATCACTTTATTTAACTTTTCTTTCATCGTCCCTTTTCACCGCTTTGACATGTCTGCCATGAACAGAAACTACTTTGCATCACATGCAGCAAACCCAGATTTACTGGCTTGTGTCCGTGTGACTTGTGGCCATCTGTGTTTTGAAGTCAGCTAGTGAATAATTGATTGGTCCATGTATATGCAAAAGGATGGATCCATCTCAAGAGGCATGTTAGGAGGTAGCTTAGCAACACAGCAGAGCCCTGGTCAATTGTCAGGCAGACCTTGTGGAGGCGTGATGCCTGCTCTAAATCTGTTAGTGGTGGAAGTTGTTTTGCTTGTTGTGTGTGCATTCTTCTGAGCAATTGTGTCCATGATTGTATGAGTGTGGGAGGGTAAAGAGGTTAAGGGTACTCCACTCACGTTGGCACTCCTTACAGCAGGCACCCTTTACGTAGGCAGGCGCTGTGCCCGCTGGGCATTGAGGGGGGGGGCAGGAGATGGCCTCACATTGCACTGTGCCATTCTGTTTGAAAGAGAACCACAACACACTGTTAAAAGAGGAACTACCATTACATAATAGATGCTGGACTCAATAAGCCAGTGGTCATATTTATATTACATCAAAAACTACAAAAGCACTCAGAGAGCACAGACTCTGCCAAGGCGGATCATTCCCCCCCCAAAAAAAAACACACACACACACACAATCACATACACACACACACTCCACTGATCACCACCAAAATGTAATCATGTGTTCCTGGTGCGAGTATCAAAATTTCCTGAAAATTTCCGTCCATAACTTTTGGAGTTGTCTTGGTACAAATCACACATATGTGCCCCCCATCCCCCCACATACCTCCACCAATCACCACCAAAATGGTGTAATTTTTTTGATCCTTGTTACTATATCAACTTTTCCTGAAATCTTCAGCCAAATCCGTCCATAACTTTTTTAGTTATGTTGCAACTCAAACAAACAAATAAACAGATAAACACCAGCAAAAACATTACTTCCTCCATTCCTGGGTGGAGCAATTATGTATTGAAATCTGCTGAATTCCATGTACCTTTTTGACAAACGTTTTTAGGCTAGTGACCTGCTGGCACAGACATACCCATTTAGTGTTACAGGTGTGGCTTTCTCATTTCTTCACACTACTTGGTCCATAATAAAAATCCTCAGTTTTATGCTTCTATAGTATTTTGCAGCTCTAACACCATCTACTGAAATATGCACCAAAATAGTCTTCAGTTCATTTAATTCATCCACATCTAAAATACCTTTGATTAATGTTTGACTCAAAATGATGTTATGTCTCTGACTATATCTGCTGAAACATTAGTGCTGATGCTTTGTGCTGCACCTGCATGTGTGTAATTGTACCTCCAAAGCCCATAACAGCATGTGCACATTTAGACACAGTTCAGGATCTGATGGTCATTAATTTTGTGGGCTCTGCAACAGTTACACTCTGAGATAGCAGGAAATGTAATAAAACAGTGTGATCATCAGTGCTTCTTAAATTCAAGTATCAAAAATGCCAAAATACCAATATATTCACACACCAACTTCATCCCTCCACTATCTGTCTGAAGATTTTGTGCTTGATATGATGAAGCATTTATTTAATATATTTCAGGACACATACACTCAAAGGTTTGCAGATACATAGATATCCAAAGAAAAACAGTGAACCAGCGATGACTTTGTACGAAGTTAGTGCAGGTGAAAACATGAGGAGCAGTGGTTCACATTCTAAATAGAACAAATCAAATATTGTGACATCTATCTTATGGTTTTAGTAAATTCATTGTGTCTGTACTTATTTTACAGTTTGGAAGAGATAACGTCCATTCAAAGTATTTGCTGCTCTTTTCTATCTAACAATTGTTTAGAAATGTGCTTCTGATAGCTGCCAAAACCCATCAGAGACTGCTGGTGGTTGGCAGCACTAGGCAAAGCACCTCATTATGCATGCTAGCTACAATGAGAGGTAACAGTGTGCCAAGGTTAATTGCCACATCCATTCCATCAAAGTTCACGAAACTCATTTTTATTTTATTTTTTAAAAAGAGGATACGTCCGCCAAGGAGGTTATGTTTTTGTCGACGTTTATCTGTTTGTCTGTCTGTTTGTCTGTTTGTCTGTGTTCAAGGACGGATTTGGATGAAATTTTCAGGATATGTTGGAAATGTGAACAGGAAGAACTGATACACGTGGTTAGCTAACTACAGTACCTGTGGTTAGCTAACTATAGTGCCTGTGGTTAGCTAATTGTAGTGCCTGTAGTTAGCTAATTACAGTACATGTTATTAACTAACTACAGTTAGGGTGAGCATTCGTCCGGATTTCATCTGGACAGTCTGGTTTTAGAGCCATCTGTCCGGCCGTCTGTCAAGTGTCTGACTTTTTCACATTTTGTGCTCCTTTCATACAGTTGTCCGCCACCGTTGCATTAATCGTCATAAATCCCCACCCACTATGCAATGTAAGTATTCGTGCTGCCCACGCAGCCGAAGTAGCATACGAAGTGGACACAGTGAAGGCTGAGCTGCACCCTGCTTTTGTCCTCCTTTTTGGACACAAGTGTCCTCCTTTCCTCTTTCACGCCGTGGTCACCTTAACTACAGTACATGTGGTTAGCTAACTACAATACAAGTAGTTAACTAACTACAGTACATGTGGTTAGCTAACTACAATACAAGTAGTTAACTAACTACAGTACATGTGGTTCGCTAATCACAGTACATGTTATTAACTAACTAGAGTACCTGTGGTTAGCTAACTACAGTACATGTGGTTAGCTAATTACAGCACATGTTATTAACTAACTACTGTACATGTGGCTAGCTAACTACAATACAAGTAGTTAAATAACTACAGTACATGTGAGAAGCAAAATCAAACCTGAAGCGAAAATGTTAAAATAAATTAAAAGACATGTTAAAAAAACATACACAGATGTTAAAATTAGTTGGGGTTGTTTTAAAGTTGAAAGGGAAAAAAATTAAAAACAGACAGATGTAAAAATAAAAAAAATAAACTTAAAATGGTGCTGAAAACAACACAAAAATGTTAAAATGTGCTTTAAAAATATATTTAACCACACCGAGATGAAAATGTTTTGTTTGGTTGTTTTTTTATATATATAGCATGTTTAAGAAATAATATATAATGGTGGTGGTGGTGGTGGGGTGTGTGGGTGTGTGTGTGTGGGGGGGGGGGCAGCTGCCATTGAGTTCTTTTAGGGGAGCCTCACTATCTTATATTTTGAAAATCCCTGCATTAGACCACCTCCATCATCATGTGGTGGTGATGACAGTAGCGTTGCATTGTCTTCTGTTACTTTGATTGTTTTATCCTTACGAACATAGATGATGAGAATAAAAACGGTATTTCAGAAATGTTTCGGGTCATGTCATGGACATTTTACTACCTCAATAGTTCATGTTTGTATCCATAATTTATTAAATGTACCATCATTGATCATTTCTGCTGTAGATGAATAGAATATTTAAAATCACTTTGATGAATTCAACACAAAATGATCAATCTTGAAGGGCATAAATATCCATTCTCACAAAAAAAAATCACAGGTGGTCTAATAATTACTCCCACAGCTGTTAATAAATGAGGGTGTTTTCCAGTACGTTTTCTGCATTTGTAATATCATTTTAATGAGGCACCAGCAGAATAGTCCGAATATGTTTACTTTTGGAAACAACAGGTGGCCTTTATTGTAAATCTACTCATAAAGATTCCAGATTTCCACAACAACCTGTAAAGCAATCATGGAAATGCTATCTCCTGCTCTGTGGGGCTGTGTGTAATTAACACTGCTTCCTCAGATGAAAGCTCTGTGACAGCAACATCTCTCAACCTGATCCACATAATTGATAACATCTTAATGCATGACCTTTGAATTTTAAAGGTCGCAGCTAATTGCCACACATAAGGTAAGGAACATATCCCATCTAATTCTTTAATTGCAGCCCAGGAATGGCAACACACCGTTCCTGTTGAATGAAGTGATTTCATTGGATGAGTGGGCAGAACAAATCCCAGATGATAATTATCATCTGTCAAGAGCAATTAGGTGCGGTGCACTGAGAGATATGTGATTTCCTATTTTTTCCATGTTGGTTAGTGAAGCGCGGAAGAACGTCATTGGCTGTTTGGAAGGATTTGGTACCATGAATGAGTATTTTTTTATACCAGATCTTGGGGTGACTGACAGGGGTGAAATCTGTTCACTAATGTGGTACAAGACCAGGTCTCCAATCGCTTCTAATTTTCTTTTTGGCAATTATTCACACTCATGAAGGGGAGTGTAGACCTTTGAGAGAATCAAGCACAAAGCCCTGTTGTTGACAGCGGGGGTTTTCAATACAGTATATTTTCTGGGGGTAAATGGGGCAACGCTTCTCTGTTTCAAAACAACAAAAAATAATGATAGTGTCGACAGCAGGGCCTTGCACTCTGCACCTCTACCCCTCCTTGACACACACCCACGCATACCCCCACCCTCACACACACACTTGATGAACAGGGGAGCAAAACAAAAGCCAAGACCTACAATGGGAACAATGAAGAGTGTGTAAATGCAGACACACACACAGCCCTATGTGAGTGCACACACAAAAAAAAAACTAAAATTCTTGCTGCAAATGTGCTGCTCACACATGCATGGTGTTACAGACATGATGAAAAATGCATGTTCTCCCTTCCCCTCTGTAACATCAATCTAACATTCGCACACAGACACAAGCCTACACACAGACACACACATATATCTATTTTATTTCCCACATCTGTAAACACTATGTACAACCACGCAAACACATACAGTACGACAAGCAAATAATTCCCAATTCAGTATGTTCCCACAGACACACACTTAATTAAAATTGAATGCCCTCCCTTGCACTTTATTACACAAACATGTGCAGACTCACATACACACCCAAGTGTACACAAATATAGACATGCATGCAGCCGAGCACCCGTTTTTCAAGCCCCACCGTGCATGTGCAGTTCCTGCAGCCATCTGTCCAGCCTTCGTCTTCCCTGTAGACGACCCCCTTGACGCTGCAGGTTCTCTCACAATAGCAGCCATCGAGCCCATTCATCTTCTCCTCCGCCCTGGACAGCTGCTCACGCCACCCCCCCAAAAAAATACAAAGGCAAGAAGGAAAGAGAAGATGAGAGTCAGCCTCAGCATGTCTATATTCACTTGTAGAAAGCACATTTTCAGAAGCAAACCAATGGCATCAGAAAAGTAAGTCATTAGATGCCATTAACATCTTTTCAACACACAGAGCATAAAAGACTTGAACAATATCAGCATACAATGTTAATGCTTCCCTGACTGCTATATAATGAATTTTAATGACAAAGGCACATTTACGAGTGGACGTTTTATACCACAGTACAATTTACTGCAGGAACTGGTCACTTTAAATGGAAATTGCTGATTTTACTTAAGATAACGTGCAAATTGTGAACTAAATGCCAAATTAAGGCACATTATATCACAATACATTACCTTGCTGGATGTTTTAGCAAGGATGTCTTGCAGCTCCATGATTTTCTGCACAAGCCCATGGAAATCATTGCAGGTCGGGCATGCTGAAATAAGAGATAGAATGTACTGTATGTAAGACAATGGAAAAATAAATAGTCATGATGGTTGTATACTGCTTCAAATAAAAAACAAAAATGGTTAGAAAAATAAGACGAATAATAGTATCTAGAATAGAATAATTGGGAAATGGCTTCAGGGCAATTATTTTGTTCCATTTTTAAATCTTAAGAATGTTGAATTGAGATCAAATGAAACAAACTTCCAATCAAATAGTTGAGTGGATGCCATAATAATCCTTTAATTCAGCCATATAAAAGTTCTGTCTTAGTTCCACGACTCCAATAGGCACATAATCAACATTCTCTACCAATTTAATATTCTGTTTATGAACCATGTTTTTCTGCCCAAAAAAAAGACTGATCTACTGTAACACTGCACCATCCTCCAGCAACTTTCAGATTTGTGAGTATGTATAATTTGTGTGAAAATCATTTTAAACCATAGGATAAGTGTGTATTTTTCTTGGCAATGAAAGAAATCTGTGTGCCTCAAACAGCACATAGAAAAATATAAGTAATGAACTACAGCAACTGCGATCAATTTATGACAAAAATCACATGTTCAATTCTATTTTTGAGTTCACTAGAAAATAAAATGACTGTCAACTCTGCTATTTGTTGCAGCCTTTAAAGGAACATTTATAGCATACATTGAAAAACAGACCATAACAGCTATATTTTCATCAATAAATGAATAAATCTTTTTTATTTCATTCACAAACTACTATAATATCTTGACATTAAATCTGTGTGCTTTAATGAGGATGCATAGAGGGTGTTTTGATATAAACAGTAGCTCTTGGAGTCAAAGGAAGGTCCTGAAAAATATGATGATGTGCTACTCTGCATACTTAAACTCTTTTCTTTAAACTGGCTCTGGGTTTTGGGCTGAAATTGGTTCCTGGTGACAACCTGAAAAGGCCAGAGGAGTCTGTCTGGTCTCATGTTCTAGACCAGTGGTTCCAACCTTTTTTGGCTCATGACTCCAAGTCACAAATTCCTTCCAACCCCAGACATTTAAATTCTGAGTCTAAAATGTGTTTATTTTTGATCATGTAATAGTTTGTTATACTAATGTGGCAAATAAATGCTAATTTTACATGTAGGCGATATAATATATATAAAATGCACCTTTAGCAGGGTCAAGCAAATGAAATGTCCATGATGCGGTCCATGATTGGCTCAGAATGCATGAAGGAACACTTCCCCTTCCCCTCTCACTCTGTGTGTGTTTATCGTCCCATACTAGCATCTAGCTAGGTTTCGCGTTGTTGCTTGTTTTGTAAATGTGCAGGGCAAAAAACAACGCTTTATTTCCACAGAGAGCACATGAACCAGTTTGCTCCATAATTTTTTTTTCAACTTTGTGCAGCAGCTACTGTGGCACCATCTTCTCTTGTAGATGCTAATGCTAATGCTGCTTCAGATTTGCTGCAATGGGGGTCGGGCTTAACCCCAAGTGGGTGACGCCAATGTCCCCGTGACGTGTAGTGGACAGGCTGAGTGGTTCGTTTCTGTGTTGTTTTCTATGAATGGGAAATACAGCCAGTGGAGGGACACATCACACAGCAAACGCAACATGTGTTGGTAACTCGGCGCGACCCATCAGATTCCTAAAGGAGTGTGTAAATAATGACAACTGTTTTTTTTACTGTTTAAAAGGAATTCATTGTTTTTAATTTCACCATTTGGTTAATCATTTAAGAATATCTAATATAACTTACTGGTACCAAGCAGCACTTTGAATGTATTTATTGTCTCCATTTATATATTGAAATTTTTTGGTTTAATAGATACCATGCTGAGGAAGAAAATAGTTTTGTATTCTGTTTTCATACTGTAGCGAAAATGAACCGAACTGTGACGTCAAAACCGAGGTGCGTACTGAAATGTGATTTTTATATACCGTTACACTCCTAATATATATATATATATATATATATATACACATGTGTGTGTGTGTGTGTGTGTTTGTGTGTATATCTACATATATTTCTATTTTTGGTATTTTTTGTGTTTTTATGAAATAGCATTTGTCAGCATGAGGGGTTTAAGTGTTATCCCTCCAAAAGAAATGTATTCAGCAGAAGCAGGGTTATATACACCAGAGGCATGGAAATTACCACCCATCCCTTCTGGCAGCCAGAAACAGGCAAAGAAAACAGAGGACTAACAACAAAAATGTATTGTACTGAAATCCAAAGGAACACATATAAATATAGCTGACAATAAATGACTTTACCCTTTGTCCAAACATAGGCTTGCAACAAAAAGACTGTTTTAGTTTTTTTTTTTTTTTTATTCAAGAACATCTGCTTAGCCGTAATCACAAAACAACACTGCCCAGAGAGAGAGAGAGAGAGAGAGAGAGAGAGAGAGAGAGAGAGAGAGAGAGAGAGAGAGAGAGAGAGACTTATCTGTTCTGCTGGCTGACTATTTACCAAAAAGAAATATTATCACCCAAAGTTTAATTGAGGTTGCTCAAATGTAAGAAGCGAGTATTTCATGGATTTAAGTAAAAAAAAATTATTTTTTTTAAAAAGGTAAAAGTCAGTGCAATCTTGCATGTCCCAAAATAGTTGCTGTTAAACACTTGATTAACCCTCTGCTTCATATTGTTCACCCCAGTGGACAGTTCTCTTTTATATTCATGGTTTTGTTGTTTTAATTCCATATCAGTCAGTTCATATCATTACTGTAACTGGTCTGTTCTTAATACATGATCTGCACTAACATGTTTACCTGTAAACCAGACTGTAACTAATAGTCTCTTCTTAAACAAAAACTGCATTAAAATTTTTTTATTTTATAGTGTTTTAGTGACATTTAGTTTTAAATACAAGTTTCTTATAAAAACACTTTTGGGGAAAAAATATGGATAAGGTTCTCATAATTCACACATCAAAGACTTAAATCCTTCTGTTATGTAAAACACAGTACTCACTTCTGTTCAGATCTGGACACTGTGAGATGTAACCCTGTGGCATCACCAGAATCTCCACGTCCTGCATCACTCCCTGCATATGTACATACAACATTTTTAAACAGGCAAAATAATAGCTTCAAGACAGTAATCGGGCAATAAAAAGGAGATGGAGCATGTTAATGTGTTATAAGTGGTTAAAGACTCCAAGGGGTAGTGGTGTTTAAATGTGCTCATAGTACATTTTCCACATGGAAGCACACAGAGGCCTGATATAAAACCAAAACAACGACAAAGCACAATAACTGCTGCAATTATACTACTGAACACTGGACAACAGCCGTACATCTGAAAGGATACTTATGACCAATCTGGGAAGTGACAGGCAGAGAAGTTAGTTATAAAATAATTCATCTTCTATATTGTCGCTGAAATGAATAATTTCATGTGTTGTGGGAGTTTTTTTAGTTGATGGATTTTTTCTTTTTTTTCCGTGCATTACCATCTGATGAGCATAAATAAGAGATAGAGTTTCAATTTACCCCATAAGTCCCAATTGATCGAATTTCATCCTGTGGCCAAAGTCAAAACACATACGTATACACACTCACACACAAATGCATACACATGGATACCCCGTCGCCATGGTAACCTGGACCATTTCATTCCTTGAGTGCATTTATTTCCCTTACAGAAGTGGAGTGGTGCAACTTAGGATAAATTGTTTTTTAAATTGTCTTGCCACTTCAATTTACCGGCCATAAATTTAAAATCCTGTGGAAATCATTTGCTGATTTTTCATAGCAATGTGCTGAAATGGAAGCAGATAGGAGTTGTGTCTATCAAACTTGTAATGAAAGCGTAAAAACTCTGCCTTTATTTGCAGCCATCATATAAATTTTCCCATCATGCTTGTGTATTATTACTTGCCTCCACTTGTTTTAAAATCATCTCCAGACTTTAGTTTGCACCTTCTGGCAAGTGAAAGAAAGACATTTTATATCCTCCCTAATAATTCATCCACTCAGTGTAAGTGACACTGTGTTTACTGCAGCGAGTGGGACATCATCAGTTGGCCCATCTGGACTGATAATAATAGTGGCAGAACTGGAGTTAAATTTACTTCAGATTCACTTATACTCTGTTTCAACAAAATGCAAGCAAAACAGTATATTTCATCAAGCTAATAATATCTCCAGCATAACTATGAAACGAAACATAATTTGCATGCGTCAACAACTCTGACTGTCTTGTATTTCCGATTGCTTGAATTAACAGAAAATTCCTTCCAGCTTTTTAGGAGAGGGTGTGAACAAATTTGTCACATTAGCATACAAATCATCTGTAAATGTCATTTCACTGATAAGTCTCAATTTCCATGTAGATAATCTCAAAGTTACAACAGATGCGACCATTTTACAAGGTCGGTGATGGAAACGATGATATTAATTGAATTGTGAAGCAGAGGTCCAGATACTGTCATTCTCTACAAATCGCCACTATTATTGCTTGTGATTTTCTTGTCAACAGCTGACAGCGACAACAGATACTCACTACTCTTGATTGTGGTGTGCATGTGCACTAATGGAGCATGTTTTAAAGGCAACGTGACTTTCTAGCAACTAATCAAGGCTTCAGAGAGAGGCGAGGAATCTCTCCTTGCCGTGTGACAAGATTAGTGGCTGACCTCTAAGGCTTCTTTCATCTACTAATTAACACGGAGGAAATTTAAGAGTCAGTACCCAACATGTCATGTATTAATGGACATATATGTAGGTTCACACATGCACAATGATTCCAACACCATCACATTATCACACTGACTGTTTAGTTAAAGCTGTTATAAGCTGACATTATGCCCTCAACATGACTCTCCAGGTGTGAAATTTTGGAGTGCAGTCTTGTCTAGGATATAAGTCTCTCTGACTGATAAACAATACTATAGACTAAACTTAATGAGCACAGTCCGGGGGCTATTTAATGATTTTCTCCAAAATCAGCATTGTTGGCTTTGCTGAGATAATTGCACCGGGCTTAGCTGCAAACTAAGGAAAAAGGGAACAAACAGTGACAAAAAAAAAATGTCAATTCCTATGGTACGCAGAGCAAGCCTCAAATTAAAACAGTAAGCCTTCAGAAATGCACGCAATTAAATCCAGTGCTGTAATAAATAAAACCAAACAAAGAGGAGACAAGACGGTGTAAACCAAGATTAAATGTGGCAGAGAAAAACAGGAAGAGACTGAGATGTATTACTCGTTCTTTCCTTAAAAAAATTATTCATCACTTTGAGAATTACGGATTGAGCAGGACAGCCATGAAAAAGGAATTTATACATCACTCCTAACCTTGAAAAAACCATGGGCAGCATTTCTTTGACCGAGCCAGAATGAGGCGTCCTCAGGTATGTCCATATATGGAGCTTCCACAACTCTCTCATAGATCCTGCAAATGAAAGAAATCCATGATATGTATCAAAATCATAAAATTGCAAAAAACTAGATATGTAATTATCATTTTCATTTCCTCTTTAAACCTTCTATAATACCCATTTCCTACTGCACTGTGTGCCTTGTCCTGCTGCCAAATGCTTTCTCCAACACAGTGTCACCATCTGCTTCTTTTAACCTGGCAGGGAGGATCTTCACATGCATGTAATGTACACAAAGGTTCATGGTGAACCTTCCTTCCCTGTACTATCTTAGCGTCACCTCACAGGTGCCAAATCCTAAAAGAAAATGAGCAGGACTTGATCCCTCAGCGGTTTCCTGCTAACCCAGACAGAGCATTGTGTTCAGTGAGGCAGGAAGCTCTTGTAACAGAAACTGAACCTCGTACCTGCTGTTCTGGAGCCCATATTTAATACTTCACAGTCTTGGATGATTCTAACCTTTCTGTGCACAACATATGTTCACACTCCATAACTGTATATATCTATTTACTAAGAGGCTGCTCCACAACAACAATAATTAATTAGTAAGTTCCTATTTAATATAGAGGAAAATGTTGAAACTTGTAAATGACATTTGAACTATGCCATGCAACAGGAAAAATAATCATTAAAAGGAGGAATATAATGAGACAATTGTATATCCCCAGAGTAACCCAAACCAATGAGAACCAATGTTCCACCTAAGGGTGGAACATTAAATTTAATGACAGTATATCGAATAAAATAATATGGATCAGTCTTGCTACAAGTGTTTTGGGATCAATAGTCAAAATTCTCTCTGTTTTTCGGTTTTAGACATTAAACAGGTATCCTACGAGATACAAATACTCTCAATGTCTAAATGGGAAAAAAAATATTGGTTGAACCTGGTGAATTACAGTAAATGAACCTTCCAAACAAAGTGAAAATGTTTATACAAAGATAATTATTGCAATATAAAATTATATTATGAACTTTTGTTTATTATTGCTTTGTAGCCCCATCCCTACTGACAATGACACACCTTAATTTAATGTGTTCCAATAATTTTGTCCATATATCGCATCATTAGTTAGGTCGATTTATTTTCAAATCTCCTAGAAAATCTATAAAAACTAAGATGTGAATGCACATTTCTTCCAACTATTTCTATTAAGATGCATTTTGTTACCACAGTTTTCAAACTCGAGCTGCTGATTGTTCTGTCAACTGCTGCCCTGGTTGAACTGAACTGCTGGTCTGGATCATATAGTGTTTCTCTCTTTCCTGCTTTGTCAATTATTCATTGGGCGGCTGTGGTTCAGTTGGTAGAGTGGGTCGCCCAATGACCGAGAGGTTGGCGGTTCGCGTCCCGGCTCTGGCTGTCCACATGTCGAAGTGTCCTTGGGCAAGACACTGAACCCTGACTTAGGCCCCCAGTAGGACTGACCTTAGACCTTAGAAAAACCTACTGGTGTAGTATGAGTGTGTGTGTGAATAGGTGAATGAGAGGCTAATGTAAAGCGCTTTGAGCACCGTGAAGGTGGAAAAGCGCTATATAAATGCAGTCCATTTACCATTTACCATTCATACAAATCCTCATAAATGATGGTACTTCACTAATATTTAGCATCTAATAAGGCAATTCTGTTCAGTGGTTCCCTGTCGTATTTGGCTCATGAAATAAGGTAGGGAACTTTTAACATCATACATTCTTTTAACATCATACATTTCTGGCAATTCTGGACATTCAAAACAGAGACATTTTATGGGCTGAAATTAATTTGGTTTTGATAATGTAATAGTTTGCTACACTACGTTGCAAATTAATTTTAGATGGCATTACTCTATACAATATATGTTATTATGGACAAAGGCAGAAAAGCCAGGTGTGGATTATTACTGCACAAAGTGAGAATTTTATTTTATTTTTGTCAGGTTATATATAGTCAATCCAGCTTGTATTTACAAGACTGACAATTAATACTAACCAAACAATAACTCAAACTATGAATTATGAAAGAGCTGTAACATCTGAAGTTGACCACAATGAACATTTGACAGATAAACATCACCACAGTGCTTCAGTGTCAGACTCACAGTATGTGACTGTCACTCTCAACTCACCATATATTCTTTATTAATATGTTCTTGTTTTTTGTTTTTTTTTATCAATTACAAAAAAATTCTTGCAACTCCATTTTACTTGGGGTTGCCGGAAGATTCAATTAGTTCAGTGAACATTGGAATCAGTGACATGAACCCCATGTTCATTTTAAACATGACTTATAAGAGGAATCATTACTTATCAGTGATGCGTGGGCTGACCCGAAGTGAGCGGGTGCCCGGGTCATCCACACGGGTCATTAACAAATATTTATAATGATATTCGGGTTGCGATCGGTTGGGTCGTTTGTCATTTGAGATACATTAAAACAGCCTGGTAAATACGCTTCATTAACTGAGTGTCCGTTAAGGTGACGTACAACGTCATCAGTATCCTATGGTATGGAGGACACTGACTAGGACACAAGAGAGAAAGTCAAGTTGGGAGAGTGAAATCTGCGGTAACATAGAAACAAAGAAACTTTAGGTTTGGAACACATTCAGTAAGATTTTTAAAGATGCTCCCGTGTTTTCTTTTCCGTGGAAACCGGGTTCAAATTTTTCTTTGGATGTTACAGGTTGCCGACTCCAATGACTTCGGATTTTAAGACGGAAATAAATGCAGGAATGTTAGTAAGGTTGTTTGATGTTCATAAAGACCATTGATTACATTTTTAAAATGCGGGTCGAGAAGTGGATCGGGTCTGTTGTTTTCTAATACATTCACTGTGATTCGAGCAAGTAGGGTTTAAGGCAAAGTCAGATAGAGTTAGAGTGGTGCTGCCACCATCAGGTGAAAGAAGGGATTGCATTTTGGAACTTTTATTATAATTTATTGTACTGGACAGTCTGGGTGGGCCATAATTAATACATTATAAAACTGCAGGACCGTATGAATTCTGACCATGGGTTGTGATCGGTCCCCGGGCCGGACTTTGGGCGTACCTAGTTTATACTATGGTTTTTTAAAGTGCAAATTGAAAATACAAGTTAAAACAACTACAGTAGACAGAAATGCGTCCCCTGGTGTCTGTTCTGTGGTTCTTACCTGTTGCAGTCCACGTGTAGTATGACATGAGAGGCGCTGACAGCGATAGAAACCTTGTGCCACTGGTCGTCAGCCAGGCTATAAGGGAACACCTCGGTATGAGGCTGTTGACCTTTGGTGCGATAGTGAAGACGCACCTCACTGCGCTGGCCACTGCTCTCCAGCTCCAGGTACCTGCAGAATACAGCACCAGCAAACCATTTCTAGTCACAAACATTAGCATTTTGTGTATTATACCAAACATCATCTTGGATCTGTGTTTGTGCAAAACCTGCATGTGTCGCATTTGTCATCGCTTCGATAAAGATAAACATGTCAATCATTTCCGAACTGTACACTCACATCTCAATCCACACTAGCAACACTCTTTAGAACTTAATCACATCAGTAGTCAAGCATAATAGCACTATATGGCTGTTAAGTGCAACATCAGCAACACATAACAATGACCCATATGTCAGGGTTTGACTCTGGAGTATTAGTAGTCTGGGAGAATCCTCTTCTCCACACCACTGAGATTCACCCAGTATAGTGACACTAATGGAAAGAGCTGCCGATACACACTCTTAACCTTTGACTTTAAAAGCCAGACTTATTTAAACTGGTCATTTGCTGGAAACATTATTCGAAAGAAAAATAGGCGTTCGTGCAAGTGTAGCAACGGAATTGATTTATCTGGCAACCACATCTAATAGATTTAGACTTCCTCAGCCATGCATGCACATTCATCCCCTCTCTAATAAATGCAGCAGTGATCACGTCTGATGCTGAATTATTCTTTTACTTGCTTCCAAATAAAACCATGCAGTGATGTTTTGTTGCATATGAATGGCCCGGAAAGCTAATCAGTGGTGGGAAAAGTCATTAACATCCCTGTGAACTCTCTTGTCAGGACTCACTTTAATGTACAAACTGTTCAATCAACGCATTATGGGAAATTCAGATTGCTGTTCTGATCATCCAATGGCTCAGCTACCACAAACTAATGGAAAACATTAGCATGCTAACTGCAGCTAGTGTCTCATCAGTTTTCGATCCACGATTGCAGACTCAATGTTTGGATCACTGATGGACTGTGAAAAATATGTTGGCATACTGAGTGATTTGCTTTGCTTACTAGACGAGTGTGTAAAACATCTAAATGCTCATTAAATACAAATACAGATTTCATTGAAAACATTACAGATGGCAGTGACAACACAAAACAGGAAAAAAAATTGTTCTCTAAATTTAGAAAATGGTTTTAATTATCATTTGCACAGTTTAGTGATATTACGGTACTGTACACTTATAGGTTTGTTTTTCAATGACAACATACACACCTCATATTAAGTTCTACTAGAGCTGTGTGAGATGAGCCAAAGATATTAAATGTGGGGTTTTTTGTAGCAACAATAACCGAAGATGATGCTTGATTAAAACCAGAAAACCAGGCACAACAAACTCCAACCCCTGGTAATGTTATACCTGTTATACCCCCCCCCCCAGCAGGAGCAAATATGTGCTACCATAGTAGTCTAGTTACGCTTTATCTTACTTTTGGCCTGATTTCCCTGAACGGTGAAGCATAGAGTCAGAGGACAGGTGTAACAAAGTGACTCTGCAACGATTCGGAGAGAAACAACCGAAAACAACCATAGAAGAAGAACAAACAAACAGTCTGCCAGTCTTTGCGGTTCATTGCGGTTATCCACAGCCACCTCTTTTCCGCCTCAAAAGGAATGCGGTAAAACACAGCATTGGGTTTATGTCCTTTCTGTTGGTACAACCTACAACACAGCAACAAAGGACCATCTGGAAAAACTAACCTGAATTAAATAAAATAACAGAGCCTATAAAATTATAACTTATGAAATATCTCGAAGACAGCAATTATTTTCTTTTACTTAGTAGCAATTTCCTTTTATCAAAGATGAGTGAAAAGTGTGAGAAAACTTCAGTAATCTTTAAATTATTTTTACAGAAGAGACAACAGTCGTTAAGCTCCATAATCCCCAATTTCGTTTAGTCATTCCTAACTTTCTCCAGACTCCTCCGTGAACTTTCTGGCACCTAACTACGTCATCCTAAAGATTACGCTGCTTGGTTGCAGTACTGTCCTATTGCATACAGAGGGGTTTGAAAGACAACCGTTTAGCCCGCCTCCCCTGCCTATGAAGCGTTCCTAGACCTATACATGTAATGAATAGAGATAGCGCAGCTTAGGTATCATCTCTTATAATTGTGAAAACACATTTTTGGTGACTGTGACCTTCACCTAGGACCTATATTCACCAAAATTTAATGGGATCTATCCTGGACCACCTCACACCTTTCTGGAAAATTTCATGGAAATTAGTCCAGTAGTTTTTGCATAAAGTTATTGATAATCAGACAAAAAAAACAAAAAAAAACCCTCTCCCCTTTTGTGGGATCGGGGTATATCCCTGAATGCCACCAATCCTTAATTAGGCAGCTAGAGGAGGCATCTCCAGGTCATGACCTTTCATTTCCACTGGATTTGAAGTCATTCCGATAGGTCCAGATATATGAATATATATATGAATATATATGAAAAAAAAATAAATAAATAAATAAATATATATAGTCATTTTACATTTTTGAGTGCTGAGAAATGGTAAATCATCCAAAATCAAATCAGTTCTTCCTCTTCAAGATATTCATTGATAAGGAAAATATGGAATTTCTCAGCCAAATAGTTTTCAAGTTATATCGTTCATATAAAACATATTCAGTGGCAATGACAGTCAGACCAAAAACATAATAACCCCAAAACTCCATTTAGGCATATAAAAACAGTTTTTTTTAATGAATTCTATATCATATAAACTGGAGAAACACAGATATTCTTTATTTGCTTTTATTTGTGCATTTATTTAGTGACATTATTTTGAAAAGATTTGATTCAGACATGCATATATGATATATAATATTATAAATTAGTACTACCTAATGTATACACAGTAGATCTAGGCATACATATTCATTTATAGTTGAAAACAAAAAATACACATTTTCAGCATATTATGATGAGAGGCATAAACTGATCCTACCTTTGCTCAGAATGGTGAATAGAGAGGATGACTCCAGAGTTGAGGTGATCCTGTTTGAGCGTCACCAGCACAGTGAACTCATTCTTCCCTCTCAGCTTCTGGACCATTTGTGCTGAGACTTCAATAGGAGCCTTCACTTCCCTGGAGGACCCTATAACATAAATAAGATTAATTACATTAATATTATCTATGAAAGACCTCAGGAACTTTGCCTATGTTATTAATGAAATATATGAATTATCATAGAATTATCAATGCAATAACATCAACATTTTTTAATGTATTTATGCAAATTTACAAGCACTTTCTGCTGAATAACAATTCTTATTTACTTCATATATTTCCAAAATCTTTAAGCTGACAATTATAAAGTCATAGAATTAAATCCTGCCACTTAAATATACATTCAAGCCATTCTGTTGGGATTGCACAAGCCATACTTTAAATGTTTTATGAATTCACATGGACTTGCCAGAGTTTAATGTCATAAATGAAAGATGAGCGGCAGCCCTACTAAATATATTAACTATTAGTAAATGCAATGTTAAGAAAACCACACAACAGCAGCCATTTCACTGAAAAGTTGAAGCTATTAAAATAAAGCAAGCATTACACAGTGTAATTCACTGTGCTTTACAAAAAATAGAAAAAGAGACAAATTAAAAACACACAATTACAGTTAAAACACAAACAAAATATATAAATATCACTCAATTAAAATGAAGTAAAAGAGAAGAGTGCAGATAAAATCGTTTCAACTCTGTGCACGGTTTAAACACTCTCAAGAGTCGAAGCCTGTCTGACGTCATCAGGAAGACTGTTCAAGAATTTAGACTGTTCTACAGTTTAGCTGCATGGAACTGAAACACAGCTTCACCGTGTTTAGTCCCGACTCTGCACCAGCAGAAGTCCCTGAGGTTCTGATGGTCTGACATGGTTCATATGGGACCCATATGTCATAGATGTACTTTGGTGTTAGACCGTGTGGACAGAGCTGTTTTAAAGTCTATTTTCTGAGTGACAGGGAGCCAGTGCACAGACCTGAGCACAGGGCTATTATGGTGGTACTTCCTGGTTCTCATCAGGACCCAAGCAGCAGTGTTCTGGATGTACTGTAGCGGTCTAACATCTCATTTACTCATAAGGCCCTTAAAGTAGTTCAACCTGCTACAGATAAATGCATGGATAATACATCTGTTATCTGTCTCCTATTATAGGTTGTAAACCATTGGGTAAAATATATGTTTAATTATATAGCACATTTATAACAATGTAAAGTGTTGTACAAAATTGTAGATAAAAATACAAGATATACTAAAGCTAGTCAAAATAATAATAAATATCAGATATGCTAAAACTAATAAAAAAAGATACACAAATAACAGGATGGAAAGCATTAAAACACAACCACAGGATAAAACAAACAGAAGTCACACACTTGCATTAGGTATATGACTTTAGGTCAGACACAAAAGGTCAGTTACAGTTTAGTTGACTCTTTTTTTTAATTAATGCAACAATGCATTCAATACTTAAAATAATAGTGATGTTCATCAAACTGATGCATTAACTTGAAGCTTATTTTAATGTGTCACCAGGATATACAACACAAAACGTCAGTTGTCCATTTAACTGCACTACATCATAGCTTAATGCTACCAAATAAATCAAATCCATGGCAGTGTGCATCAGCTATTCAGTTTAATTAATGGACCATAGTGGATTCTTGGCTTAGCAAAGGCTTAGACTTATGAAGCTGAGGATTGTGGTAGAAGAAGTAAAAGAAGGGGCATTGGTGCTGGTGTAGATGGTAGGGTATTTTCTGTGTAGTTAGCTCACAAGCTCCTGTTCCCACCACTGTGCCCCGTTCCTCCTCTCCAATTCTACACAGACGTCTATGCTACTTTAATGGAAGCATCAATAAATGATGACGTTTCTCAGAAGCAATCACATCAAAGAGTTCACTTCCAGCTATGGGATGCATGTAAGATGCCCTGGCACACTTAAGCACACCAGGAAGCTAGCGTGGAGGTTTTCCTCAGTGTATTAACATTACTTCCAGCTGGTGGGAGTAGCCAATTAACACAATGCAATCTGAAACAGCAAGAAATGTCATGATGAAGGCTGTATATGTTGTGTTCATTGGTTACATGAGAAATGGAGGGAGATAAAATGAATAGCGTGCAATGTGCTTTAGCCTCTTTTCTGATGTGGGCTTTTAAGGCTATCACGGACTTATTTTTGTCATTTCTGTCCAAATAAAAATGTACACTAGATTTATAGGTCTCCAGAGGAAATGTGCAAGGCGTGGGTTCATACATTTTGCATTGTCAGTGTCATTGGCTAAGGTGGGACAGATGGTCCAATGACTACAGGACAGTAGTTCTGCCTAGCAATAATATAATCCCATTTAATAACAAAATCCACGCAACCAATGTTGAACATAATCTAGAAAATGGCTGATAATCATCTGTTTCATGTTTTGATCCAAATGTCTAAAATACTACAGTTTAAATGGAGCTGGCTTTTCTTTCTTCGAATAAAGACAATTCCTACTCCATGTGAGACAATTATTTTCCACTATCAAAGCAAAAATCTGCTCACAACAACAGAATTGTACAATGCTTATGACTTATTGCAAAGCCAGTGTGTGTTTAGCAGAGAATACCCTGACATCTCAATCATGAGCAAAATGAGCGCAGTGGGAGCAGGTGTCAGGGCGGGGTCCACACTGAGAGAAGGTTGATGAGGCAGGGGGATGGTGGAGACCGAGAATCCTCTACCACTGAGCTGCTCTACAGCTTAGCAGCCAAGAGTCTTTGATCAATGAGTGGACCACTCTCATCACTATTCTCTATACTTTAGGGATGAAGGATGGAGTCATCTTCTCACTTGGATAAAGAGAAGTAGAAATGCCTGTGGTAATATACACTTAAACAGACATTCAAAAGGAGTTTAAACCCCACACTTTAAAGATGTCTCTGTATTCCAGTAAACAAACCTATAAGAGCAATAGATGAGTCCATGCTGGGATGAGAAGGCGAGCTTTACCTTCTGCCAAATCAATGTGGCCCTGCTGAGGGGGCCTTTGGTCGATTATCTATTGGCAAGAGCCTGAATGGGGCAGCCACCTGCTCCTAACGACCACTCTGCTGTGAGACACTGACACAAAATAGCTTGAAAATGATGATATGGTGCATAAAATTCCAATCAGCACATTTTTCAGCTCAGTGATACTCCTCTTGTCATCGTTCCTAGATGTTTACATCCTATGAGGACAACTAGATTGTAAGAAAACTGTGTTTCTGAGAGGAGTTTTAACAACTCACCAGAGATCTCCAAAAGCCTCAGGCTCTATTGCATCCCTAGGAAATGCAGCTTTGGGCTACAGCATAATCTTATCTCCTAGGTGTGATTTAATAGTAATACCAAAATTTCCAGCCCTCAGATTTACTTCTCCTCTCAAACTTTCTAATGTGGTCCTATTTTGTCTGACTTCAACACAACATTGAACCCAAACACTGGACATGAATGTGTATTTCCAACACTGCACCAATCACTTGCTCGCACATTTAGTATTTAGAACATGTGCTCTGCAACACAGCTTGAAAGTTCAGATATACCCTGCTTTGCCACAATCCCTTTCTCACGCACTGTTCACTTTTACCTGTATTTACAGGAAGTCTGCTTTCATACTGGAATGAGCCTCTTTTCCAGTAAAAATCCCATATTATTATTACATACTGTCTGACACTATAAAACGTACAACATGTCTATCTTCCTGAAATGTTTCCCATCTAATTTAACAATTTTCCCTGAAGGAATTTTGACTAAAAACATTTCTACCCATATCAAATAAGAAGATCATAGCCACTTTTGTATGTGAATAATGAGAACTTTAATTATTTGGTCTCCAGTGAACTGCCAGAATAAAATAACACCTCCCACATTTTGCAACAGTTCTTCACCAGCGATTTGTAAGAAAAAGATATCTCAACATGTAAAGAGTAAGCAAACCATGATATTTACTGAATGCATGTAGTTAAAAGATGTCAGAGAAAGGTAAGAACAGGACAGAACAAAATACCATACAAACCAAATAAATACCTACTATTTTCTTATTGCACGGTGTATTTTTCTATTTGAGAAATGACACAGTGTATTTAAAAAAAAACAACAACAACAAATTTGATCTGCCGGTCTGAGTGTAGACAATGATATGTGTGGGAGGGTTAGGCAAGAGAATAACTCTCCAGAGGGATTAGAGTAATGATAAACTCCCCACCGGCTGCTAACTCCAAACCCTTCATTACTGTCAACACACACACATATATCTGTGAACATATGCACTGCACACACACAAACAGGTGTAGACAAACAAAACTTCACACAGACACTATATGAGAGACACTTTGGCTAAACTACAGCCTCAAACAAATGCTGAGATGGTGCAGAGAGAGTGAGATGACCATAGAGGTATGTAGAAACATGAGCAAATACAAAGATAAGGACACACACACACACACACACACACACCAACCCCCAAAAGCTGGTCGTTACAGCTCCTGAATATTCCACTGCGCTTGGTCAATTTGCATTCGGCGGACCGTCTCCCCCCACTGTGTCTCCGCTCTCCTGGAACAAATACTAAACTGAGCCAAGGGCACCTCCAGGACTGCTTTGGACAGCAATTTCTCCCCAATTCTCAAATCGCCTCCTCAGTGACCGCCTGTCTGACATTCACACATACACAGAGCTAATGACAGCCTTCCAGCCACCCAACTGTATAACTGCCCTGGGGGATAGAAATATCTCTGCCTCCATGGTCACCAGCGCTCGTGGAACGTGGGATCAGGCTCGCCTGAACAGGCAGGAAGCAAAACAGACTCTGCCCATTGGGAGATGGGAATGTCAGTCAACAGTTTGGGAAATATGGAAGTAGCATTTAGGCAAAGCAATTAAACACTAAACATATCAGAGGGGGGAGAAGGGATGAAATATATATTTGGACTGGATTGTCTCGGCCTAATGAAAACAAGGTTTGTTCAAATGAGCAAAACCAGCTGAGACAAGTTTAGCCACTTATTTGTCTGATAGTTACTCAATTATTTTAGGAACAATTATTCAACCCCACTACTACAGCCCATTGTGCACCTTTGTCTTTATGGGTTTTATTCTAAATTGTATTTTAACTGTTTTTTAGGCTGTTTTTAGCACTTCAGCTCACTTTTACCCATAACATATTTATTTATTCATTCATTCATTTATTCGCATGTATTGTATGTATGTGATGTGTATGTATTTGTGGGTGGTGAGCTATATGACAACCTCACTTCCCTGAGGGGATGAATAAAGTATCTATCTATCTATCTATCTATCTATCTATCTATCTATCTATCTATCTATCTATCTATCTATCTATCTATCTATCTATCTATCTATCTATCTATCTATCTATCTATCTATCTATCTATCTATCTATCTATCTAATAGATATGTTAATATGTTAAACTTAATTAATTATTGTAATTGTTTCTGCCTCCACCGCTACCACTGCCACAACAACAATAGTACTGGTGAATTAAACTACTGACATTATTATTATTCTATATTTATGTACTGTCATTATCATTATCACAGTAATTATCATACCCCCCTCTTTCTCCCCTCTTCCCCTTTTACCACTAATCAATCCATATTTTTTAGTTGCTCTTTACATATAGTATATTTTCATTGTAACATGATGTTGTCAGTATTGCTGTTTGTCATTACTTTGGTGTTATTGTTGTTGTTGCTGTTGTTGTTGTTTCTCATTTGTTTGTTTTTGGGGGTTTTTTCCAATTCATGTCTTGTTATTTTTCTGTCCACAATATCTTGTTATTTTTCACTAATAATAATAATAATAATAATAATAATAATAATAATAATAATAATAATAATAATAACAACAATAATACCAAGGCAGACAGAGACAGCAGACCTCCACCAAGGTTTGATATGGCGTCATGTGATGTCAAAATGTGATCGAGCCATAGGTGTTGACCCATCTGATGTCCGAAGGTGAGACGATGTGAATGCAAAAAAAACGCTAGAATCGATCTTGTCTGAAACCTGAGATATTACCACTGATGTGTTTTAGATGTTAACGTTTAGTGCGACATTGACCTTTGACATTCAATGCTCAAAATCCAATGGGTTCTTCGTTGACCCGTTATCTATCATTCCTGAAAGTTTCATCAAAATCCATTCAAAACTTTTTGTGTAATCCTGCTGAAAGAAAAGACAAACGGACCCAAATTTAATACCTACTTGGTAGAAGTAATAAGAGTTATTTGTCAAGCATAGTTCCCCAAATGTATTGTTCGTAGATATGGTGAAAATCTTACTTTTTGTAAAATATCTGTTATAAATACAATGTGAATATTTTATTTTCAAGTAATTTTTAACCAGCATGTTTTTGTGAAAAGCATAATAACAACATAATTTTACAAGTCCAAATGAATGTTTGAAAGAAGAAATAAAGTGTGTGTGTGTGTGTGTGTGTGTGTGTGTGTGTGTGTGTGTGTGTGTGTGTGTGTGTGTGTGTGTGTGTGTGTGTGTGTGTGTGTGTGTGTGTGTGTGTGTTTGTATGGCCTTGGTAAAAAGGCATAATTACCTCCACCAAGGAGGTATTCAATTCAGGTCCATTTGTCTGTCTGTCTGTCACCAGGGTTATGCAAAAAGTTCTGAATGGATTTTGATGAAACTTTCAGATGATAGACAATGGGTCAAGGAAGAGCCAATTAGATTTTGAGCAACAGAGGTGAAAGGTCAAGGTCACACTAAAGGTCAATATCAGTGGTAATATCTCACGGTTCAGACAAGATAGAATCTGGTGTTTTTTTCATTCACATCGTCTCACTTTCGGACATCAGATGGGTCAACACCTATGGCTTGATCACATCACGTTTTGATGTCATATGACGCCATATTAAACTTCGGCGGAGGTCTGCTGTCGACAATTATGGGGGGGATAAAACACCTTCTGCATATTCTCATATTCTTACTGTTGTGCCAAATCAAAATACTTAATATAAACATAAAATCATTTAACAAACACACTTTTCCAAGCTTCCATTTTGAGCCACAGAGAGTTAATCCTGTATTTAACTCCCTTACCTACAGTTAGCCAAGGTTTACATCATAGAGGAGATTTTCTACATCCTCAAAACAGAATCCAGAGACTTGGGTTGAATCTTTATTTCCTTAGACCACTTGAATTGCAAATTTCATCACATTACATGAAGGAATTTTCTGCTTTAGTTGCTATTCTACTAGTTGCAGAATATATTAAATACAGCAAGCACTGATGCTGAAAGCACTTAATAGAAAAAACAGAGTGTACAAGAGAGGTTTGGTAAGATTGACAAACTTAACATTCTTTTCTCAGTGTGAATTGCCTTATTGATTTGTGCAGATACTTTTTCATTTTTCTGTTCAACCTTAGTATGGCTTCTTGCCTTTATCAAACTTTCAATCTCTGCCTCTATTCAAGGACTGTGCTGCCCTGCTGCACATTGCATTGCATCACTGTAGTGCAGCCTCTCCTGTGTAGTTATTAACAGCTGGCAAGTGTAGCCCCTAGATTGGAATTACACACTGACTTCTAGTATATCTGTAACTCACAAAATGATGCAAGATTACAAATTCACATTCAGCCTCCTTCACACGCATGCACACAAAAAACCACAGTGCACCACTGTATAATAAATGAGATTCTTCCATCCTGTTTCACATGAGTGTCACTGCAGTCTGGAATATAATCACCACAACATACACAGAAACACCTCGCTGGCAGTGTTCAAACAGTCTGACAAAGAACATGCTCCTGAGACAGACGGGATTCAAACACAAACACACACACAGATACAATTACAGAGTCTTGTGCAGCAGGTATGTGGATGCTACTAGCAACTGTGTTGTTTGTGCTTTGAATGAGTTCAGTCCATACGCCTGTATGTAGAGAAGGAAACAGTGTGTGAGTGTGTATGTGTTTGGAGGGAGGAAGGGCTTCTATGTGTGTGGCCCCTTGATATTGAGTCAGACACATATATCTTCTTGTCTAGATATTAAAACTTCTGGTGGGGGTGTTAATAATGTGACGACAGCTTGCTATATCACCTGACACCAGGACATAAGAGGAGCACATCCTGGGGGCTTTTCTCCTTCTCTATTATGTTTGTCCCTAAGGTCCAGCTCCTCTATAATGCCCTACAACATAGCACTGACAGCTACCTTCCAAAGCATGAACAGGCCGACGCTAATGAGAAATCCAACCACACACACACAAAAAAAAACAGTCTTGCTTACAACTATACATATGGAATTTGAATGTGAAGACATAGCAAATAGTGTCTTATCTGCTCACATGCATGTATGTCGAGCTGTTCCTATGCTGTGAATTACACTGCTCCTCTCTCTCTCTCAGCAGCTAGTCTTTCCTCCTGCTTCCACCCAGCATTCACAGATAACAGCCTACCCTTCGGGCAGGCAGGCAGGCAGCAGAGGGGACAGCCATGGATATGTTCTGCCTGCTATCTAATGAGCGTCGGAATGTCACCGTGGGCCTGTCCGCTGGTCCCAGCCAGCCAAGCATCCATACATGTAGAATCAGCACAGTCTATCAAACAGCTGGCAGACAGTTCTGTTCCTGCTTTCTCTCTCTCTCTCTCTCTCTCTCTCTCTCTCTCTCTCTTTCTCTTTTCATTCTATCTCACCTTCTTTCTCTCTCCCTTCTCCATCTCTACTGTACATGCCTCTCCTTGTCTATTTCTGATCGTAAATAAGCTGAAGCCCAGGTCTCCTCTGCTTTGGACACCTCTCGCTGCATCCCCTCACCCAACATCACTGACTTAACATAGACATCCCAAATGAAGGATGGAGGAAAGCTTTGCCATAAATAACATGCAGCCCTCTCTGTCAGGATAACTGAATGTATAGTAAAGGCAATGCAAAGAATTACAGGCAGTAATGAAAGAAAGGTGCCAGTCACTGAACAGCCATGTTTTTCATTTCAGCACAAAGGCCGTAGGAGTGTCTTTCAGTAACTGTCTTTGTTTCTCTCATTCTGTCTGTCATTTTTTTCTCTTCAATCTAGACGCCCTCCCTCCCTCTCACTACCTGCCTGGGAAGAACACTTCTGAGTGTTGTCTACACAGAGGACATCAAATGGCCTGCCTTCACAGAGATACTGGAGTTGCTGCTCCATGCAGAAGTGCTGCTGTTTCAGCAGCAGTGCAGGAAGATTAGACAATATCGGTAAGAAGGAGGGAGATGAGAAATGCCGACAAATGGCTGTGGTGTTTCTCTGTCCCAAAACAACAATGTCACTTTGGTAAATTATGAGAGAGGTGTTGAGATCCTTCCTGTGAAGATATGAGAACTGCTACTGTACGACTTTGGTTTTGCAACCGAGCTGGGAGTCAAAAGCAATTTCCTCTGTTGCTACTTTTGGCTGGGTTATGATAGACATCTCCATCCCTGTGATGGGACTGTTAATGGGCTTATCTGGATATTAATGAGGATCTGACATCAAATGACTAAGACGTAACAGTGGAACAGTCAGACACGAATGCAGCTTTGACAATCTCATTTTCTATAAAACCATTTTATAAACATATTAACTCTAAATCTGGCAATATAAACATCTGACTTATCTTTGCACTCATTCACATTTGGAGTATGAAAACTGATCATCAATGCACAGGACACTTACTCTCCAGATTCACATTGTAGTTCTCAATGAATGAGGGATTTTTTTCCTGCCTAATTTGATTATATTTAGTCTTTCTATGATTCTTTGCTTGATCCACCCATCTCTCTCTCTAACCCCCCCCCCCCCCCCCTTTTTCATGTGGTCTTAACATTGACTATTGTTGAAGCAGGTGGTAGTGTGAGGCCCCTAAAACTGAGGAAAACTGAAAAGCAACAGTATCTCTTACTTAGTTGAAATATGGACAGAATCAAAGGCATAAGGGCTGTGATTTATCATGTAATCTCACATTTCAGCAGCAGGCGTCTCAGTAGACATGCTGATCTGTAGATTTGAGCTGCATTCTGATACCCACAGTCTGCTGTCTGTGTTTGACATTTTCAACAGAAGTACCCACAACACCTCTGCTTCCCATTTTTTGTATCCTGTCATTAAGAAAACAACCAATAGGACTGTTGTATACTATACCTTGGAAGTGGAAAGCTCTCGACTCGCTGTGGAAACCCTGGACTTGAGTAACTCCATCCAAGCTTTGTCCAAGTGTTAGTTCATCAAACACGTTGATGCGCAGGGCAGGGTCGACCCCAAAACCTACAACTAATTTGCAAACACAAAAATATTATAGTCATTGTTATTAACAGGGAGGGGACACCTGTGATGTTATAAAGCCCCACTGGTGTCAAGGGAAACGATGGGAGGTTACTGTATGTGGAAAAACTGTGTAATGAGTGGATTTTATGATTACAGAGACGACCCGTTATCTTGGAAAGCATGGAAATAATATGGATTTAATATATTAGGACATATAGTAGGGGATGATTATCAGTGAACAGCCTTGTGTCCTACCTGGGGAGCCGCAAAATATGCCGAGAACCAGAAATAGCTGTAATAATCCCATGGTGAATACATAAAAAATTAGTCCATGTTTTGTCCACTTCCAGGAGCCAGTATTCTTCAATCACATGCGAATAATATCACCCTCACACAGACGGTTAATACAAATCCCAAACGCAGAGCGGAGGCATCATCACAACTTTAGATGCCAGGTAATGCCAAAAGAGAAAAAAAAATCCGGATGACAAGGTGGAGGAAAATAGCCGAATGCAAGAGAAATTATTCCATGTAACGGAAGGTTTGCTCCATCAGCGCCGTCCGTGGCACAGGTGGGGAAACAGGATGTACAAAGCCTCCACAGCTCAACACACGCTCCGACAACGAAGAGGAGGAGGAGGAAGAGGAGGAGGAGGAGGAGAGCTGCGGCCACTGGAGGAGGCGTGGAGCGCGGAGGAGAGAGGAGGGAGGGAGGGAAACCTGTCAAGGAGTGAGAGAGAAACAGAGAGAGAGAGAAGGAAGGAGAAGAAACAGGGACAATGAAGCCCCCTTGTGGTTTCAAATGAGAAACTGAAAGAAACCCAAATGAGGAGCGCAACCACGCCTTGTGCCAACTAGTCCACAAGTGTCACGAGCGTGTTTGCTTTTTACGCACACAGTTTCGGTACCGTGAAGTGGTCTTAATGTTCTTTATGGAGACTGGTGCAAATTTGCAGTCGATTACATGCAGCATTCTTGAATAATGTATGCTGGCTTATTCTTTTTTTATAGACTTATATATAAGTCATGTAAAACTGGAGTAGGATGAGAAACTCAGCTTCTTCTTACTCGGTTTCAGACGTTAAAGGACAACGCTGGGTTTTTTTGTTTGTTTGTTTTTTGCAATCGGGGCCTTAATTATGATGTCATTTGAATTGCTCTATTCACCCATGTTACTTTTTTTCAATTTTGATTCTTATGGAAGAAATGTCCACAAAACGGCATACAACAAGAGTCGGCGGGGCAGCGAATTGCAGAGTTATCAGTTATAAATCAGTTATTTTGTCCGTTCAGCCATTCCAAGTTAGCATCTACCTAAAGCAAAGAGCTAAAGCCCTTGACTCAGCACGTGCCGGGATGACATCACTTGTTTGTCTCGGGTTAAATTATTTATTTATTTTAGCTCAACCCCCCAGCCTGGATGTTTCAAAGTTGAAATGGGACAGCAATGGAATTAGCACTACTGTATTACAATTGGACATACAGTGGTACCTCAACTTGTGAAATTAATTTGTCGCATAAGTGGTTTCATACTGTGTATTTTTGTCAGTAGAGTCGCATGTAAAAGGCCTCATTTGTTCCGAGGCCCCCCCAATAATACCCCTTTAAAAATGATAAAAGTATACCCATTTTGTATGAAATATGTGTTACAAGTAAAAGAAAATTTAGATTTAATTTATTGGTCTCAGTGGGGAAATGTGTCTTCACTGACTGAACATTAAACATTAAACTATTAAAATGAACAAGACATGCAAATCATTTACATTCCATTGTGGTTCTTCACCTTCCACAATGTTTGTTGACAGAGGTTTGGTGAAATATCGATCCAAAGACGATTGCCTTCGACGATTGTTCATGATCTTCCTAAAATACGCAAGGCATATACTTCGTCAAATGGGCGATAGCATGGCTCGTGAACATTTTTTCGGGATGTTTTTTTTCCACAAATTCAGAAAGTTGATGAAATTTGGCCAGCATGTCTTTAATTGGTGCTGATGGAATGATGGCTGCCTCCTCCTTTTTTATCATCTCCTGTTTCACTTCTATTGATAACGTAGCCCACTTCTTCTTTTAATTCCTGGTCCACCTTTGCACAAAATTGGCTGCAGTTGTTGTAGTATGGAGGCGATATAGGCTCATGATGAATAACAAATACATACTAGGGGTGTGACAAGATGTAATTGGGCAAAATTTCTTGTCGCATTAAAATTCTATCTCACGAGATTTGTTATCCAGCAAGCAGCCAGAATAATGTCGGAAAACACAGGTTTTTGCCCCCTTTCCACTCTACTTTCTGAACTCCTCCTGCCAATGCTTTACACTTCTGTTCTGGCTCCTCCGGTTTGTTTTGCTAGCTAGCTCTGATATGAACACGGTGGCTCAGTGAGAAAAATGATGGGCAACTTCAAGAGGAAAAGTGGTGCTGTTGTTGGTTGTTAAAAACACAAGAAAACACCTGAATGAGGGGGTAGATGGAGAGTGTTTTGACCACAAACCTGCCACAAAGAGGGAATGTTCATGCCTTCCGTTGTTTTAATTTTTTCACAAATCTGATGGTGACTCGGAATCACGGCCCTGACTGAAGGGGTTGCATCCACTCCGCAATGTTTTTGTGTGTTCCCATCACTTTAGGAACAAAAGACCAACCAAGGATAACCTGCAACGCTTCCAGAGTTGTGGTTGTGATACACTGGCTTTACCCACAGCCAAAGAGGAGACAAGTCATTGAGCGGAACACTGTCTCCACAAAGAAACTAAGTAAACTTCAGTCTGATGGTAAGTTCAGCAACTTTAGCAATGAAATGAAAGCTTTAGCTATGAAACTGACAATAGTGTTAGTTGTGAAGAAGTTATCATACACTAACATTGCTACTGGTGTTTTGCAAAAACAGGTGATTGTAGATGGGACAAACAAGGTTCACCATATAGGCTAATGTTCATAGACAGTAGAGCTAACGTTACACCACTGCTTGTATGTGTACGTTGGGTTGATAGACCCGTGAAGAAAAAACCAACAATCCAGACAACGCTGACAAACACATTCACACCTCAACTTCCACAGTCAAGCACCAGATTTTATTTTGAAAAAAGGAGAAATATATTATTTTATTTATTTTATTTTACTTTTATAAAATTTAATTTTAGTTTCAATTTGTAGAGAAAGACATGACATACTTGGTCAGGCTCTGTTTGCACTATTTGCAAACATCTGTATTGACAGAGATGGACTTTTTGTTTTGCACATATTGTCTGCACTTGAAAAAAGGAGAAATATATAATTTTATTTTAACTTTTAGAACATTTTATCTTAGTTTCAATTTGTAGAGGAAGAAGTTCATTAAGAAGTTCATTAAAAGGAAGACGTTAATTAAAAGTTAACGCTTACAGAGATATAAAATCCATGTGCAACTCAGTTAAATAAAAGTCTGTTGTCCATTCATATAATTTGCAATTTAGTTGTCTTAAAATCTCATCCTGTCTCAATCTCGTGAGCCCAATCTCGTGTTTCGTCTCGTCTCGTGAGCTAAGTGTCTCGTCACACCCCTAATACGTACTGTAATAAAGTTTTAATAAGCACACTTGTACAAACTCACGAAACAGCAGTAACGGTCCTATACACATGTTAGAACTCTGTGATGAATGAGGGCCAAAGGCTCAGAAAAAGCATCATGGGTAGCTCCCTCATAGCCAATGGGATGGTACGTACAGTGCATATTTACGTAGCGTACTGTTTTTACATCTTGGAGAGTTTCGGTTTCATTTTGTAAATTGAGAGGAATTATTGAATTTTGAATTAAGATTAGAATAATCAATCAATTAATCAATCAATCAAATGTTATTTATATAGACCCTTATAACACCTTGTGCAACACAAAGCTGCACAAGGTGCTTTCCAAAATGAGATAAAAACAATAACAAGTAACAATTATAAAAACAAGTAACAATTATAAAACCAAGATAAAACAAAGTTCTAAAACCATAGCAATAACATAAAACAGACATGGACAGTCGACTACATGTCAAACGACATGCAGTCGACTTATTCTGACTTTATTCAGAATTAAGTTTAATGCAGAATTATAATTTTCAACCAGAATTAGGGGTTTACATGATCATCTGAAAGCAGAATTAACTTTTATTTGGAATTAAACAGAAATAAAAACTCCCATGTGAATAGGGCAAAAGTGAGGTCCAACAAAAGTCCCTGAAACACCAGGACTATCAATAACACTGGTCTACAAGTAAAATGTTTCCAGAATAAAACTAATAAAATCTTACCACAGAAGAAAACTCAAGTCTTAAATTCCAATTGACTCATGTTTCCAAGATAAGTCTGGGGTCAAAATGTGAAACTCTTAGAATGGTCTATGTCTGTGTTGTCTTACTTGTGACTTGCTTGACCTGAGCACAGATTTGACTTAAACGTTAGCAGTAACTCAGCTTCACTTGCTTCCTTTTCGCCACAGGACTTCCTTTAGACTTACTGTAAAGTTACCACTTGAATCTTACTTTACTTATTGCTCGCATATGTGACTTATTCTCACTTCTGCTCTGGAATAATGACCTTAAAAGACATATATATATATATATATATATATATATATATATATATATATATATATATATATATATTCACATGTCAAATTTAGAGGTGGCTTGGTTTTTGTAGAATAAGAAACGTTATTCTACTTTTCTGTTGTGGTATTTTGTTGTTGCAGGAGAAAGCCAGTTACAGTTCCAATGACTTAAGCACCAGGTCAAGCCAAATGGAATGGATCAGCAGTATCTGATTAATTGGCTGCACCAGTTCTTTCCCTTTTAGTCATAACTCATGATGTCTGCTCTGTTTTTTATAAATTATAGTGGCTTCCACCTCTGGCTAAATATAACTTTAAATACAACTGGCTGGTACAAAAAAAAAAACATGCTTTGGCAGATTTTGTTTCTTTCTAATTTTGCAAATGCTGGAGGATGCACAGGAATTTGACAGTAATAATGGGTTATAGCTTTTATTTAGCAGTCGTATTAAAAAAAAGATTTAACTTTATAAATTAAAATTATAATGATGAACTTTATTTCAAACATAAGTAGGAATACAATACAAAGGTGAACAAAAGGCAATAATAAGCAAACAAAACACTCCAGAAAATGGAGTGTAGGCAACAGAGGAAAGGACAGGCAAGTCAGGCAGTTGTTTGGAACAATATGACACCACAGTAACAACCCCCCCCCCCATGTGATTCCCTCCCCCATCTGCCTTCAACTTGCACCTGTACATTGCAAAAAACTTTTAGCATGATGTGTCACGTTTTTAATATATGTGATGTGTGTGTGGTGTGTGTTATTCCACATATATGGTAGTTTATATACATGTATACAGTCCTTGCTGGCCCATAGGGGCGCGAGGGCACCGTCCTCCCAGATGTGGCTAGGGAAAAATCTAAAAATAATGTGCCTACAGGCAATCTTAATTATTTTAACAATATTTCCACCCACTGGCGCTCAGTAAGCAGTGAATTTTTACTGACAGACCCCACGTTCCTTCTCCTCCAATCACATTAGACTAATGCCTAGGCTATAGACTGTATATAACTGCCCCAGGGCGCACCAAAAATGCGCCCCCAAAGCACGAGGAAATAGCCAATTGTGTATAGTTGCTAGGGGAAAACAATAAGTATTTGGTCTATCAGCATCACAAATTAAATGGTGTTCAGGGTGCAGAGCCTCTGCGCCCCAGGCCAATGACACCACAGTTTATATGTATCAGTCCAGTGTGATTGGACAACTATTAACAACTGCCTGTCACTTAAGTGACGTCCTGTTAAGTTGTCAACTAGTTTCACGAGGGAATGAATGTTTTTTCCTTCGTCATGGCACAGACAATGGATACAGAAAATTCTGTTGTTTCTTTGAAACTACAATTCACTCGTTGAGATGATGGAAAAAAAAGAGAGTGAAAGACTTTGGACCTGACCGTCCTGAACTAAAAATTCAACAAGAAACTGCTGATCCTGGTAGAAGCTACAGCAGGAGTTTCTCTAAAAATGTCTATGAGCGTCGGAATCTGAATGCTTTTTTTCTTCAAGTGTTTGCTATTTGAAAGTCCCGTTACAGAGCTGTTATGGGTTACTTCAGGAGTGAAAGACCTAAAACACATTGGAGATAAATGCAAAACACAGCAGCCGAAGCCACTTGGATAATAGCTTGAAGCAACGTCTTTTTGGGCTAAATTCCTGTACAAGTAGCCTGCACTACTAATGTTGTTTTGTATAAAAGAAGCTTTAAAACATTTAAAATTAACCGTTAACTGTCTTAACAGCTTTTATAGAATAACAACTAAATCTGTCTAATATTTTTGTGTTGACAGCACAATAAAAGTGTAAGTTTTCTCAGTTATGTTGCCTTCAGATTTTTTCCCCCAACCTTTACACCCACCATTCCCTCCCAAGTGTGCCCTCCCTAATTTTTTTGTCACCAGCCGCCACTGCATGTATATAATATTCCACTAGAAAGAAGCTGTAAAGTGAATGGATCACAATGTGCAGATAGTGTTTTGAAGTAGATCTGAGACCAATATTCCTTTGGACTAAAACCTACTGTATTAGCTACGTTTACATTATGTTTTTTTTTTATTTATTTAATTATCAGTTCAGAATGAAGTAATTCAGAATTACAGGAATTTCTTTTGTGTTTACATGGACATTTTAATTCCAAATAAAGGTTTCCATTGGAAACAGGTATATTCCGCTCTAGTTAATTCAGCTTTAAGAGCTGGAGGTACAGAGGGTTCTGATTGGACAGAACGGCTGCTTAACGTCCTGATGTTTACTGGAAGAAAACGATCACGTCCACATCCTGTTTTGAGTCCGTTTCAATGATCAACATGGGAAAACAGATACTACATGCGATTTTTTGCATTTATTTTTCTAATAATTATTAAGGAGCAGCTCAACTGAATCAACCATAGGAATCAACATATTAATGCCGGCAGTGTGAAATATGTGAAGTATGTGCGCCATTGCATCGAGAACATGAGCATGACTGTCAAAGAGGAATTAACTGTTTACATGGCAGAGGAATTATCAAATTTGGAATTAAGATCAGAATAAACCAGTGACTTTATTCAGAATTAAGTTTAATGTGGAATTATGATTTTCAACTAGAATCAGGGGTTTTCATGTTCATTTTAAAGTGGAATTAATGTTGATTTGGAATTAAACAGGAATAAAAACTTCCATGTAAACAGACCTAAATATTATCTTGTTAATTCTAAGACTTTCACATTTTGACCCCAGACTTATATTGGAAACTATTGACCCAACCAGCATTTAAGACTTGAGTTTTTTTTATCAGTAACACATGTGTTAAAATGTAATTACTTTTATTCCAGTAGCATTTTAGTTGTAGACCAGGGCTCTCAAAATCCACAGCTGTTAAATCTGTCTTTTTGTGTGGCTGCAGTATTACACAAAATGTGAACAACTGTTGTAATGTTGAACAGGTTTTCTATCTGAAAAATTCATCAAATATATCAACTTCAAAATGTGAATGTGATCAAGAAACAAAAGAAAGAGCTTATGATCTGTCCACTAACTGGTTCCTAAATTCTAAGACACGAAAAGATGATAATTCTATACTGCTGAGCTTTTCTCTCACACTTTAACGTTAAGTTCTACAGATGCTCCATATGTGGATTTGTTTGCTTGCATTCTAGTACTCATCCATCAAAGCTTCAGCTGACAGGTTCAAACTTCTGCAGTTGGATCACATTTACATACTAGGAGGTCACATACTATAAGTTGTCAAGGCCAGTTAGCAACCCTGAGTTTTGAATCAGACGCATTTCAGTTTTAATTGGTGTGAAAGGGTCTGAGAAGAGATGTCAGGATTTTAGTAGTTCATGAGACATGTTGCAAAATCACTCATTTGATTAGAAGCTGACATATTCTACCATCTGACCTCGCTGTCTCCAGGTTCTCATGTGAAGAATGGAGGTCAACTATGAAAAGTTTAGAGTAAAGGTAACCAAAGTACTGTGAATGAGGCACTGTAATAGGCATATCTATGCTTCCTGAGGCTGATTAAATGTCCATTCTTCTGCATAGACAGTACCTACATTAGGGATGCACGATATTAGAAAAAAAATTACATTGCGATTTTTTATTTTTAACCCGACGATATATATTGCAATATGAAACAATACTCAAGAGTAGGCATATATAGAATGGTGGTGTGGCGCCAATGCAAACAGTCAAACAGATAGCAGTGGACACAACTAATGTTGTCAGTGTTATCCGAAATAATTAATTTGAAATTCATATTTACAAATAAATAAATACAAATTTTAAAATAAAATAAATAAATAAATAAAAAAGAAATACATTTTTAAAAAAATTAATTAAAAGAATTATGAATAACTAAATTAAGAAAGACAAACACATAAATAAAAATAAAATGAATGATGAATAAAAACGTTTTAAAAATTAAATTAAAGAAATAAATAATAAATTGTATACATATAATACGAAATAAAAATTAAAATAATTGCAGGACCTGCGATGTGACTATTGTACATTGTGATGTTGATGCTCAAACAATAACATTGTGCAGCTCTAATGGTAGCTGTGCATTTTGAGTTGTTAAATTAGTCAACTCACCCTTTAAATTAGCGGTAGGCGATAAAAAGTAGAGTGCTTGACTGCCTGTGTGACTCTGACATGTAAAAGTTTTTTTGTTTTTTTTTTTAAGCACAGATGCTCTGTGCTTTGAATTGTCAGTTCTTCATTCTCCTCTTCATCCATGGGACCACTTTGAAACATAGCTGTTTTATCTGCAGCCATGCTGTGCTTGCACAAATTTTTTCTCCAAAGGATGATAAATAGTTATATCTTCCTCGAATCCTAATAAATTCCTTGCCAGATGGACAGTATTTCATAAAGGCTTATTCAAAGGCGATCCCACGTCCATAACAAACTCCAGCCAATCCATGAATTGCTGGGAGAGTCTTTTGTTGGCGGTGCTGGTCTACTGAAGCAGGATGACAAGTGGAGGCCAGCAGATATGATTCTGGGGACCGATCCAAATCCTGTGTGGTGCTCGGCTCCCTCCTAAGGACCTCCGATTAACACCAACATATTTGTCAAATCACTCTGTCTCCTGTTTAGTAGTTTTCACTCATGCCAATAACATGTTTTGTTTTAATTGCGACTCATGCAAACAGATCTGTTTTGACAAATGAGCCCTTTCAATATCTGTCTCTAATTCACATATCTTGTTCATGGATTCATAGTGTGCAGCTAATAGGTGGTGTCAGTAAAACAAAGACAAGCAAAGCCTCTTCACGCAATAGAGAGTCACATCTGTTATATGAGAGGGCCCCCAACCCTCTATTCATTATTAATAATATGAGATTTCTTCTGGATCCAGACAGAGGAAATGTAATTACTTTGTATTGCCCACAAGTTGTCATTTCCTAAAGTGCCAGCCATCAGGAAAATAAGAGTCATTAAAGCATTCAAGCAGCCAAAAATAAAAAGTAATAAATGCAAACAATGCCCGTACACATCTGTACTCCTGCCCACACACACACACACACACAGACTGAGTCTCTCAGGGCAAGGAGAGTGGAACAGTGGATAGCCCTTTGGTCCATCTCTGAAAGAACCAGATGGGAGATGCATTTGAAAAGCTCTCAGGGGCTTATTCACTTTGGCCATATCTGCACTATATAGACATACTAATGCCATAGACAAAATGGATTCACTTGCAATGTGCCAGGATTTGAATGAAGTGAGCTTGTTATTGCCACAGGCTCCATGGGAATTCATTTAACGCATAATTCAATGTTAAATTGACCTTGGCCATCTTTATAATTTGAAACATAATAAGTGCATTGAAATCTGCTGCAGTGACCAATTACATGTTGTACATGATAAATATACACACTGTTTAACATCACATCATAAAAAGAATTGTATACCAGTCACAGATATAAGCTATTAGTTTACTGATAAGTAAAAAGCTTTCACAGTGAAGCAAGTAAAATTATGATTAGAGATTATTCCTCATGCACAGGCAGTGTTTCTGCTTTATTTTGATTGAATGGACTTAAATGTGTGTTTTGTTGAGTTTTTAAGGGGATGAAAATGTGAAAAAATACTGACAAAGTTTTTGAATATGTATTTTGAGATTTTTAAATCGAGTATTCAAAACAAAACGTGTGCATTAAAACAGCATGAACCACAGACAGACTACATTCTTATACTGCCATCTAGTGGACATGCTGGTGAGTTGCAGCAAATGGGAGCAGTGTTGAGTTCTCTGTGAATGAGTCTAAATTCACACTGAATTCATTGTTGAACTTGTATGTTATTTATCATTATTATATATTATATGAATTAATATATATGATATGATTATTATTTAATTCATTTATATAAAAAAATTGTCTTGATTTGTTGTAATGCCATCTATCCTGTTCTCTGTCATGTCTCTTTAATATCATTGAGGATGTCATAAGGTTAAATAAAGAATACATATAGATTTCAGGAGGATGGCTCAATCATCACAAAAGGGAAGACTTAACTATGAGGTAACTGAGAAGACAAAACACATCTGTCATAGAGACCACCCTCCAATCATCACTAACTGTCACTCAAAAGTAACCTTGACCATATCACCCTGGCCATCCTGCATTTCAGTTGAGTTTAGTTTTAATTTATTACAAATGTGTCACAGAGAAAAGAAAACAAAGAAGGAAGAAAAACAACCAGAGAAAAAAATAAAATAAATAAATGACAGTCAAATTTGTCATACAGTTCTATAGCACATTCAAAAGGGAGAGGGACAAAGTAAAACTTGTCAAATCCCACCCTTTCTTCATCAGTTAAGAAAAAAAATAATAATACTTTGCTTTCTGATGTGAAACAACAACAGTAACATTTAAATTAAACTCCAAATGTATATATTTCTTTCATATATTTGCAAAGAATCTTACTCTTCTACATCTTTTTAAATGTTATTATATTCACATTTTTCTAATTTTTTATTTAACCCATTCCACAATTTAACTCCACACCTTGACATACAAAAAAAATGTTGTCTGCATCTTCTTAACCCTGGAATCAGTTTATAATAATAACCATCTCATCTCGCTCTGTAAATAAAATTTGAATTGTGGGTGTTGAGGAATTATTTTTGGCCCTAAACATTATGTTTTCTGTTTGCAGTTCAACAATATCCATGAATTTTATTAATCTCATTCAAGTCATTTAACCCAAAGCCCATCTTCAGCCCAGCCGCTAAAATAACCAGCCACCACTAACACCAAGCGTCTTTGAGCTTTGTTCCTCTGGAAGGCGCTGCAGGTCCATATCAACATACACCACTTGTTGGAACAGCTCCTTCAGAACGTCACACATAGCTTGTTTTCCATCTTTTCTTACAAGATCTAAAACACTGACCTAAATATAATGTACATACTATGAATATCAGCCAATGCGTCTTGACAGTAGTAAGTATTGTAAGTATTTACAAATGTGTGTTGTATTTTTATTCTTTCTCTCTTTTTGTACCTTGCTACAAAGGACATAAAGTATTCTCTAACTGCCAAGACTATGGCCTGTGTTACATCAGTTAGAATCTGATTGGTAAATGTTAAAATTTGTTTCCTAACTGTCAGAAATAAGCAAGATGTAAATGACGTATCACCACACATAATTCAATTCAAACACACACGTGAGCCTTCCTGAATACAGATGGCATTTATGTGTTTTCTGTATAATATGCCCTCTGCTGGCCAAGTGAAATACATGTCTAGATCAACTAAGATAAGACGTCATTAGAAGATATACACAAAATATCAACATACAGAGAACTGTATATTCAAAGGTAAGAAATTTAAGATGCCACACCTACTACCAACTAAGCCTCTCTCCTCTAATGTATTAACCTAATGGCTAAACCTGAAGCCTAATGTAGACATAGTGTCATTCGTAGCAGGGTTATATGTATGTTGATCTTTTATAGACTGTCCGTGCTGTGGGGCTCCTTCATACTGCCACTCCCAGTCCCTCTGGAGTCTATTGTGAATGTGTGCAATGAGCTGGCTCATTGGGCCCTCACACTGAATGGGCCGCAGCCATTCACTCAGCATACAGAAGCTCATTAGAACTATATAGACACACAATTGTGAGTCTCACATTAGAAACTTCCTCCTCTGGGACACAGACACAGCACAAAAAGTGCCAGTTTGCTGCTAAGCTAAGCGCATTGTCCTCTTGATTCATAGAGCCTGGCCCTCCATTCATGATATTAAGTTCGAGTGGTGGAATATCAATTGCGTGTGCAATGGGCCGGTATCTTTTTAGGAGCTTTAGTGGGGTTAAAAAGGAAAGAAAAGGGATCTCAGCTGGTCTACAGAGTGCTAGCTTTCAACAGGGCCATTGTGAGGATTCTGAAAGAAGGGACCCCTGTTTTTTTCCCTCCATTTCAAAAAGAGGTGGACATCAAATAAATTCACATGAACTTGCTTCAGGGTGTTTCTAAGACCTACAGTTTAAGAATAGCCTAATTATACCTCCCTCTCCTGGAGAGCTCTATTGGAATCTGGCTAATTACAAAATGGTGAATCTTAATGATGATACACTTTTAGCGATGCCTTTTAAAATGCTCACAGTCAAGTGAGACTGATCCCACATAAACTATCAGCAAACACAGAGAAATATGGACCTGTAAGACTTGACACATATTATCAAGACATTAGTTTACTTTCAATATATTTGGAAATACTTTTAAGTTTGTATAAAAGGTTCCTCTTTGTTGCCGAGGGGCAGATTTTATAGGTCATGTAACTATAAAAATGCTTAAATACAGCTTTTCTGGCACACATCTCAGTGTCTTTTATATAAAATGCAGTTAATAATGCACTTGATAACTGTTCAGAGTTTGTTCTTGTTTCTGTCCAACACCTCAACAACAGATTATTCTCCACCAAACACAAAGTCTGGGGAACTATCACAACCACTGGTCTATGTAAACATGTTAACACACGTTCACAACACAAAAGTAGACATTGCACACAGACTTGCTAACGGTCATCATGTGACAGAGCGCTATGCCTTCTCCACCAGCCTAAGGAATAAAAACTCAAATTTGATTACAAGCAACCTTTGGCTTCCTGGCCATCACACAATAGACCAAGCTGTCTGGGCCAATTTCCATGCTCAGCATGAGGTATCTACACGCGCAGACTGGAGCTCCCTGCCGCCCCCCACACAGCGCCAGCCACTTTGGATATGCCTGTTTACTGTGCCTAAACTCTGGGTCTGTCACCTCTCTTGTTGGTCTTTCTATTATGATACTGAGGATCATTAGTTGTGGTGTGAAAGGTGACACAAGCCTCTCATTGGACATGTTTATACTACCACATCATGGCATGTATAGGTTTATCTGAATGGTTTTAATTTACAGTTGCAGACCATGAATATGACTGCACTAAGGAATGTCATAGAATACATGATAATTTAGAATTTATGTAGAAGTTTTTGGGTCTGCTGCCTTAGATGTTGATTTAAATGTATCTAAACGTACTGCCATCCAAACCTGTAGTTACTAAATGCTGAAAAAGTACCATGATGGAGAGATCGTTCTTCATCTATTTAGTGAATTTTCCATTTCTATGTTTGAACTCTACATATTGTAACGATAGTAATAAATTATAAACAAGGACTTGAACTACTCACTATAATAAAGCTCTTAGCTAAGAAATAACTATCTTTGCTTTAGATATTTTAATGATCCTAATGATAGGTTGAAAACAAATTCACTTTTTTTGTATGTTGGCAGCACTTACAAACCTTGCATAAAAGTTCTCAATCAAAAATGGGCAATTTGTTATAAGATGTTGTAAAGCATTTTTGTTCAAAATACTTTAATGGTCCAGTACATATTTTATTGTATTACATTATTAGGACAATTTATCATGACTTATTAAAAATAATTATAATTTCCAAGCAAAACTATTGCTACTAACCAATGCTTTTAGAATAAAAAGGGAAAAAATGCACATTGCAAATGAACTCCTGAGGGTTTTCTGTGAGGCACAATGGAGCTCTGAGGGAGGTTAGAGAAAAGAGAAAACTATTTACTACTGCAGAAGACTGTTTGGTGCATGTTAAACTTTGGCCAGCAGTTCATTGTCTCTGGTGTCTATCATTTAATAGGCTAGTTGACATAATGAATGAGCCAGACCCACCTTCTGCCACTCCAGAAAGGACCCCAGCCTTATCTGAATTGAGAAGCACATTAGAGCTTCTCAGCCAATCACAAAACAGCCCTGTAGCAAAGTGCAGGCCCGAAAGCAGAAGAGCAGGGAATTTTTGTTTTCCTCTGAGTTTAATGAAGTTGGCCTGGTCACTCAAGAAGGGATTAAAAGAGAATTTAGTGTCACTGAGCTGTGACTAGTGAAGAGGGAGCTCAAGTGTTCAGGTCACTGTGTGAGCACGATGGTCTCAGTTCAGAGGTCCATGAAGAGGAACATGGCTGGTTCTCCTCCCGCTCTGCCCGGCTTTGGGAGCTCAGGGAAGAGTTTTCTTATTGACAATCTTCTGCAGTCACATACATCTCCCACCCGTCCAGATGGACTGGCAAGTGGACGCCTGAGACGACCGGCATGTGAGCGTCCAAGGAGAACCTGGAGTCCTCAACAAAGAGTCTTCCAAAGCCAGGCCCATGGTCCACAGCAGGTGAAGACACTGGGGGGACAAGTCCTGCCGCATTCAGGTAGGTTTTTTGAAAAAAACAAAAAAACAAACAATATTTCAAATACATTTCGTCAACTATTTCTCACTTATGAAACAAGAAAGTCACACTTTGGGAAAAATGAAATGGCACTTTTTTGTGTTGCAACATATTTCATAATTTTCCTAAACCCTTTACCCTGGCGCCTTTCTGTGGATTCATTTGTTCATATCCTGGACGCGCTAATAAATTATACATTTTATCAGAAAGGCTAAAAATTTTTGTCACGGCAGTCCTCCTATTTCCCAGCAAACTAGGACAATAGTTTAATTGCTAACTTTTATCCACTGTGATTCTCACGCCCAGTCCTCTATGTAACACTCTACAGCACAGGGATGGAAAATAACTAACTAACTACCGATTTAAATGAATAGAATAGAATAGAAGTACTTTTTTATTCTATAATTAGGAAATTGCTTTGTAATAACAGTAGCATTCACATACTCATATATACAGATTATATGTTCTTTTTTGTTTTAACTGCCACGTAACTTCTATATTAATTCCTACGTAACTGGAAGCTTAGCAATAACATTTCATTGCTAGAATTTCACTGTTGTTTTTTTGTGCAATGACAATAAAAGATAATCGAAGTCTGACAAACAAAGTGAGGTGCAGTGTTAAAACAGATAACTGTAGAGCACTAAGTAAAGTGAGTAAAGAATATATTTACAGTATTATTTACAGAAAGTATAAAGTTGTAGACAGAAATAAAAAATTATAGTAACAAATTATATTATTATTATTATTATTATTATTATTATTATTATTATTATTATTATTATTATTATTATTATTATTATTATTATTATTATTATTATTATTATTATTATTATTATTATTATTATATAAATAAAGGTCAGTGAATGCATTTTAATTATTTTGATATTGAACAAAATATATTTCTTTTATAACAGATATGTTAAAGTAAATGATTTAATTATTACTTAATACTTAATTAACCTTTAATCCTGTAATGTATTATGATATACAATGACAAATAGTTCTTGAATTGGAAAATAAATATTCAATTGTAAATGTATTAAAAGTTCCAAACCAGAACAACATATTGTAGCATCTCTATATGTAATGCATTACATTTTGTACTGTTATTACAGTAGTGTCTACGTTTAACAACTGAATTGAAAATTTCTTCAGCGTTTTACAGCTGATAAAATATCTAAATAATAATAATAATAATTAAAAAAAAAACATTTAAGGTTTATTCGTGAGCTTGGTTTTGCTGTGATTAAATAAACAGAAAAAGAAACAAGTCTAAAACAAATGTGAAGATATGTTTGGCCTCAGATATGATCCAGATATAGTCCTTTATGGATCATACCTGTCCCACCTGGACACCACATGCTTCTATCTTGACTGTCCTCGTCTTTTTGCAGGTGTGCTGAGTAGCGTTTTCCTGCGAAGCCCACAGTATCTGCTGGCATTCTGCGGTGGGTCCAGCCCCCCTCCTGTCTTCTCCAGTGAGTGTTTTATGCCTCATCAGCAATGCCTCAGCTACTCTCTAAGCATTAGCAATAGGGTCTCCCATGCTCTCCACAGCTAATTACTAATGCAATGCCAAAGAGCTAATTCTCCGCTCAACTCTACACAGCTCTATTCATAACCATTCACGGCTGTTTCGGACAGGGAAGAGGGGTGGGTTTCAAGGCTTTTAAGAGCCCCCAGGGCCCCCTTTTTGTACTCGCAAATACACACTTTTAGTAGTGCAAATATGCAGAGCTAATAAACATCTTGTCTTCTGTCATATTAAGATTATAATGACCAGGTGTGGATTGTTGGGGCTGAGTGAGATAGATTGTGTAAAAGCTCAGCACTTCCACAGAATATTAAGAAGTATACGTTTACCGCGTAATATTTCATCCAGGAAAATTCAGAAAAGTTTATAGAGATCTAGAATGATTCATTGAACACAAATCTTCCCATGCATATCACATGGTACTTGTCTAGAAAATCACACCATATTGTTGTGATAATTAAGATCAACCCCAGCTTATTTGCGACATTGCCCTTCAGCCACTGGAAGTTGTTAGGTGATAACTCCTATGATGCCTGTCAAGACTTGTGGAAAGTTGCCCAAATTATAAAAACCCCTCATCCTACAGGTCGCCAAAGTGGTCTTAGTAGGTTGATACTTTCCCACAGTGCCTGGCAACACAACAATGCCATGCTTGGCCGTGACCAATTGGCACTTTCACTCCACCATCCACACGCGACCTCACTGCAATTTTTCACTGCAGCAATGAACTCCACTAAGCACAAAACCCTCACCCATCTCTGTGAAGAAGAGGGCTGGACAAGGAACATCCCCCGGCCATTGTGTGGCTAAAGAGCTTGGTTTGCCGACCCCCCTCCTTTCTCCTGTCCTTCAACTCTCATTCCTGCCCATTGGAATCCTCTTGACTAGGACATAAAGCATTGAATGAAAGTGACTTTTATAGACTTATTTGAGCTCATCTTCACATACAAACTGGCTTCATACCTGCAAGTGAAAAGATTTAGTGTTGGGCCACTGAGCCATCGGCTAATGGCATTTCCATTGAACTGCGTTATTGTTTGTGTTCCTCAGGGCTCTATAGCTGGCCCACTCGGGTAGACGCACACGTTGCCCAAGGATGACCCGGTAATCAGCTATTTAAGTGAAAACCATTGAGTCGCAATAGGGAAGTGAAAAGCATGTCCAAACCTGTTATGTGCTCCCTAGAGGTGGTCTATGTGCAGATTTGTCGTACAGATTAAAAAGGCAACATTGAATGGGCTGGATAAATTGTCCCACTTGACTTTTGTTGTGCGTGCACCTGTGAGTGAAGCAGCGTGGGATTGCTCCTCACAGTTCACCAAATCCTCTTTTTCTCAGTTGAAATGGCTTTCTATTCTCTTTAGTCACCCCAAGTTTGTTAAATTGGACAAAGAAAAGAAATCAAAGTCAGTGATAAAGTGAGTGTGAAAAAAAGGCATAATCTCAGATGTAAAAGCTCGAAAATATAATATGCTTGGTAAAAGTGTGAGGACACAAAGGGATTATATACCTTAAATCATAATATCATGAAGAAAAAAAAAATAAAGCCACAAAGCAACAGTCTGAAAATAAAGATAAATGACACATACACAATTGTTGATGCTAAAAGGCATGGACAATAAACTGACATAAGTATGTGTTTCGTTTATGTTTCAGAGGAAGGAAATCTTCACATGTGGCCTGGTGACGTAAGCCCCAAATCCCGCAGAGGGATACTACGAAGAGCCGTGTTTTCTGAAGAACAGCGGAAAGAACTGGAGAGAACTTTTCGTAGGCAGAAGTACATCAGTAAGACTGACAGAAATAAACTGGCAGCTGATCTCAGCCTCAAGGAGTCACAGGTATTTTACCAACTAATCTCTGAACCAATACAATGCATCCTGGATACTTCAGGAATTAAGAAAATCCAAAAAAACGACTTTCAAAGGATGCAATAATTTAGCAAAGCATTTAATATTTAGGTAACACTTTATAATACCTACACACAATTGACTATGTATTAACCATTTATTACCCATTTATAAATGGGTTGTTCATTATGTATTAACCATTTGTTACCTATTTGTTAATGTCTTGTAAAGGTTCATATTAGTGTCTTCTAAAGATAAATGTAAAATTAGATTATTTTTAACCAACAGGTGTAGTGTTTGTATATCTGCTTTACAGATAAGTAAAGAAACAGTTGTAAACACTGCACGTGTTGGTTAAAAATAATCTAATTTTACATTTACACTAGTATGAAACTTTACAAGACAATAACAAATAGGTAACAAATGGTTAATACATAATGAACAACCATTTATGAACGGGTAATAAATGGTTAATACATAGTCAATTGTGTGTAATTGTAAAGTATCAAACCTGCATGAATTAAACTAATTGACTTCAATGGAACTGTTTCCATGACAATGACAATGAATGTCTGATCCATTGAGCTTTATCTGTTTTAAGCGAATTGTTACGGGAAAAAAAAAAAAAAAATCTGTGAATGTGAAAAAATGATCCCATAGTGCTATAAAACTACTGGGATTTTTTTCTTCTTTAATGATAAAAACACTACCAGACACAAGCAGTAAACTGTTAGTACTATGCACATTCAGAATATGAATGCAGAAAAGGTAATGGTATAAAGCAGATCTCACCCAGTGTATTAGAAAGTGTTCACAAGCTCTGCATCAATTCTTTATCTGGAATCTATTTGATTTGACTTGATGTCCATGAGAACCAATCAGCTGTTAAGACCCGCCCATCGACTTTGATGGGTGAGGTTGACAGATAAAATAAATTCATGATCCACTGCAACACAAGGACCATGAAATAATTAAAAAGTCAAATAGCAATATATGTTTTTTTTTAATCAAATGAATTGATGTTTTAATGAATAAATGACAAATTTAATAACATGTATTTAATTCCAATTTTAATTAATTAATTAATTACATATTTAATTAATTATTTACTGACTTATTAAATTTTGGTACTTTTAGTCCTTCATACTCGACATCTTCTTTTTAGGTTTACAGTAAGTGCCTTGTCTTTGTCTAAACAAATCAATAAAAATTAAGAATTTTTTTTTAAAACCCATTGCTATAGGTGAAGATCTGGTTCCAGAATCGGAGGATGAAATGGAGGAATTGTAAAGAAAAGGAGATTCACAACAGTCGCTCTCCAATGGATGAGCTCATGGCTCGAGGTCTCGCTCAGGAAGAGGAAGAACCATCACAGAATTATACTGATGCAAAATTAACCAGATCAGTATCAGAGAAAAGCAACAGGGACACATGAGAACTTTCATCATAAAGCAAAACAGTTACAATGTCACTAATCTCTAGTGCTTTATTGGATATGTATTGGTTGAAATCTTGGTTCTGGTCCTGTGACATGCTCCAGTGGAGTTGTGAAAGTGGGTCACCCCAAGCCATCAGAAGCTTCAGGATCACCTCTGTCAGCTGTTCTCGCTGCACATAAGAAAAGCTTTAAAATACTGTACAAGATGAGATGAGATGAGATGAGATGAGATGAGATAAGAGTAAGGTAATATCACTGTGGGGAAGTAAGTAACTTTAATTTATATAGCACTTTTCACAGACATTCACAAAGTGTTTTACATTTTAAAATACAATTAAAATACCAAATAACACAAATTTCAATTTTAAAACAAATTTCATAGTTAACAGCAACAACATACACTGCCCGTCCAAAAAAAAAAAGTAGCAGATGCACTATTTCACTGCATCAACTTTGCTCTTGATGACAGGAGACTGACACTCAATTTAACTAAGCTAATAGTTCAGATCCTTCCAAGGGTAAATATTTAAGTGGTTAATAATGTTTCAGCTGGAACTAGTTATTTAATCTAGCTGATGCAGTAAGTGTCCTCTCATGTCTGTAATGTTTAACAGATTGGACACCACCAGGATTGATCAGGGTCGTCTGGCCTGTGACAGAATACTTCAGTGACCATGAGACATCATTTTCACACAAATATTAGCCTCCAAAAAGTCCAGTCTCTAATTTGGGATGATGAAGAGTTGATGCTGTGGTCCGATCATCATTATCAATAATCAAAAATTTATGTATGGATGGGGGAAAAGAAATACGATAAACCTTATTGTGACATTATGCGGCAAAAAAAGCTATAGTAAATGTCCCCTGTAATGAAAACCAAAGGCGGTGCAGTCAAATACTGCATTTTTTGGACGGGCAGTGTATAAAAATCAATTGCAGAGAAAAACACAAATAGAAAATACAAGAAATGACTGAGAAAAATTCAATATAAAGAGAAAAATGTGAAATGCCTACAAATCTTTATAGAAATATAAAATAAGGATTAAATATTAAATATTTTAATAGTAGCGGTTCTGTTATAAAATCTGATGGTTGTGGGGAGGATATATAATAAATAATTAAATTGTATGGCTAACTTCTGACAAAGATGCAATGGATTTTTACCATGAATCCACAGGTACTCACCCCTAGTCTCTGTGCCTTCTCTTTGTCATCTGGAGTTAGAATTGTGTGTGTATGACATCTTTGCTTTCCTATAAAGTTTTTGCTGGGAAGGTACTGATCCTGCACACAAGTAGAGACACATAACTTTGAAAAAAATCAAGATAAGAGTGAGTGATGATAAATGACAGGAATAAGATACATGGATGGATGATAAATGTTGACCATGGAAAGAAAAAGAACTTACAAACTCAGAGTGCAGATCAGTGGAGATCCGATGCATTCTTGAAGACTGCTGTATGACCCTGTCAAAGAGATCTCCTAGGGAAGGAACATGACATGCAGCCTGCCCATGAGAACAGATCGGGACAGTGTCAACCATCATGGAATACTTAAGGTACATCAGTGCAATGACAGCAAACCAAACTGTGAAGAAAAAGAAACATGAGATCAGTCACTCAAATACTATGTTTGATTTTATGTCTTGTTGTTTTACCGTTTTCCATGGTTCCTGTCTCGTGATGGAGTCCAAGTGAGTAAGTCAGATCTTCTTTCCCTAGAGTTATTCCTGGGTGATTCATTAGTTCAGTGATGACGTTTGCTGATGCAACAAATCAGTTTGAACAGATGATAAAATGACAACCCCCCCCCCCTTTGCGTATCACATGCTTGACTTAGTTTTCTGCTCATTGAAGAGTAGGCAAAACTAACCCAGGCAGAAAAAAGTATTCAACAATGTAAATTAGGTTCAGTAATTTGTCATAGGAAATTGAAACACATGCACGATCTGACTGTTTAACTAGAGCTGTAGGTTAAAACAACCCATAAAATGTAATTCTACTTTAAGTGCTTTAGAGCCAATCAATAGTGACTTAACTTTTTGCATTTTTTTCCATCTATGCACAAAGGAAAACAATAAAAAATTAAACATATTCGCGCATGACAGATAATTGGTGCTTGTTAGGACAACTATCAGCATTGAAAATGACTGCCTTTATTTTAAACCACAAGACTGATAGATGATCCTCTGTTCCAACACAAGAAAATGAATATTCACACAAAAAGCATTGAATCAACCCATGGTTTAACAACCCATCCTAGGTCTGTTAAGCCTAATGGTGAAAACAAGATCATTCAGATGTAAAGTGACTAATTTATCTTCTCATTAGCTCTATTTAGAATGGTCAAGACCACAGAACTGTCCATTGTTATTACAGTCATGAATCATTTCGAAGAGTTTGATGGTGGGCTACTTTCTTTATTAAAGAATTAAAGTGCTTATTAAGGCTTTGCAAAAGTCTGTTCAACATTTTTGTGGTAAATAAAAAGAATTAAAAAATTAATAAAACAAAAATGTATACTGTATATATATATATATATATATATATATATATATATATATATATATATACACACATACATATATATATATATATATATATATATATATATATATATATATATATATGGGGTTTTTTTTTAACATTTGAAAATGCTTCAATGCTTGTTGAGGTTTCTCAACAATTACTCTGCCCCCTTGTGGTGAAATGAGTGTAACCAAATGTAACTAAAATATAACCCCAACTTTATCCTTAAAAAAACACACCACAATACCACAGACGTGTAAAACCAGTCTATTGTAGTTGTACTCCAGAATGGTTACAGTTAAATAATCAATACACATTAGATATATTTTTCAGAAAACATATTTTATTCAGCTTTTCCTGCATACACACATTTATAAAGATGTCATAAATACAGTACATTAGTATCCTTTAAAGAAAATATAATACACAGTAAATTTACTTATTTTAATACTATATACAAGTTTGAGTGCATTCTATTACTATGTGCTGTTAGAGCAGGGATAGAGCAGGAGCAAACTGCTGAGGCAGCACAGGTTTCAGTATTAGAGTTCTTTGGTGAAGTACTTTACACATTTTTTTTGTTAATACTCTCTCAATCTCAAATTCCTGCTTGATTTTCCATTAAATCCTGTGTCTTAAATGTAGAATCACATACAAGCTACATTTTATCATTCAAACACAGATTTAAAGCAATTTTTTTACATATAAATATGCATCTATTTAACATCTGTGATACTTCCACTTGCGCGTGGCCACTGCAATGTTTATATCCCTTTTGTGCCAAGGGAAGACACGGTTGAGACCCAGAGTACCATCAGGCTGCACCGCGCCAGTCAGCACGTAAAGCTGCGACCGCCCAGGACGCACAAGAGTACTGGCACACTGAAGGTTGATGAGGAGCCACTGCTGGAGGAGAAGCTGGGTGTCGTAAGGAAGCAAAGGTCCCTGGTGGATAAACTCAACCCGACCCTCCAGTCCAAATTCTGGCTCTCCTCTGAGAATGCGGCGCCGATGAATTTTAGCTGTAACAGCTGTGGAGAAGAGAAAAACAAGACATGACTGATTTTGGCTTGAGAACTTTAAACTCACTACACATGTTTATACACACACACACACACACACACACACACTTCTTTCCAGCCTTCTGACACTTACCAAAGTCATCTTGGCAAAAGGCATCTAAAACCGTTTTCAAGGCAGGAGACTCTTCCACAGAAGGACAATTTTGGCAGACAGGCTTAGGCAGGTCTGTAAAAGAAAAATGCAGTAATTTAATACTCCAGTAGTAAATACTAGCAGACTAAAAAGAAAGCACGCCGATTTATTTGGCAGCCAAGTCATACAGATTTTTATTGTTCAGCTTATTATAATGCAGGTCATGTATACCTTTGGCAAAGTGGCTGAATTTGGGATGGGGAGACAGGCACATGTCCTCATCTGCAGAAAAGCGGTCACAGTTAAGTGCTTCAGGCCAAGGGTGTCCCTGGCAGGCAAGAACGGGGGCACAGCTGTCTCGCACTGCCATACACAAGCTACGGCAGGGCTGAATAAAACTGAAGGAAGAGAAGACAAAATGTTACACAGTGAAAATAAAACACACCAAAAGCAGAGAGCGATGCCAAAAAGTTAAGAGTAAATATACGTACGTGTCCAGACAGACTGGAGCAATAAGGGAGCAGAGGAAAGCCTGGGCCTGGGGATGGCAGCCAGTCTGCAACAGAGGCCTCCAGTCCTCAGAGCGTGGCACCACCTCACCTTCCAGGTTACTGTGGCCCAAAAAATTTGGCAGACGCATCTCTGAGTATCCCACATCTTTGCACACTTTCATCTGGTTAGGGATCGCTACACAGCGGGTTGACTGACCCAAATCAAATGCCATTAAGGGGCAAACCAAGGCCAGGAGAGCGACAGCAAAGAGCGATGGCATACTGACAATCCAGAGATGTCCAAGAGGTAGATACTGATGGTGCTTGTCATTAACAAATCTGTGCTGGCCTTGACTGGCTTCACTGCCTGGTTTATATACAGCTGAGTCACCCAACCCCATCAGCCTGTAAGTCTGTTATCAACTACTTATCAAAGACGCAGAGACGATGTGTTTGGAGACAACGGCTTGTTTTGTGATGACTGCAGACAGGGGGGGGGGGGGGAAGTAAGCATATGGGTGGTGCACATGAGGAGGGGGGCAATGGGTAATTATAGCCCAGCTTTCACATTCACATGAGGGTCAATTTACTTTAGGTGGTCTTGTAGTGCAACAGTTGACAAATAATGTTTACCTTTAATACGCAAAGTCCTTACATTTTCATGCATTATATTTAATAGTAAAGAACACAGCTGGGGTCTCTTTGATCTGTGTAGTAACGTTAATTAGTTAACTGAAAAGGCCAATGGCATATTTTGCTTTGTACACTCCCATTACATCTGCCTAGAGTGATACAAGAAAAATTTAATCCCAAAACTGAAAGGGAGGCTAAATATGCTGAAGGACACAAACTGTAGTCTCTAATGGTTCACTCAGAAATGAATTTTTGTTGTTTGTTTGTAGACAGACTGGCAGTCTCCTTCATATTGCTAGTCTCTTTCATGTGTCCCCGCTTCCTAATTGGAGGGTTTCATCGGCAGAGCCTCCAGTTCTCATTAGCAAAGCAGCGTCTCTTCTGCCTCACCTGGCTTTGATCTGCCAACAACAGACACACAACTGGGATATAAAGACCAAATACTGCCACGCAAAAGCTCTTATCCGTTTGATGCAGTAGCAGTAAGGAATACTCGGCATTAGAAGCAAAGTGGTACATTCACTACAAAACTCCACATATGTTAAGTCTGAAAATCAGTGTGTCTTTTATATTATGCAGAAACGGGCCATGCACAAAGTAAGAAACAATCTGTCAAATAAATATGTAAATAAAATGTATATTTCTAAACCAATTTGTGTGAAGCTGAAACAATGTCCAAACAGTTTAAAAACTTCTTTATCTAGTTTGGATATAGAAATATATTACTATTTTACCATAAGGCAATATAGAATATCATATATTTATCTTATATGTGTATTGGTTTGTTTTGTTTTTTTATGATAATGCTAGTATGATCATTTATAAATGGGTGTAGTTTTATTGGTGCATAGGATACATTATTATTACATTGATATTCATATAAAATAGCTATTTAGAAATCATAAGGAATAAAGATTTGGGGAAAGGAGTATGTAAGTTTTTACTTCTTCCTACTCCTTTGAGTATGTTTAATTTCACGTATTTTAATTTATTATATGGTTGAATATGTGTGTGTGTGGCTGTGTGTATGTGTATATATTTTTTCTTTTGTTTACTCATCAATCCTTTGTGTATTATTGATGTGTTGTTGCGTGATCTGTATTGATTTCATTTTGCACATGTTCAAAATAAAGATTTTAAACAAATGTCAAGAGCACAGGCAAATTTACAGTAGTTTGTAAGGCATGCAAATATCCACTCTGCAAAGATCTTATCCAAAGATGCAGATTAGAAGTGTTACTGCCACAGACACAAGTGTTAATTTTACTGTTTGTGTCTCATACGTAAGCCTCTTCATCCAACAACAGAAGCACATTACAGCATATTTGTTTGGATGTCGTCTGCCTCCAGACCTGTGATCTTTATCTGGGTCCTGTCCCTATGGGCCTTTTGAGACTTTCCCCTCATGCATTAGGTCTCTATCCAAGCTGGCCTGTCAGGGCTGCTGTGCTTTAACACATGCCAACACAGAAACCTGTTCTGATTGGTCTGACTGTACAGCAGTCCCCGTCTCCCACCAGTGCCCTCCATCAGCCTCTTGTAAGCAAACTTTACAGCCTGATCTGATGAGTGGAGGCTGGTTCTCATTCGGGTAGACGAGTGCAGACCCTAAGAGGGGGCTAACTGGGCAATTAGAGTCACAGACCAATTTGGGAGAACAATAGGTCCACACATTTAACATGCTCCCCCTGCCAGGAGCCCAGCAGGGGTCTGTTGTTGAGCCTAATGATTGTCCTGTAGACAGTGTGTCTGTCTTGGCAATGTGTTGCAAGGCCCTGCCTCAGTTAATGTGAATGTGATGGCATTAGCTGAATGGACACCTGTCTGAGTGGTACTAAAACAACCAACATGTGGCTATTTTTTCCTGAATATAGCAGTAACTTGGCAATGCAATTTACATTTTTGCTAATGCACATCACCCATTAAAATTCATCAAGCTATGAAAATCTGTTTGGTTTTTTTTTCACCAAATATTTATAGAAGTGTCAGTTTTACACAATTTAACTGACCTTTACAATTGTATTTTTAGAATTAACGCAGTCAGTACTTGATCAACGTTCTGGGACCCATGCCTGACACCCTCATTTACTTTCCACAGGACAGAAGCGTGTGATGCCAATGGAGAGAAACCTGTGAACTGCTCCATAGATAACCCAACCAGTCATCAGTATGCAAAGTCATATTTGCACACATTTAATTGTAAAACCTTTTTAAATACCTCTTGCTGAGCAGACATATTTACAGCAAATAATCTCTTATACTAGACCTGACCAAGAAATACATTTTCATGGTATGTGCTATGAATACAAAATACGAGTTAAGCAAGAACCAAAGGTTAATAAAACATATTTATTATTTATGGCACAGGTCAAGTCCAGTCAGTGTCTGATTTACAAGTAAAATCTTCTATGGAAATATAAAGCATCAATAGGTATTAGTAGGCACAGTACAAACCAAACCAACAGACAGTAAACTGATGTTTTATTCAGCAAAGGACAAATTAATTTTAAATGCTACAGATGGGGTTTATTAAAAGCAGAGGTATATATTCTATAAAATCTTTTTGACACAATGTTTGCCTTAGAATAGTCTTTTAGATTGGAAAAAAAAAAGCGAAAAACCCAACCTGAGACTTACATCAAAGATGGGTGTGTGTGTGTGTCTGGTTGGGGCGGGGGACAAGGAATGGGACGGGACTGAGATGGGTTCCCTTGTAGCACAGTGCACTCAGATAAAGACTGTCTCCTCCCTGCATATGAGACACTCATTGACTTAAGAGACTTGAGCCCTGTTTACTTTTGCCCTTTTCTCTTGCTCCAACACCCCCCACCCTCCAAATCCTGCTGGGCTCCAGAAGGACTGACAGTCCCTGTGCAGACTGTCAGTAGCACTCAATTGCCACATCCAGCCTTATGGGCAGACGCTGCCACGCCGAGGTGTGCAGACTACTAATTACTGTAAGAGTTAAATTGTTCTTTTGAGTTTGAGTTCTCAACAGGAAGCTAAATATAAGACTAATTTATTGCTGGCCATTTCATCCTAAAGTGTAGACTACTTTTGCATTCTAAAACTACATTAATACAAGACAGATGCTTTTAGACAAATGACTGCACAGCCTTGGGACCACAATGACGCAACTTCTAATCTACCCAGGCTGTGTGACAGTTTAAATGAAAATCTCAGCACAATCAAGTACACACACTTAATAAAGACAGGACAAAGCTATTCATGCAGTACCGAGGTGTTGACTTTATTTCTACTCCTGGATGGGGCCCACAATTAGAACTCACAGAAACAAATTAAACTTTTCAAATCACTTCAGTTAACAGCTCACATCATAAACCCTCAACAGAAAACACGAGGAAATGTGTAAAAACTAAATTATAATAGTTTGGTGAAGATGAGGCATACTATATGTTACACCAATGTCCACGTATGCAAGTCTTTGCTCCTCAGCAATTCTGTTCTTCTGCAGTTCTGTTAAAGTCACAAAGAGATGTTACCAGCAAGACTGACTTAAAACAAACAAACAAAAAAAAAGTATGAAATTGGGAAAATTACATTTGATACATTAAGGGAAACATTTGAGGAGATTATTTCCAGTCAGAAAAAAGCCCCAAACTTTAAATTGTATTGAACAGGATGTTTCCAACAACTATTACTAGTCATATACACTACATACGCTGCATTTTGTAATAATTTATTCTTTCACTGTTTTTAGTTCAATTGAATATGTTTACATGTGTCTGACTTTAAATTGGTGAAGCAAATATAATGTTTTTGAATATGGATAAACCGTCATTTGCATAAATGTGAGATGTCTATTAAATATACCTTTGAGAGTCTATGAGGGAGGGAGGGGGGTCACAGCCCAGATACCCCCCATTGATGAAACAATACTGCAACAGTGCCCTGAAACATATGTCCTAGAAGGGAAAGGTGCACAGTTAATTCAATGTGTCACACTTGTATAAACATGCACAGCTTGTACAGAAAATATGTTGCATTTGTACATTTGTTTTCCATCATTACTTACTTTGATGAGAATGTGGGGGTTTCCAACTATTAAAAGCAGGGCTTTGGGGCGAGTGATTGCCACGTTGAAGCGCTTGGGATTGGCCAGAAAGCCTAGAACACTTTGCAAGTCATCATTATCAACCGATTCATTTGAACGCACCTATAATGTACAACATTATAGCAGTATTATTAAGTGTCATCCTAACACTCAAGTTTTTTTTAATTAAAGTAAAAGAAACAATATTACTGTATGTTGTGTCAGTTAACACTGACTGACTACAGTTGAGAAGTTAAGACATATTGTGTCAATGAGGGATTAAAAAAATGTATCAATTAATTTAAAAATTTGCACTCTTGGACTATCCTTGAATGGAGTTTAGTTTATTTGGCACAAACCATGTACAGAAAACAAACGGAGCAGAGATGCTCAGTACGAGATTGTAGCATTCTCACCAATTTCTCTCTGTAGTCCCTGTGGCAGGTAAGAAGAAAATTAAAAAGGGAAACCATATGAGAGAACTGGGGAATTTCACACATGACCTGGAAACTGTTTCAAACTATTGCGGCCCCGTTCAGACATTACCATTTGAGTGAATCCAAAATTATCGTTTGGGCCTCAAGTCTACACATTATTGGGATCTGGGGTGCCCCAAACCGAAAACTTTTGAAAACTGTTCCAGAGTGGAAAGGCAAGAGGAAGAGAGTGATGTCCCTTCACTCTCTTCCTTTTTTGGTTGCTGCTCTGTCGCTCCTCTCTCTCTGCTGTGCTCAGCAGAGTTCACTATATTTCTCACAGTTTAATTAACATTAACAGTAGAAAACACATACAGAACAGGTGGACACTTCTCTTTAAAATGCTTCCCTACTCCAGTTTTGCAGGTTAGCAAGTTCACACAGTTTAATGTTATGCTAACTGATGCAGGTCAGACTTTCAGTTGCTAAATTAGTGATGTGTTCCCCACCTCCACAACATTGATGTCTTTTTACATTACTTACAGTGGCTGCTGCTGCTGGCCCAAAAATGTTTTAATACCCCTCCTCTTCAAAGGAGGCAGCATGATTTGTAGACAATTTCTCTCCAGACTGTGCGTGTGCGGGAGGGTTGGGTGGGGGGGTCAAGTCAAGTCAATCAAACATGTATTTGAGGGAAAAAAATAGACCGGTACATTCAGAAAGTGAAAAGGTGTAAATGTAACCGAATGAAAATAATAATGGTAGGGTCAATTCTATCCTTCCAACATATGGGAAGACAATCTACATTCAAGGCTCTAGACTAACTTAGGTGCACCAGCATACAGTAAAATTTAGGTTAGGCGATTTTTTTCAATCGCATTGCATTTAACAACAGTTTTACATGTTAACTTTTTTTTTTAAATCATTGTCCATAGACAATATCGATTTGTAAATAATTAATCAACAATTTTGATAAAGTTCTTTATTTGGAGCAAAGCTCTACAAGAAACATTAGAACTAACTGAAAAATGCAATTGCTTAAAGTGCTTCACTGAGCTGAAATTTCAACTTTTTATATATATATATTTCTAAATTAAAAGTTCAAGTGTCTTAAAGGCTCCAAACTGAACATCAATATGTGAAAATCTGAACAGCTCCATATTTTTTGGACTATCCTCACTGCAACATGCCCCTCAGACGTACTGACGTATTATGTCGTTCAATTTGAGTGTGCGTGATCTGTGTGTCTGTCTGTGCTGCAAATGACATCTACAGAGGAGAGCCGTTAGCATATAGCCGATGCAAGTGTATGTGTTGACAACTAATTACAAGGCTATTAGAACGTACTCGTAGTTGGTCACCCCTCCCAAGTCGCGATATGTTTTCGGTTTAAGTACACCATCCAACGGATAATCAGTGATTAGCCGATGCAAGTGTATGTATTGACAACTAATTAAAATGCCATTACAACATACACGACTCTCGGCTCTTGTGCACGACTATGTACAACCCAAACCACGCCCATTTGCATGAACTGGCATACAAATCATACAAATACTGTTTGTTGTGGATCACCCAGAGACTTGTAGAGTTGTGGACATTTCTTTTCCCCAAGGGCTTGTCGCACCAATGCAACCTAACATTTTTTTAGTCACAGTTTTGAGAAATTAAGTCATGTGTGCGACCAAATTGGTTCTAGAGCCCTGAAATTACCTATATAACTGAACTCGTATAATGCAATTTGAGCCTCCTGAAAGGTTAGTAGTGTTATGTCCCGACCATCCCTATGCAAACCTAAGTGCTTGCATCAAAGTGTTACTGCTGTGTGCCCCAAAGTACATTGAATAAACAAAGGCAACCATATTTACATTTCATGGTTTTAGTTGAGAACACGAAATGAGTCCTTGCAATTCATCGAGATAAGAGTCCAAACTTCAGAACCCAATCAGGGGTGTAAACTGGTAGTTTTGCAAAAAGGATTACCAGGAAAACATTTATGAGGGGAATCAAGAGGATAAAAGTAAGGAAAACACCCGACTTCTGCACTGGGAACGCAACAGGTAACCAGAAAAAAACATGTGGGGACTGGTTAAAAATAAAAAATAAATAAATCACGGATACAGGTAAAATTAAATGCAGTGCAGGCAGGTAGCTGGTGAGGGAGTGTACGAAATAATTTGCAGGACATTTAATGATGATAATCTAATTTCAGCGTGGTTGATCCACAGCTGGTTTGTTTTATTGTAAAGTGAGCCTCACCTCTGTTCACATCCAGCCAAAGACGTCACTGAGCAGCACATATTCAAGATATATTGATGTTGTGCGTTTCAGTACATTAGAACATGAAAAAAAAACCTAATACAGGTACCAGGCTGGGTTGCAGTACAATGCTCGGCTTTGCAGGTACAATCTAGTGCAGGTTTGAAAAAGTGGACCTGTGCAGGACTCAGGTTGCCTTTGTTTATTTGATGTACTTTAGGGCACACAACAGTGGCCCTTCAATATCACACCGCCATTGTTGACAAGTAAACTGGAAGAAGCAGTACTTAAATGCAATAGTTTCAAACTATTTCCCAGTCATGTGTGAAATTCCTCTATTAAAAAGAAGAACGCTTCAAAAGAAGTCACAAACAGTCAGGGTGTAAAATACAGTTAAATGGAAGAGTCAATCCTATAAGGCTTATTTACTTAAAATTCTTATTTTTTTTCTTGGTAGAGAAATCTATCAAATCTATGATGGCCTTCAGTTCAGGGTGAGTTTGACGCATTCTGTTATGGCTTTGTATGCATTTGTGCTGCATTTTCATTTTTAACCAATACAAAAATAAGTCCAGTTTAACCCACCACATTCAACTTGGCCAATTACTGAAGAAGGCACAAATATCAGACGGTATTTATTTCTATATGCATTGTGCTTACATTACATGTATTCTGTTTTCACTTACTGTAGATAAGATGATGACCAGGAACTCCTGTCCTTGGAACTCTTCCACAGAGCCCACTTTAATATCAGAGAGGCCCACTTTACCCAGCAGCAAACGAATCTTCTCACACTGGAAAACGGAAAAATAAGGATTAGTAAAGATTAATTTATACTTACTATAAAAGTGATTTTAAAACCAAGATCCTGCTCACCCCCACCTCTTCAAATGTTATTACAATGAATGCAACATAAATGCAGAAATCATATGGAAGAGTTCCAAACTCAATATCAGGCATTTCACCACCACTTGTGTTACAAAGTAAATTATAAAATCATATTGTCAATAAGTACCTGCAGCAAGTAACTTAGATTAAGTATAAACAGTAGTTAGGGAGCATTACAGAAAAATAAAGGTTATCAAGAATTAGAAGTAACTGCTGCTTAATATCCTGTCCCTGTACACAAAAAGTAAATTACTACTTCATTTTAGGAATCAAAAGTATTATAGTGATTCAAAGTGGATTCAAATAGACAGAGCTAGACAAATAATTATAAACTTTATTGTGACATTCACAAGTTCTACATCTGCTGTACATACATTCTGCTGCCCTGAATAGGGTCTACTTGCTAAAAACATAAAATGTATATCTAGAAAATAACACTTGTGCCATACTTTTGCATTAATGTAGAACGTTATGAGCATCAACTAAATTGGTTGTGATTATCCAGTGACCCTCATGTATCTATCCTATGCAGCTCCATTTTATTTGCACATTAAAGGACACAGAACATCCAGGGTTTATCAGAGTATAATCGCCTTTGCTACCTACAAGAAGGAAAAATATTATTTAAAACAGAACAGTAGTTCAAAAAAATAAATGATTGTTTAAGAACAAGAGGCCAGTTTGCTATCCCGACCCCCAAAGAGATTACAAAATTCAGATTCTTTGTTTATTCAAAACTGTCTATACTAAAATAAAGCATGTCACTGACATTATTTCAAATACATTTCTAGTTTTTGTTTCTCTGAATGGCCTTCCAAAGATAAAGCTGTTGAATTTGTGTACAAGCATGGACAAAAACCAAAACACACACACAAAAAAAAAAAAACATAGCTGGGTCGTAGGGCGTTCATTTTAAATATCCATGGCCCGTGTTTAGTGGTGGCATGAGTAACACACTTTACAAAGTATTATTGTTCCATTGGGATTGAACATTAAATCGTTACCATACCTTTTACAGTACGTGTCCAAATGTGGAACTACACATTATCATTTTTGAGGGTGTGCTTGTGTCATGTCTTTGTTTTTATGCAATAAACAAGGCAACCAAATATTTAAATGTACAGATATTTGTACAAAACCAGAGCGCCAAGGGCACAGTGAGTTACCGGCAAAGGATTGGATCATACGCTGTCTGTGGCTCTTAAGGGCCATGGGGATCTGCCAAATTTGGGGAAATCTGATTATCTTTTTATTTATTTTTATGGCTTGTTACGCTTGTACTGTGTGGTTTAGAAATAAGCCCGATTGCCATATCGTGCACAAAACAGATATAATAAAGACTAGTATGAGATTCACTTTATTCATATTTTTGATACATGTCATACCGAATAAATACAAACAGAAACAAGTATGTATAGATCTACCAATATAAAAAGTCACATGACACTTGGATGGGGGACCTGGAAACCACTTGCATGTTTGTTTTGGGCATTCGGAATTCAGGTGTGGCTAGTGCACTGCAAATAGCTATGATTGTTCATGTGCATGATCAATGAACACACTCACATCCTGTATTATCGCCCATTGCAGCACATGGCATTTCAGTTGTTTTGGTGTATGTCTGTCCTGACACACCACATTGACAGGTTTGGGGATGTCCAAGTAGAGCTATACACTGTCTGATACGTTGTACGGGGCACCATTGTTCTTACCAAGACACAAACTGATGACGTTCTAGGACCTACAGACAAACCAGCTTTCTTACACACAGACTGGAGGTCAGATGTCAGCAATACCCTCACCATTCACCAGGTGGCCGTGCTGTTGTGCTGACAGCACAGCTGACACCTGGTGAAAGAACATCTGTTATCATGGAATACATTCTTCAGTAGCATTTCAAGCTGTGTTGGCTTGCCTGAACGTCACGATATGCATGCAATGAGAGGTCCCTTGTACAGGTAGGGCCGTCAAAGGGGTAAAACGCTGTCGCAATGTTGGGCCTTTCACATGTCGCGACCATACATGATTTCCCACTACTGTCCAACATATTCCTTAGCTCTATTGGCCACAATAAGCAAGATTTTGGACCCCTAAATTGATTAAATATTGCCTCATTGTAAAGTATTAGGAAAGTGCTAAGTCCCACCATCGGTCGCCTACTGAACCCTAAGAAGGAGCGATTCAATGAAGACGCTGTTTGCACCGCAGAAGCAGGTCATAATACTGAATCATTTGCATGAATAACAAAAAACGTTAGACAGTTTTTGAGAAAAATGCACCAAAGTTTCAAAAACTTTTCAAAAACGTTTTTGGCATAAAAATGGCCGCAGACCACAGACGAACGATTCAACGGATAAGCCTTGTAAGGGGAAGCAAGATTGTGACCCATATAATGTTCACACCAAATTAGAAAAAAAGTTATCACGCAGATTTTGAGATATCGTTGTACACAGACGCCGACGGATGCCACGACATAGTTATCGGCTAGGGCCGGTAACTCAAAAAACCTTCAAACACAAAATAGGCAAGATTGGACATTTCCAAACTTGAGAGGAACTGTATATCAAAAGTCCATTAAAAAACAACCATCATGCGGTGGTGCCAGGCACAACTCCTCATGTAGGTTTTACCTGATTTGCCCCACCACTTATCATTGTGAAAACACATTATTGGCAACACTGACCTTTGATCTACATTCATTACTGGGATCTATTCTGGACCACCTAGCAACTTTCTTGAATTTCATGGAAATTGAACCAATACTTGCATCAACTTTCTGACAACCAAATGCAAAAACAAACAATGCACCCACAACAATAACTCTTGCCTCCCTTTCTGGGAACAGGATAATAAATCATACGGTCTTACTTGTTTCCTGTATGGGGCAATAATGCCAATGTCAGAGGCATCCACAGGCTGGTAAAGCTTCTTTGCCAGCTGGCAGCAGTAGAGCATGACCTGCACCGCCTCCACTGGGTTGAACCATGATGGGTTGTTTCCTTCTCTCATTTCTGTGCCCTAGGACCAAGCATATATGAGAACATTTGTGTTGAATATAAGATGGGAAGAACAATGACCATACAGATTTGCAAAAAAAAAACCAACTATGCTTACAAAACTTTTGACGGTAATTGTTGTTTGGAATTGAACCAAGTGCCAGAAAGCATTTTAACAGCATTTTTTAAGAGCCCAAAACAAAACCTGCTGGGCCAAAATTCAAATACTTGTACAATGTGTTTCAGTTCACAGTCCATGTTCAACATCCTAAAACTGATGGACACTTCAATTTCAACTGTCTTTGTCTTTTATCCATTATTCCACCTGTTTTGTCCCTAAAACACAGTAAAACTAAACCTGTGAGGAAAAGGAACAAACAGACTCACAGCAGCTTTTAGGACACATTCACAGCAGCACATTTACCTGAAATTGTGTCTCAGGAGTTAAAGGGTTAAACTAGATCAATCAATAAACGGGGATGGGAGACGGCTGAGTTGTTCAGTTGTGTGCGCGTGCATCTGCGTACAGGTACATGCACAATGGATATTCTGTAGCAGATGTAGCCTAATAATTACACTGCCTTGGTACATTTGCTAAAAATAATTAGAACACGTGAGGCTACATTGTAACAGATGCTAGTATTCACCAGTTAGCAAAACATAGACGCTCTGAGTGCACTTTGTCAAAGTGCTGCTGAAGTGTGGATGTGTTCGGTTCAGGTGTTGTAACAAATAAGACAGTACTAGGCTAATGCTAATTTTCAGTTGGCACACTGTTAGCTGCCTAAAATGGTCCTAAACTTCTACTATTAATTAACTATTTTAAAAAGTACAGAAACAGTCAAGACAAGATGCACCTGTTCTGTAGCGTGTTTGCAAGTTTGAAAATGGTCGCTAGCAATTTACGTCACCTGATCAGCTTTTTGATTGGCATGTTTTTCCAAATGTCGTTCAGGCTACTTTTAGGCAATATCGGCCGGTTATATCGGTGCAACACTACTTTATTCAATTTGCAAATCAAACTGATTTTCATCTCACATTCACACACAAAACTTCTCACAATAATATCAAACATCACAGTAGTCCCAAAAATACTTCCAAAAACGTATGTTAATGGGACTTGAAAGACTTAACAAAAACTATTAATTACAATTTGACAATTAAATGAAATCAATTTTATGAATCCTCACCCTGACTCCATGAAAAAGAAGTGGGAAACCTTTTTTAGGCAGGCTTTTCCATTGACACAGGGAGTCCACTACAGCTCTGGGTGCTTTAACACATAGTTCACCATGGTAGAAGAGGTTAGACGACAGTGTGATCAAGGCTTCATGAGAACGGTAGTTGTATAACAGTTTGGTCACCTATGGACACAAAAGAACAGCCTTGTGATCATTCTGCTCATAGCCATGGAGTTAGTCACAAAAAGAGGTTTTGTATGCTTTAGACCAGGGGTCTGCAACCCTGGTCCTAGAGAGCCACTATCCTGCATGTTTTAGATGTTTCCCTCTTCCAACACACCTGATTCAGATGATCAGCCTATCATCAAGCTGTGCGGAAGACTGATAATGTCTGTCAGGTGTGCTAAAAGAGGGAAACATCTAAAACATGCAGGATAGCGGCTCTCTAGGACCAGGGTTGCAGACCCCTGCTTTAGACTCACCAGTTTAGGGTTGTATCCCCAGTCATGTTTGGAGTACAGTGGGTTGGCCATCAGCCTCTCCAACAGGGACACACCCAGGCCAAAGGCAGCTGCCAGCTTTGATTTCACCACTGGACCCAACTGACAGGGATCTCCAGCCAACACAATCTAAGCAGCAGGAGTTAAATGTCATTAAGAATGCAAATTCAACTGTAATTCTTAATCACTATAACGCACATAACTCCTCCAATGCACTTAAAAGAATACGATAGTGGCTCTGACCTGTCCATCTTTCTCCGATATAAGACTAATCGGGATCAAGGACTCTGGTTCTGTGGCCTGCCCAGCTTCATCCAGGAAAAGATGGGTAAAATGGCCCACTCTGAGGAAAACGCCAGTTCACAGTTAGCAAACAAGGGAGACTTTATTTAAAATGTAGGGTTTTATTCAGCCTGCAGCTAAGCCTTACTGGAGTCCTATTTTGTTGAACATGCCAGCACTGGCACAGGTGCTGACTACAATCCTGTGAAAACAACCATGATGAACATCTTCTCCTGCGCTTGAGTAGGGTCTCAGTACTTCTGGGATGGACTAAAAGACAGAAAAATCAAATGGTACCAGGCACAATGAACCACACTAACCCTCAATAACCCTCACAACCTGCTGTAGCTTATTTTACTATCGATTGACCCATTTTCCTCAAATGTAATGGAATCCATTTTGAGTCACTAGAAATCTATAAACTCAATTTGTTATGAATTCAAACAATTTTTCTGCTATTTTACTTTCCTTGTATCTCCTTCGGGGGACAGGGTAGAAATCAGTCAATGAATCACAGATCACACAGACAAAGCTCATTTCCCATAAATTATACTTACAGTCCAGGCAAATGCATCCCTATCGAAGCTTTTCTTTCATACAGTCACAGAAAAAAAAATTAGGTCACTCTTGTTTTCTTCCATTTCTTGTTCAATTTAATGAATGATAAAACTAAAAGTACATTTGTTTGGACAAATAATGTTAAAAAAATAACTCATAAAAATTTAAGAGCTGATTTCTACCCATTTCCCATATTTTCTTGATCATAAGCAAAATCGCTTCAGTTGTTACTAACAGTTATGGCATTATACTGACAAAAACTGTTTTTTTTAGGCATTCCATGTTATCCATCTCCTTTAGTTACACAATACACACAGGGTTAGTACTTGATTGCATCATCATCGTTTTTGATTACTTTTGATGGTCTAATAATTTTTCCCTGACTATATGACAGATTTGTTTTGCTTATTAGATCATCAACGGCACCAACTGTATAGAATCTGAGTTTATAGTATGTTAATCATGTTTAATTCAGGCAGACTCAGATTTTTTTTGTCATTCGTAATATCACCAGAGGATCTTTAGGAAACCCAAGCTTCACAGAGACGCTCCACACCGACAGGGAATTGAATCATCCAATTGCGATGCAGAAGTGCTAACCACAACACCCCCACAGCTTTACTGCTATACATACACACACACAAATCAGTCATAATGTTCTGACAACTGATTGGAGAAGTGGTAATACAATGGCACCTTATACTGGGTGGCTACATTAGGAGACAAGTGAACATTTAATCATCAAAGCTGTTGTTTGAAAGAAGCCAAATGGGGAAAAGGAATCAAGTGACTTCATCGTGCACCATTTTGTTAACAGTGGTGACTGAGTCAGAGCATTTTCTCAAGTGCAGGTCCACGGAATGCATGTTTTTTATTAAAAAAGGGGGGCCTACACAATATTAGACAGGTGCTAGTAATGTTCTGCTCCCATCGATGCTTGATTGGTTGAGACCCAGTTCTTGTTCTTTAAAGCACATTAGGTAGGTACTAACCACTTCATATTGTGAATGCCCAACAGGCTTTGGATATGCTCTTGGGTCATCATGTCTTGTTCAGATCCCTACCTCTTGCCCCTTTTGCAATTTCTAACAGATCAACTGTGAGGGCTAAATTTTAATTTACTTTCCATTATATATGCCACCCATAGCACACACAGATCTCATTGTAACTCATTGTAATTGTCACTTTGTCAGTGATCAGTGTATGATGCTTTGATTAATTTTAAGGCTGCATTCACTCACATATATTGTATATATGTACTATATTTGACCTACTTTGTGACATGTGAGTGACTATTACCAGTCCAAGGTTTAAAGAAAAGTACGAGTCCCATGAATTCTTATGCGACTTCTTAGTATAGTACGTACACTGAGTGCAAATTTTGACATTCAAGCATTGAGATTACATTCAAAGTCAATGGAGAGACGCGGTTGGATGCAGATTCATCCTGGGCAGTGCGTTGGACACGTTGCTACAGTGCGTTTGAGCATCCAGCACGTTGGAGCTGCACCTTTTGCCACAAATATGCGTAAAACGCTCGAGTTGAAAATATTGAACTTTATAGGCGAATTTGCTTGATGCCGGGCCACGAAAGCCAATCAGCCTTGAGATGTTGCAAATGTCATGATGGAATGATGCATGACACTTTGACTGACCCGGAAGGTGGCAGAAAGAATAACTGAGCCCAAGTCAAGCTGAAATACCATTGAAAGCAGAAGTCATCCAGGCGGAGTTCCCCGTACTGAAGGCACTTCTGCAGGATCAGGTGAACCCAAAAGAGATGGTGTCTCACCCTCCGATATATCTGGGTCCTCCAAAGCACGTACAGAGGGAGCAATCGAAGTGATCTCAGTCATAGTTGACGAAAGACTGAATTGGTGGGCCAGATTTTGTTTATCTATGTTTCTATGTTTATTCAGCGTGCATACTCAGGCGTTGCGCGTTTGGTGTGGCTGCACAAAAAATTGTCCGGCGTCCAGACTCAGGTCTTTCCATGATGCATCACAGGCGTACACGCATAAATTCGTGTTTGGTGTGGCCGTACCATAAGGTCACACTGAACAAGAGCATGTTTATATCCATTTCAGGATATGCAATCTCATTGAAATTGCAAAGAATTCATGGAGCTTTTTGGTCACTCTGGATTGACATTAAACACAACCGTCCACTGGAGAAATTCAATCAAATACTGAAATGTATTCCAAATAGCCTCAACGTTAAAAAATGTAACAAACATTAATATAGCAATGAAATCTGTCACCACTGCTGTCATGCATCCAACGACATTCAATTCACATCAGAATCTATTCTATTCACCTTCAAAAATACATAGATCTGAGCAGGAACTAAGAAATTAACAGTGATAGCGTGAATGTACGGTTAGAAACTAAGGCATGACATTAAACGTTCTGTAGATACACACTGCATATTATCATAACATCATCTATTATTTACAAGGATCGGTGACGGTGCCTCCCAGGCTTGTGCTACTGGCAGCTGTACAAACCTCCCTACATGCAGAAGCATGCATACTATCCCTTTGATCGTGTTATAGGAGATGGAAATAAAACGCACTGTGAATTTCCTTTTCCATGATACTCTGTAATACCTCTTCATGCCTACAGGATGCATTGACACGAGCCAAACTTGCTGCACCCAGGAAGCCACTGTGATGTAGACGAATGCAGATGAGGTCAGCAGCGCTGTTAGATGGAGTACATACAAGTATCCGACTATTGGGAAGAAAATGGTACACCTAGGAGGGCAAAGATTTCATGTAGTTATTCACTGAAGAAACAAGAATGGCAGAAAGGTAGGAGAGGATTCAGCATCAACACATTTGAATACTAATTGCTTTCAATCATTAATTTTCTTTTTCCACACTACAGTATGAAATGGATCAAGTAAAAGAGTATCATAAAATGTGAAAAAACTTCCACAGAAACATTAAAATAAGAGCCTTAATTAATGCCACTTTGAACACAGATGCATTACATCAGTAAGACAAAAAAAAAGAAATATAGGAATGAGAGCTGTATTATTTTAGAGGTTTATTCTAAACTGGTTGCTTGAGACCTTCATTATTGTAGTGTTTTGTGTGTATGTACACCTGAAGTATGGCCTCAATAAGGGTGATGGTCTTTCCAGTGCCCGGTGGTCCAAACAATACATAAGGAGTAGGCCGACACTCTCCCGCTAAGATTCTTTTCACCGCCTCTTTCTGAGAGGGGTTGAGATCAGGGTTAAAGAAGTGTCCTTTGCTGGGCAGCGGTTTGGACGGTAGTCTTCTATCTACGAGTAATTATGTATTTGTCACGGACTTGTTTAATTTTAAACAATATGGGAATGCCTCTTTGTATCAAATAGAAAAATAGATGAATACCTTTAGTCTGTGTGGACTTCGACTTCACATCAATTGAAATGTTCACCATGTTGCCATTCTCCACAGTTTGAGCCTGGAATTAAAGGACACAAAATGAAACAATACATGTAATAACACCCCTGCCCATTTTTCTTTTGTTATTCACCTTGTTTTCCTCAGTTGTTTTGTTTGGTTCCGATTCATCTATCCACTTTCCTGTCCACTGTGGGGACTGAACAATAATTCTGGATGGAAAGAGAACTGCAAAACAATGAAAATGCTATATCTACAAAAAATACTTCTACAATAAAAGTGATTAAACCAATATATTTGGGTTACTATAAAAGAAGAATTATGTCAGAGGTCCTCGATGTTTGAATTTTCCAAAATGTGAAACTCTATGCATTTTACATTGAGAGAAATGAGTTTTGCTCAAATGGAATGTTTGTCCCCAGTTCCATTTCAAAACACTATTTATACTTAATACATTCCCTTTCCCAACTTTCCAGTGCAAAATTTACAAATATACACACACACACACACACACACAGAATATATGTAACACATCATGCATTTTAAAAATATTACCCAAGTAGCACTAACTCATGTCAACAAATTATCTAAGCTATAGTACATTGCATCACAAAAGGTTTTAATTCCAGAGTAACAACATAAAGAGTAACTAGGTTTCTCTCATAGACCAGGGCACTTTAAACATCTTAACATGGCTTTACAGCTTCCAAAAGAATTAGAAGAGCATGAATATTAATCAAAGTAGAGAGGAGGAGGAGGTGCCATTTCAGTTTATCAGTGGGAGAAAAAAAAAAAAAGAATTGGATTAGATAGAGAACAGCACCCCCAGGAGCCCACTAGGAGATAATGTTCATTTGTGTCCAATTAAAAAATTGGCTCCATGAAGAATTTTAAAATTTCACTTTTCATTGTTACCTCCATAGTTTGCTCTCTTCATATTACAATTATAATATTTGGGGAAAGTACTTAACATGATCCCAATAAAACATCTACTTACTGTCTCGAAACTGCTTCGCCTGTTCAAGTGCAAAGTGACAGTGCCTTGTGGTCAATCTGATGACACAATTAATGACATAACATGATGACACAATATTCTCATGTCATGGTGAAAATGCAAATGATAAAAAAGGGTCAAGAATTGAAGATGATATTAAGATTGCCTTTTCCTCACCTGTTGTAAGAAAACTCAACATCGAGTGGCTCTCCAAGGTAGTTGTGCTGGAATTGTGAGTGTACTTTAAGACTCACATCCTCATTTTTGATCTGAAAACACAGTGATGGATTCTCAAGATAATAACTCATTATTGATCAATAATTATTGATTTTACAAATTGGGTTTTTTTCCATTTATGTTGCACACAATGCTTTAAATTAGGATATTTTGGTACCTCAGTGACATAACTAATGTACTTCATTACTACACCATCGCTTTGTGGTTTCTTCAACACTACTCTGTCACCTGGGAGAAAGAAAAAGAATTCATTGCACAAACACAAAAAGGATACATCACACAAACTCAATGTTTAAGAATAAGACCAGTGGCCCTGATGGTCAAAAGGAAATTCCATGTAAAAAAAAAAAAAAAAAATCAATAAAAATGAATGCGCAAGGTTGTTGGGTTCTGTCACTAGGTTAGTGCAGTTTGCTGCTGCTGTCTTGGCCAGGACACTTTTGAAAAATAGAACTTTAATCTCAAAGAAATTTTTTCCTGGTTGAATAAAAGTTTTATTATGACATTATAGTAGAGCCTTATGGTCTTGGTGTAGGAGATCAGTTTTCCAATAGAAATGGGTCATACTTTCACTGCAAATTAAATGAAATTCCATGTTTGACTTCTCATCAGTGCTCAATAGTAACTAGGGCTGTATTTAATATCTCTAACCACCTCCATGTTATAAGCCATCAAAATATGTGAGATTATAAAACATTATAAATAATAATTTCATATTTTAAGAACACATCAAAAATCTAAATGAGTTCCAAGGAACTTGTGTGTGTTGCAGAAGACATTTGAAAAAATTACTAATGAAGCTGCATCTTTACGACAGCTCATGGACTATCGGCTGAGAGACAATATATATATATATATATATATATATATATATATATATATATATATAAACTCAGAGTTCCTCACCAATAAAAAGATTGGGTCTGTGTTCAAGCAATCCCAGAACCTCTAAGTGTAGGTAGGCGGCTCCTTTTCTGAGACTGGCTCCATAGATTGTGAATTCTTTCACCTCCTGCTCTGCATGCAGCTCCTCAAGCCACAGAAGGGTGGAAAAACGGGAATGCACGTTAGATGGTGACAGCACCTAATAAAGAGGCAGAAAAAAAGAAGTGCAACATTACTCCAAGCCCGGTAGACTAAACCAATTTTTCCCCTGACTACGGGAAAAAAAATTAAGGACTGAAGACATAGAAAGCATGCCCTGGAGTCAAGTAGGTGACAAAAAGGATGTTTTTTCATTCTTTACATTTCATATCATCTTGCTGAAGAAATATAGACATCCAGTGTTTTATTTCTGTGTTTTCATGAAAACAACGTAAAATTTTATTTTTAGTCATGAAAGACAATAGCAGAAGTCCAAGTAAAAACTAAGACTCGGTTATTACAATTATTTATTATTTGCTGGGTTTTATTAAGCTATATCTGTACAAGAACATGAAATCAACCTTTTTTCTTCAGCTTTCATTAAATGACTTTACAGAAACAAACTCTTACCTCTCCTAAGCAGGGTTGAAACACTAGCACATCTCTTTGCATTTCCACACAGTTTCTAAGAGCTGGTGGTACAGGGTAGTTTGGGAGGAAGTTTGGCAGCCTCCGCTTAGTAAGCCTATATAGATATATATAGGAAAAAAAGATCTCAAAACCAAGTAACACGATGCATAACACAAACCTTTCCCGATAGTAAAATCTAATTAAAGTACAATACTGAAACAAGCCTTCTACAGAGTAAGCTTTACAACATCAACAATACACAAATGCCCAACTCGAACCAATAACTATGTGCATCAGATATTTTTTGTAGAAGCTGATTATTAGAAGCCAAGCACAATTTCACTATGTGTATATAATCAAATGAATTAAGCCTAAAAAAATGTGAAAGCATACAGGGTCAGTGATGAACATCAGACAAAGAAAACAGGTATACAGGCAAAATTAACATGATCTCACTCTTTGTGCAGTAGCCTAACAGTATGTGTTGCGATACCTTGGTGCATCTCTTGCTACAGGAACAGTGATTACATGTTCATAAGCAGACACTGGTGGGAGTGGGTGGACATCAACTGGACTGTAAGGGACAGAGGGCTTCACCAGTTCCTCCTCTTCACTTCTTACGGTGACCTCAAGGCGCCTCCCAATGGTGAAAGAGGAAAAGTGCAACAGCAGCAGCTCAGCACAACTTCCTAGGCACCTGAGCAATTATCCATCAAAAAGAGTTGTTAAGACAACCTAACAATGTCATTAGAGAGATTCTTGCCAAATCAATAAACAGCTTGTTTTATTTTAGGACTAGGTAAACACAAAACATTTTATTCAATTGTCTGATTCTACAACTCAAATTTCCTCTACTTCAACTACTACCACTATATCGGCGGCTGTGATGGTAGAGTGGGTCGCCCTATGACCGAGAGGTTGGCGGTTCGCGTCCCGGCTCTGGCTGTCCACATGTCGAAGTGTCCTTGGGCAAGCCACTGAACCCTGACTTAGGCCCCCAGTAGGACTTACCATAGACCTTAGAAACCTACTGGTGTGTGTGTGAATGGGTGAATGAGAGGCTAATGTAAAGCGCTTTGAGCACCATGAAGGTGGAAAAGCGCTGTATAAATGCAGTCCATTTACCATATGAAAGTGCAGCACAACTTACTTTGATTGGCAGGAAAGAGCAACTGACAATCTCTCTCCTGGTTGAATATCCACCTTGATTTCTTCTCTTCTTACACCATGGGGATGGGTACCCTCCTTGAACATTTCATCATCTTCTTTCCCACAAGACGCAGTAGCTGCCTCAGACAGTGAGCAGTTTTCCTGCAAAACCTCTTGATTTAGCGACACTGGTTTTGACCCTTTGACAGCCAGAGTGAATTGTTCATTTGAGTCCCAACCAGCAAATTCACAACACTTCAGCGTGTGGGTCTCTGAACCTTTGTTTCTGTTTCAAGAAAAGAATGAGAATCAAACGGTATATTCTGTCCATCCAGAATAATTATTCATAGAGACTGTACATGTTATTGTCTCTAAACAAAAAAACAATACCTCATTTTATTTACATGATTAAAATGTAATCATTTTGTTTGTAGTTACTCACTGAATCCAGAGAACCAACTCTCTTTTCTCCCCCATCATTACATCCCCAAAACAGCCATAGTCTGTCACATCCAGCCCTCCTTTGTTTTCCAAAATGCAATTGACTTCAGCTTCTGGATGAGACTTATCACCAATGTTCACACTGTATCAAGAAGAACAAAAAAACATTGTGTCACTTGCCTATAACACACACACACACGTATATCAAAAGCAGAACAAAAATTGTGTGAAATACCTCTGGCAGGGTGCCATGCATAGAGCCCGCCAGCTGTAAAAAGACTGATTGCTCTCTACCATTACCACATTAACCAAGTGGCCTTGTAAAGGTTGGTAGTTAGCAGGCAGAAGGAGAGAGTCCAAGCTGAAGAAAACACTGTCATCGACCACTCCTATGTTACCAATCAAACTTGTCACAGGCACCTGGAGAGATAGTCATTCAAAACAAAATACACATTTATAGTATTGATCGGCTAGAGCAGGATATTCACCTGTAAATTGATAAAATATTTCCTCAGTTCTTAATAATGTAAATTACCTGGTTTAAGCGTCCATAGCGCAAGGGAGCCACAGATTGAGCTTGAGTGGCATACCTGCATGGATTGATAAAATATTCTGCCTGGACCCAGTCTCCTTTTACTGGCTCATAACCTAAGAGTTAAAGGAGAAAATGCACACAAGATAACTCTTTAAAGAATCTACAGAATTTTGGTTGTGAAAGTTTTCACTACCAAATTGAATTCTCAACATGAAACTTGACAAAATATTAAATATGATAAGAAAGGTGATGAATCACTCAAAATTGCTCTTGAGTTTGGGTACTGTGGATATAAAGACAGGTTATATTTATGGAAAGTATGCCAAAAGTGAGAAAGTAATATTTTTAGTATGTTAAGTGTAGTGACTACCAATACCTTCCAAAAGACTGTGACAGGGGAAATAGGTGTTGTTGTTAATGTAGCCTCCATTTTTATCAAATGCTGTAATTGTGCCAATGAGAGGCTGCAGCTGTAACAAGTCCGCTTCTGTTGAGGATTTTCCTCCATTCTCCCAAGCATCTGCACATTTCTCAACCTAATATATAGAATTATACAAAAAAAAGTAAACAATCTGATTAACCCAATCATGCAGTATATAGTACTGTATCTCATACAAAACCACTCATACTAATAGATTTGTTGATAAATCATACTGAGGTTCCTTATTTTATTTTATTCTACGGGTCTAGTTTAAGCATGATCCAGGCTGTAGTAATTGGATCTAAGTTAATTAGTTTGTAGACATTTTGACTTTTTTTAAAAGAATTATTTCATATTCCATTACTTTTAAGCAATTTTAAATGTGAAAACTCTGAAAGTTGATTTTCTGTTGGGCACAGGTGGCACTCATCAGGTTTTTCTCATCCTTTAAAATTTGCTGAAGTTATAAGCATATGTTCAATCTGATTTGGCGGGTACACTAAATTCACATCTTAAAACAAACAAAAAAACAAACAAACAAACAATTGAGAAAAAACTAAGATGTGAGGCCCAGTATTTTATTTCCTCACCCTTAACGCCTTCCATCCTCCTTGAGCTTGATCACAAACTGCAGTGCAGTTGACCACATCTCCTTCCTTCAGTGGGACTCCTCCCAACACTTCTTCATTGGTGAAGTAGACCGTATCATCTAATATGCCATGGTCAACGTAGACCTGGGTCACAATACTCCCTTGTAGGCAGCGAACTTGCTCCATGTCTCACCAAAAAAAAGAAACGTAAATAAACATGGTATCAAATTCGTTTGTACGTTTCTTCGGCAAATATTTCATACTATAATACAAAGTGAGCATTGTCAAGTATGAATGATGCATTTACCTGTTCCTTTGGGAAATATGTGGTCTCTATCCACCTCAACTGTTCTCCACAATGGAGAAATAAATTTGGACATCATCCACATCACGGTACTGAGCATATCTGTATGAGTGGTTCAAGCACCTGGCCGTTAGCCAATAGCAATGACAAAAAATAAAGCAGGGTGAAGCTAACTAAAGAAAAGGAAACTAGACAATCTTACAAACGAATGCCACTTCGCTTACATAATCATGACTATTTCTAAATAGTTGAATAAGGTGCATTAGAAAACATGTAACTTAGCTCGAGTTAGCACAACCACCGATGTCGCATGACATAATCAAATGTCAAAGGTTAAAGGTCAAGATTGGCATTTTTAAAATCAAACGTTAACTTAATGCACTGAACAAAAATATAAACTGCGCCAAATTACGATACATATATAAAATCTGAAAGCAGGTTATGTTCAATAGGGTTGGCAATATAAACTTACTTTGCCTTCACGTGCAGTCAGGAACAGGAAATGATCCCTTCCGCTTACACTGCGTTGTGTTCAAGTGCTTCTGTTGTCGTAGCGAAATGGAAAAATGGCCGACACAATTTATCGTGACCTGCGACTTGGGTAAAACAGGTTGAACAAGTTAATTTATTTGCTACAGTCTTTTTCTTTTCTTTTTTTGTAAATTGTGTATACTGTAAATGTGGAAAACAACCAGCTAACAGCAGCGCACACCGACTCAGGCATACCATATGTCTTCTGTGCCTGTCTCCCATGATGCTTAGGTGGAGCACCTTATTTGGGCCCCAATTAAATTAAGCGATGTTGTTTTGACTTTACTTTTTTTAGTCCACTGTTTATTTATTTCAATGTTTTATAATATACTTGCTTAACAGGTCAATTTTTCATTTGTTTTGTTTTATTTTTTAAAAAAAATTACATGTTCCTTATGTTCTTTGAATTTAGACCTTGTTTGTGCCTTCACTAAAATTTATTTCAAGCCTTAAAAATAAAACTTTTAGCAAGAGACATATACTAAATATTATCATCCTAAATATTCTTACAGCATTGGTGATTTGAGAAAAATGCAATAATTTAGGGCAGAGTTCCTCAATTGGTGGACTCCGGTCCAAATCTGGACCTTGTGAGGCTTTCATCAGAACCATGAGGCCTTTTGACCAAAAAAAAGTAAATACATATTATATAACTATTTCCTTTGGTGTCATTAGAGACTTTTTAACAGACATAATGACAACAACTTCGTAATGGTGCTGAGTCCTGAGCTATATGGCTGACAGATACTGGTTTGAATGTCTGCAGTGTACATGAAAATAGTGCAGTGTTGAAGCAGCAGAGAGTTAAATTAGTATGCAGAATTCTGTATTGATGATATTGTGTATCAGGCATGCACGCTTCAGAAACTCTGGTAGACTCTTTACTGGCCTTTGAATCTGAAAAAACAAACAAACACTAATTTCGTCCATTTACAGCCTCATTCGCTCTGCTATTGACAACCCATCACTAGGCCCCAAAGATTGTTGGGATTGAGAACTTGGAATCACATTGCCTGATGACTACTGGCAACAAGTCTTATGGTTGGTTCACTCCCCTTCAATTTGTGCGAGGCATGGCCTCCTACAATATAAAATTGTTCATAAAGCTCACTACACTAATTTGAGGCTCTCTCAAATTTACTCAGATGTAACCGACTCAGATGCAAACAATCCCATGCCCATATATTCTGGTTCTGTCCCAGGCTAGACACATACTGGTCCTAAATCTTTAAAACTCTTAGCACAGCATATAATACAATTTTCTCTCCTGAACCTCTCTTGGCCTTGTTTAGTGCGCCCTTGCAGCCTATTACCTCTAAAGTCATGCAGACTATTTTTGCCTTTACCACCCTGCTGGCGAAGCGACTTATACTCCTTAATTGGAAACTCCCTCAACCTCCACCCCACAACAGGTGGGTGAAAGAGCTGTTACTGTCCATTAGACTTGAAAAACTTAGATTCTCTGTCAATGGCTCCCTTAACCCATTTGAAAGGACTTGGAGCGCTCTCTTAAAACATGTTTAATCTTTGATATCTCTGCCTGATTGTGATATCTAAACCCCTTTTTTTATTAGTATTCATTCAGTATTTATTAGTATCTATTTATTTAGTTAGTTAGTTATATTTTTATTAATTATACACTTTTTTCTTTTTATTTATTTGTTTCCCTTACTGGTGTATGTGTTATATGTATTCAGTATTGTTAACAGGATTTCAATGGATGCACAATGATAACTGCTCTCCCTTGGATGTGGTGGGATTGTGGGAGGGTTAAAGGGATAAAGGAAAAGGAAAAATGGACAGAATGGAAGTTTTTAGTCATATTCCACTGTTGTGTTGATGCCTGTAAAATCACTTCCCATAAAGAAAGTTCATAATAATAATTTAAAAAAGGGGAGCAGTGTTCTTTAGGAAGTAGAGTTCATGTTACCTACTCTCACCACAAGACGGCAGTACAGGTATTGTTTTGGACAAGACGACAACGGCGAGCAGTCTTCCAAAGGATCAGATAGGTTACTAATCTCAGTGTGTGTTACTATAACTGGATTCTCCCCTTACATAGTTGCATAGTTGGAACAAATACTCTGAAAGGATAACATTAAAAAGCAAATTTCCTCTTTAATCTGAGTTTAGGCCTGAATTTCTCTTTGAATTAAATATTAAGATGCAGTTGCATATAAAGCATGCAGTCAAGATTGCCTGATTGTTGAACAGAGATGTGGCAAAGAACAGATTTCCTCAGGGTGTCTATGGGTGTTTGTACAAGAGATGGCTGCATGACAGTCCCAAATAGAGAATGTAAAATAAATATACTAATGAAATGCAACATAACAATACAGATTTTAAAGCAGCGTCTGACTGTTATCACAAACTCTTTTTCAAACTTGTAAAACCCCAAAGATAGCCTAAGTGTAAGTAATATATTAGGTTTTCCATGTTGTGGCAGCAGGTGCCTGTTTCAATAAGCAGGTTTAATGAAAACTCTAAGTCTGTCAACCCTAAAATGAGGGGTTTTTAGGGTTAATAGACTCAGAGTTTTCATTAAACCTGCTTACTGAATCACTCATGGTGAACAAATTTGAAGGTGAGCCATAGCCAACCCATGTGCAGAACTAATAGGTTGCCTGAAACCCTGGACTCAGTACTTATCACTTCAAAAACACAGCCACTTTTTAATAATGTAACGGCACAGCCACTTTTTAATCACTGTACGGCACTGCCACTTTTTCCATTTTCACTGTTTCACCTGCTATATCTGTCAGTGGGCCTATGTATACATATATATATATATATATATATATATATATATATATATATATATATATATATATATATATATATATATATATATATATATATATATATACATATATATATATATATATATATATATATATATACATATATATATATATATATATATATATATATATATATATATATATATATATATATATATATATATATATATATATATATATATATATATATATATATATATATATATATATATACATATATATATATACATATATATATATATATATACATATATATATATATATATATATATATATATATATATATATATATATATATATATATATATGGTATTTACTGTATTTATTGTATTGGTATTTCTTTTTGTGTTGCGTCTGAGATTTGAATGTACTGCTGGCTGCAGAACAAATTGCCCTTTAAGGATAATAAAGACACCTTGAACCTTGACTCCATCATAAACAGTCTGCTTGTTTATATAACTAACGGAAACATCACTTGGACCTTATGGGGAATTTTGTCACAAAGTGCATTGTGGGAAGCAATAGATTTTCACAGATTCAGCAGGAAAATGAGCTAGATCGCTAAAATTATACAGCCCACCAGGGTAGTTTTAAAGAGTGAGTATAGTCAGTGGATGGAGGTAAAGGTGACATTTTAATTCCACTTTCACAAAGAGACAGTACAATTGCTGCTGTATGGAATTTTCATTCCAACAATGCACTTTGTGACAACATTTTTGAAAATGCCGGAGTGACATTTCCATTAGTTACATAAAAAAGTGACCTGTGTTAGAGTCATCTGATTAATTAGTGATAATTAGGCTATCAGGTTATACAAATTTGGAAAAAAAAAATTGATGCAAGTCCCATACACTGCTTTAAGCTTATAGTGATTTCTTTAATACATAAAGCTTGTCAAAGTCAGGAAACAGTTTTTCTTTTTTTAAAAAGCCCCATATCTTAAATATGGTATATTTTAATGAATTGCCCCATCCCATAACGTATATTCCTGCAGTTTTCTACACTGAAAGCTATAAAATGACAGCAAGCAACTATTAAACTCATTGATACAAAACATCACAAACCATGCTTTTTGGAGTAAGGGAAAAAAAACATTTTAAAAGCATTCATTATTTGCATATAAACTTATATGGACTTTAACTTTTTTGTAGCTCCAGATGAACTCAGCTTGAGCTTTATGAGCACAATGTCATTCCAGCCAAATAGTTAAATGTTTAAAGAAGCATATAACAATGTATTTGCTTATAAAGGCAGTGCAGCTGACAGCAAACAATGGATTAATTAAATATTCACATCTGAGGTACAGTTTATCACCATCCTTCATGATTATGGAAACCAGATGCAAATATGAATACATTTGGCAGTGTACAATACTACAAAACACAGGTGAAATGCAGAAACATTGTGAAGAGTAAATATTCCAGTGTCACACAAGACCGCATATAACATACTGTATATCGACAAGGCCTTTTGTGATTGTTAATTATTGTTAACATGTTTCATACATTCATTTTCTTATTAACTTCACAGCAGTTTCATATGGGGGAAGAGGCTTAAACAAATAGTCTATTCTTTTTTATCATTTGAATCCAGAGTCTTATTAAATACAGACCAGAATACAATTACATGCATATTATGTTATTATAATAAGCAAGACATTCAGGGTAAATATGCACAGTACGTTGAAAAATGCATATGTAACATCAGCACCAATAACAAACAATTTGTGGTGTTGGCATAATAGGTTATTAAGTTAGCAAACAAACACAAGAATCTAAAATAAACATGACACATGAGATGAAAAGTGGTTCAATCATTATCAAATTAGGGACTTTTTTTTTATTAGAGTAAGAAAAGAGAAAATCTTCATAAGAATGTTGTTCAGTCATTCAACTTAATTAGGCATAATATTATCAATTTTACATGCATTTCAAATACAGTCCAAACAGTGTCTTACATATTTAAGCCTTTCATGCGTAGCACTTACTGCAGTTCAGAGCTATTCTCCAGCTGTTCATTTGTACAATTACGTGTTCTATTGTTTTATATCAGCCAACACAATGCACGCCTACCAGTGATGCACGGGTCGATGTATAAATGACCCGCAACTGACTGCTTGTTTTAACTAACCCACCCGCTGCAAGTAATATATTTGAAATGGACGGACCCGACCCGCTTCTGGACCAACATTTTTAAAAAGTAGTCAATGGTCTTTATGAACCTCACATTTATTTCTGTGTTAAAATCTGATGTCATTGCTTGCGCGCAGCATCTAAACCAGGGGTTGACAACCTGTAACACCCACTTGAAACAATTGGACCACTGGGACCCACTCATCATTTTTAAAAATCTCAGTGAATGTGTCCCAAACCCAGTGTTGTACCTGAACGAGTTCATTGAACGATCGTTCACGAATGATATCATATTTTTGACGAACGTGAACGACTCGTTCACTTTTGCCAAATGAACGGAAGTTGTGAATGTGGTTATTCTGGCATTTATTGAACTGCGCTGTTATGTAGTTCACATTTCGTTCTTATCACATTGTAATTATTGAGTCCTATAAGGTATAAAATGGGATCAAAACACAGCATTATCATAGATGTCATTTTTGTATTATTCTGAACAAATTTTGGCAACATAATGTTGTGGAATAGCCAATGAGAAGCGTTTTGGGTGGGGCAGAGAGAGAGAGTTTTTGGGAACAGAGAAAAAGAGTTAAATGTACAGAGTGTGACCGAGCAGGTGTTGTCCCATTCTTGGAAATGAACATTGAAAACAAAACTCACTGAAACAGCTCCTTGTGTTCTAAGAACCTGCAGAGGGAAGTTAACCCCCGGGAGGAGGACGGCATTTTCCCCTGATTTCCTGACTACGGTCAGGATAACGTCAGGAACGGTTAATAATAAGTTTACAATAATAACCCAAAAAAAGAATGAAAAAGTTCATTTTGGGATCCATGAAGTTCTAGTTCATAATTTGGAAGAATGAACGATGAACTGAACTAATTCATATCGAGTAACTTGAACTGAACTTTGAACTAGTTCCTAATCAAGGTGAACTTTCCCAACACTGCCCAAACCTTAACTTTTTTTGTTTGTATGTTTCCGGAGTTTCCACTCTCCAAAATTGAGTTTCTCTCTTGCTCCCTCCATACCGTAGAAGACTTCCAATGTTGTACGTTACCTCCATGGAAATGCTGTTAATAAAGCATATTTACCAGGTTATTTTAATGTTTATCTCAAACCAACCGCAACCCGAATATCATTAAAATTATTTTTCAATGATCGCTTCGGGTCAGCCTCCACATCACTGATGACTACACACCACCCCATTCACTGATATTCATACCATTACTGTGACTTTTGCCATGTTTCCACTATTACTGGCTCAGCTCCACTCTTTAGTGTTTACATTACAGGATAGTACTGACTTTACAGTAGCTGCTTGTCATACGTAGATGCAGTGTTTTACTTCCGTGTCGTCCGTTCAGGGAATTGTTCATAAACTCACTCATTTCATGTTGTCTCATCTGAATTGTTATGTCAGCCACTGAATGTCCTGGATCAATCATGGTGTAGTTTTGGGCTGTCATTGTGTGGATTAATTGGACCGATATATATATTTACTGTCTATATTTTGTAAAGCTATGGTCAGAGAGATAAATGTCTGACCAATCAGTGTCTACAGGGTCTATATCTCACCTTTTAGTGCTGCTTGGAACTTTGGCGGAGGTGTTACCAAAAAAATAGACCTGTCTACTATGGTTCCAGGTCCATTTTCATAATGGCCACATTCAGCCCAATTTGATTTCCAGTGGCACAGACCAGTAAAGTAATAGAATAGCATGTAAATAATAACTCCAAACTGTTCTTTGATGTAGTGCAAAACACCCCCATTAAAATATTTTCTTTAAAAACTAAAAAAAAGGAAAGAAGATGGGAATAACTAGAAAAAACCCTCAAATTTCCTGAGAAAAATAAATGCAATTTTAACAATGTTTTGCTTCAACGTATATTTTTTACATGAAGAAGCAAAAAAATCTTAAAATTGTGCTGAATTTTCTTTAGACATTTCAAGTTGTTCATACATGTCCAGGTTTTTCACATTTTATTGTTACATTATATTTTGTAAATGTAAATATTTCCATATTTTCATGTAATTTTTTTTTTTTTACTAAAACAAAGATTTTAAAAATGTGAAGTTGTCTGTATCTTGCAAAATGTAAAATGTTTTTCACATCAAACCGAGAAGTACATATGGATTTATTATTTTTTGTAGGTTTTTATGTTATTTAACTCTAAATAATACAGCCTTGACTGTGGAATTATTGACCATCCCAGGGGCCGCACTGAAACCTTTAGCGGGCTGCATTTGGCCCCCTGGCCACATGTTTGAAACCCCTGTATTAGAGTATGTTAAAATGTGAGAAAACATTAGATTAGCTCCATAGAATAGAATGGAAGTACTTTATGATCCCACAATTGGGAAAATGTTTTATTCCATATTTTTTATGTACTATATTTACCTCTGCCAAGGAGGTTATGTTTTTGCCAGAGTTTGTTTGTCTGTCTGTTTGTTAGCAAGATGACTCAAAAGGTTATGGATGGATCTTGATATAATTCACAGGGTAGGTTAGTAATGGTGAGATCTAGAAATGATTCGATTTTGGTGGTGATCTGGGTTGAGGGGGGGTTAAGATAACTCAAAAACTTATGGACGAATTTTGATTATATTTCCAGGATGTGTTAGGAGTGTCACAACGAACAATTGATTAAATTTTGGTGGTGATCCATAAGAGATCCTTGATTCTTGATCACATTTAAATTTTACATTACGGTGAATGGAGAATACATTTCAAAGTGATCCAGAATCAAGAATCTCTTCCGGATCATCACCAAAATGTAATAACTTTTTGAGTTATCTTGCTAATTAACAGACAGACAAACAAACTATGGCAAAAACATAACCTCCTTGGTGGACCTCTCTTCATTTGAAGGGGGGGGGTCTGCCTTGGCTGAGGTTTCCGCTCTGAGAGTGCTTTTCTCGTATTTCATGACATTGAGTTTTAAATACATGTTGACATTGAAACTAATCATCGTGTGGTGAGTGGACATTCTTGTAACACCATAAAGAACAGCTTAATTCTAAAAAATAAAAAAAATAATCTATTATATTGCGTATTTGTTGCCTAAAAATGATTAAAAACACTCAAGGACCTTTTTTTAAAAAAAAATAAACTTGTCATAATTGATGCATGAAAGGGTTAATCGTTGGACTAATGAAGATAGTTGAAGTGGGTGGATGTTTTGTGTTTTTAAAAAAGACAAAAGGTGAAGGGGTGGGGTGGGGTACACTCTTGTGCACATGAATCCTTGCTACGCCCATGATCATCAGTAGTCATATTGGAAATAGAGGCAGGAGAGCACAAAGAGAGAAGGCGAGAGAAAAGACAGGGAAGGAGGAGGTCTGCGTAAACTCCGCCTCCGGACTGGGATCCTCTCGCATTCCTTACTCACGGCCTCTCACGTTGAGGATAGAGAGAGAAAGGGGAGAAACAAGACGGCCATACGAAGAAGAAGAAGAAAGAGAAGAAGTAGTGGAGCTGCAAAACGACCATGGCAATATCCACAACGTCTCAGCTTGAGATAGAGTCCGATCACAGTGCGCGTCTCCGACCGTCGACCATGGCACCGGACATGCAGTCGCACAATAGACAGAGTCCAGATGAATGAGGAGCTACCTGGGCCGTGGACAAAATGAGGGTCATCTTCATCCAAAACGCCGGTTTTGTCGCAGCTTTCTCGCCTTTTAGACGTGAGTCGGTGATGTTGGCAGCAGTTCGGACGATAGATAATGTGAACGAGCAGGAATTAACCACAGCTAGATCATATCATCCAATTGAGGAGTGAGATCAGCACGGATTAAAACAAAAAAAGAAACAAATCAGAATTATCGGCTCTTTTCTGTTTTATTGTGACAGAACTTGCACATATATTATAGTCAGTGTATCACCTTTGAATCGAAAGTGGATTCAGTTTCCGGCTGCTGTCGAAATCTGAATAGGCTACATATTTTATTAGGCTACATTATTGGCACTAGATTTAATTATAGCCAGTAATATTAGGTTATATCATGTCATTATAAGTCGATATAACGTTATTTTACCTTTTTCCTGCTTAATCCATTAATAGACTGATTATATAGCGATAATATCATGAATAGGTAGGAAAAATATTCATTCACTGCTCAAAGCCAAGTGATCATCTAAGACAATCTGGAAATGTTGATTTCCATATATAATATGATTAGTAGGCTACGTGATATTCCTTGTAATTTATTTATTTATTATTACTATTATTAGGCCTATAAGTATTATATTATCATTAGTAGTAGTAGTTTGAAATATTTAACAGTGGGAAGTTTGTTTAAGCACTTCCCTAGTGAGATGGAATCCGCTTATTTATCGCCCCACCGGAGGGCACCACGTCCAGAAGCCCAGAAAGGACAGACCTCAGCGGTCAAACCCACCGGGGGAGACCGCTCCCCTCCGCCTCCAGCTCCAGCGCTACCTGCCGGCAACTCACCTGAGGAGATGCCGGCAAGTAGTGATGGAAGGAGAAACTCTGGCGTGAAGAAACACCACCACAAGCACAACCTCAAACATCGCTACGAGCTGCTGGAGACGCTGGGAAGAGGCACCTACGGAAAAGTTAAGAAGGCCATCGAGCGACACTCCGGCAGAGAGGTGAGATGCGTAAAAGACGCAGCTGGAGGCGCGTTAGTGCGCGTTCAGTGCGTCAGGGCGCTTAATGTACCCGCACTACTGTAACACATTATTTAGAAGCCCCTGCAGAAAATACTAGTGGTAAAATGAATGGTATGTTGTACTCAGATGTTTGTGTATGTGCTTCCCCCGCTGGGACCCCCCCCCCCCCCAGTTCAAAAGGGCCCATGGGGCCATGGAGCTGCGGCTGCACACGCCGCTCCTCCGCCCCGGCCTCAGGTCCGGATACTGGACTGCTACTGACTGAGTGATGTGACTCTACTGACCCCGGAATCATCTTGGAAAACAGCAAACACTCCCTCAGAGACTAAATACTTTGCTTGACTCATTTTTGTTCATGATTTTGAGTACATTTGACATAACCTTTGTCCTTTCAGTTTTGATTTTACTTGCTTGAATCCGGTCCATGTTTTTTTCTTTCTTCATGAAAAAACCCTTCAATCTCTGACTTTGGTGTTGAGACCTATTATATAATGTTTTGTACACAACAGGCCTGTCCTTACAGACCTAATCATCACACCAATTTTTTCCACGTGTGGCAGAATTTGACCCCTGTCCCAATTCTGGCAGGACCTGAGGAACTTTCCATGTGCTCAGAATGCCAGGGGGAAACTTAGTATAGGTCAACAATGTCCCCCAGTGATTTAATAGCTTCATGAATGCATGTGTGATGGGAAGGTGGGGGGCATAAACTCTCCTATAATGTTTACTCTCCATTGGCCTGTCCCACTTGGGTATTTCAGCATAGTTTCCTATTAGTTGTCATGGCACCACATCTAATATTAAATGTTTTGCGTTAGTTAAAGTTTTAAGATATTTATTGACGTGTTTTGGTGAAAGTTTTTCTTATACAATAATGATTTGATGCTTTTTCCCAACATGGCTTTAACTAATTGTTGTCAGTATTTAACAATCATGTTTCAACAAAAGAAAGTATACTTTTTGTTGTTACATTTAGGCATAAATAAGACATTTTTTATTGAACTAATTTCCTCGCATTCCACTTTTTTCTCTAGGATATTGTACATTCCAGTGAAGTCCTAGGAGAAACAGTACCTCTGCACATTGATTACCACCTGAAAACAGACAAAACATATCTCAGTACCTCACGGGCCACATGCATTTCGCAGTGCGTAGCTAGAGTTTACTTGACCTTTGACCAAGATAGTCTCTTGTGTCCAAATGGCAGATCCAACAGTGTGGTGAGAATTTTATGCAATCATCTTTAAGTTCTGTGCCTTTTCCTGGTTCCTTTCACAAACCAAATGACAGCAGCAGAAGGAAGAGATAGTTCAAGGAAGTCTTGTGTTTGTATGAATGGATGTATTCGATGCAGCGTGGAGAAACAATTCTTGAGACAGATTGATGCGATGTGGGCATATTCAGTATGTGAATATAAGTGAAACTGAGTAACTGCCTACTCTCATTTACAAAGTAATATGTTGTACAATTTGGTTGGTCAGTTGAAATATTATATGGGGTGCTATTGGATATCATAGTTGGAGTATGTGACATGCTCATGTGGTTGCTGCTGCTTCTAGAGGATGTGTTTTGTGTTTGTGTACTCGTGAAACAGACAGACAGTGTGTGTGCCTTGTATGCCATATAGATGACTTAAGTTGGAAGGTTTTGGTAATAGCCAAGCCTGAAATGGGTAGTGACACATGAAAGGTCAACCACAGCAGGAAATGAGATTGGAGGGGAAGGTTAATATCCTGTATCCATCATTGACAGGAGGACAGTTAGCACAGACACATAGAGAACCCCAACCATCATAATAAGAGAAGGACAACCTCTGTTGAAAAGGTTACAGAGTCATATTAATATGAGCACTAGATTACATCACTCCCTAAATATGGATACACTGGAGAGGTACTGGAGGGGGAAACACTGACAATTCCTCAGCTATATGTAGTGCTGTTGATGAAGTATTATGATTTCTGGCTGTATTTGAGAGTTCTCTGGAGAAGTAACGGACCTCTTCCTCCTACTCACTCACTCTCATTCTGCCCCCCCCCCCTCTGACTCAGAAACACTCAACACAACAGATGATCATGATCTTTAGAAAACCCAGAGAGAGTGAGTCTGTGATGAATACTTCATCTATTTTAATGGCCTGAGAAAGCGCTGGAAGATGTCAGGCTCCAGTGAAGCAAAACATGGACTTTCACTTCAAACATGCTTTGTTGTGAACTTTGGGGGGACCCAAAATGAAGCTAGCCCCATACCTGGCAGAGGCCAACATGGGCAGTAGTGCGGTGCCTGTTTACTCTGACTGACAGTAATAGGGATCCACTTAAGGACAAGCGTAGCTGTGTCAGCCAGCTGGCTGGGCTGGCTGATCTGCAGTCCTGTTTAATGATCCACATCGAGGTCAGGGCAGGGGAACATGAGGAGATACACTGGAGATATCTGGCTGTGTCTCAAGCCTGATGTGGGAGGGCAGGTTTGCCAAGTTCACTGAGTTGACATACAGTGTGGAATTAGGATCATGGAAGTTGAAGATTGATTACTACCTTTTCAGAAGAAAACAGCATTTTGCCTTAAGGCATCAGACATAATTTTTAATTTTCTCTTGCCGTTGTGCCCAACATTTGTAGATCATCTCTCAATCATTTCCCAAATCAAATTAAATGCCTCAATGAATTCTGACCTTAAATGCAGGAAGGTGACACATTCCACTGTAATCTATTATTCTGTGCACAAAAGTGTTAGTCATGTTTTTGGAATTAGGGATAAAATGTTGGTGATTCTTATGAGGTAAAGGAAAACATCAGTGTTAAGACACACTTGTAACTTTTACCAATCATGAACACACCAGGCAGACCCCCTGGACCCAGTGTTGTTTATTACGGTATGATTTCTTTAAATTCTATGCAATCAAGGCATGCTCTGGATGGGAACTATTCCGGTTTGGGGTTATTTTTATTGATGTACACGGTAATTAGCTTGGCACTCACTACTGCCTGTGGTTTCTGCTGCATGGAATAAAGCTGGGCTCCTCAGAATACTACCGCTTAGCAATGGGAGGACAAAAGTTTAAACTAACAGACTTTAAACTGAACAGACTCTATATAGGGCTGATCAAAGAAAGCACAGGGTTCAATTCAGAATGTTTAGGCTACAATTATAGTGACATGTGCTAGACTGTGTACTTTTGATTGGTTTATTTGGAGTAGGCCGCCAACCTCTCATTAAAGGAGTGCACAAGATAGAAGATTGAATGCATCCAGTTGCAGCTACTATGGTGGCACTGCTGTGGCAGTGAAAAATCATCATATCAAATGTAGTTTACAGTTGAATATCCTCTAGCTGGCCTGTCAAACATATAATAGACTTACTCTACCCAACCCTCCCCCTCCATAAAACAACCAGTCTGCTTTTTTATTTTAAATGTTGATCATTATAGGCCACATACGGTACTTAATCAGAATTACAAAAAATAAGTACAACAGTAAAATGGTTGGGGTGGTGCAGTGGTTAGCACTTGTGCCTCACAGCAAGAAGGACACTGGTTCAATTCCAGCACCAGACCTTTCTGTGTGGAGTTTGCATGTTCTCTCCGTGTCTGCGTGGGTTTCCTCCCACCATCCAAAGACATGCACTGATAGGTTAATTGGTTAATATAAATTACCCATAGGTGTGAATATGAGAGTGATTGTTTGCCTATATATGTTTAGCCCTACAATGAACTGGCGACTCATACAGGGTGTACCCTGCCTTCGCCAATTGTAGCTGGATTAGGCCTCCAGTGACCCCCGTGACTCTAGTGAGGATAAAGTGGGTTCAGATGATGAGAGGGAGAGAGAGAGAGCGTAAAATGGTTGTGATATAATGTATTCTCAAGAACTTCTTGACAGGGGAGGAAACATGGTTGTTGCAGAGGTTGAATCAGTGACATCTGATTTATAGTTGAACACCATGACCTCTAAGTCTTCCTGCCATCCTCTGGAGATCAGGAACAATTTACACCTCTGCTCTTTTTTAACTACATGATCCCTGGAGAGAAGGCTTTTTTATTATAACTGTTTCTCCTTGCTTTCTGTATCCATGGTTACAGAAACCATCATGCAGTACCTGAACTGACATTATAATGACTTCATTTAAGAAGGGTTGGGGCTCAGGTCTTAGGTCCAGCCCAAACACTGACCTTTACCTGGTTAAAAACAGGCCGAGGCTATGAGGAGTATAAAGCAGGCCATTATTATAACTTGTGCCTTGTTTTTTGCTTTATGTGCAGTAAAGTGCAGTGTTAAATTGGAATGGTACATTCTCTTATTTGTCAAGCACACCTTTCATGTTAGCAAGGTCTGGACAAGAGGCCAAAGGTTTCTATGCAGGCCATGTAGGACCCCAAGAGAAAAGTAAATAAGGTTTAGTATGTATACAGTGATTACCTTCTTGTAAAAGGCATACATCACATGCTGTGTGATTATACTCTGTAACAGTACACTGATAAGATAATGAGTGGGACAGGAATGTGTTCTAAATTTAATGTCCCTTTTTCAGTTGGAAATTTACCCCGAGGTTTCAAATAAAATGCTATATAATTCTAAGTTAAAAGAAGGAAATGTGTTTGAAATTGTTAATGCTGTATCCAAAAGGCATATTATCCAAATTCACATCTTTCTGAAATCTAACTGAAGGATCCTCTGTGTTTCCAGGTCGCCATCAAGTCAATTCGGAAGGAGAAGATCAAGGATGAACAAGATATGGTTCACATCCGCAGAGAGATTGAAATCATGTCATCACTCCGCCACCCACACATTATCTCTATTTATGAAGGTGAGGGTCAACCACATGCCTGTGAATACATGTGCACAAAGACTCAAGGAACATCCAGTCATGAACATACCTGACAAATCTTACACTTTGTTTGACTTGAACACATATAAACACAAACACACATCCAAATTTCACTGCTCTGTCAGCTTGTCCAATCTAAACTGTAAGACTGTCATGTTATGACACACAGATGTCATAATACAACTTGCACTACAGCTCTGGGATGTTATTTATCTTTTCTTCTTTGTCTGACTGCCTGGGCCAGTAAAAGTCTGGATTTCTTTGATGGCGTACGTCTGAAACTCTGAATGTGTGTGTGTGTGCATGCACATATGTGTTCTTAAAGTTTGTGTGTATGTGGGATGGTGGGTCCGTATTGTAAGGGATTGCCTCTTCCACATCTAAGAGGTCTCATCCCTTGTCTCCTCTAGTCTTGATCTCAGGGCCAGACATCTGCTGATATTTAGAGACAACTGCAGCTGGGAACCAGACTGTGCTTGAGTATGTGTGCAAGCCTGCACACACATGTGTCTATATATTTTTGTCTCCATATAAATGCATAGATATGTGTATTTCTAGCTCTGGATGGACCTCAGTGACCTGAGCATGAACCCTGTCTCATGTCTTGTCCAAAGCTGTGCAGAGGAAGGAAAGGCCTTAAGTCTTCCCAGGAGCAACGTCAACATTTATCTCTACCAGGAAGCAACTAAATATCAAAGCCTTGAAGTCAAACTTACATTACACACTTATTTACGCTTTGAGACCTTTTTGACATGGTTTCTATAGAATGGCCTCAGAATGAGTGTGAGAAAACACAAGTTATGATAAATTCTAAGCATAAACAATTCCCATTCAGTTATTTCAGTATATTCCCTGCCACTAATAATACGTTGTAATGTAACCTGTCCCTATGTGCAGGCAGTTAGTTAAAGCCATTAAATGCTACAGAGGGAGGTTTTTTATGATATGAGTCTCATGACTGTTTTTATGCCTATGTCAACAAAGCAGTAGTTTCAATGCCCTTTTCAGGATAGCTACCTTGGCACAATGGAAGCCAGTTATGTGCCACTGCCCAAACTAGTCTACCCACTGTCCTTTGTTCACTTTCAAAGTCCCCAGGTCATTATCAGCAATGTATGTGACAAACAGCACTATTTGTCATGGGAACGTGCCAGCAGTCAGCTGGAGTGCAGTCAAGTTTGTGTGTTTTGTGGGACAATGATTAAAAGAACACCCAGTTTTATAAACTTCAGACTATATACAGTTGTTGTGTGTGCTGCCTTGTCTACTTCACCAACAAATTCAACCAGGCTCATTGCACTCCTCTTTGGTGTCTCTCCCTAAACCCGGCGTTTACTGTTGTGGCCTGGCCTCCACCCTGCCTCGCTTTAGAGATATATAGGAGGCCCCCAGATTTGTGTATCCGGCAACACCCTCTTCAACAGCCCCTGCTAACTGCCTTGTGTGAAGCAAAGCTGAACCAGATGTGTGTGTGAAGATGGATTTTACCACTCCCTCTCTTCCCTCATATTCTGCATCTATCAGCATACTGTGCAGGGCATTAAATGGTGAATTGTGCTATTCATTTCTATCTAACTATCTCCTCTGTGCTTCACTTTTACAACAAATTCACAACTCCAAGGAATGTGGCAAATGGACAAAGTGATACAAAAATGTAATCATGGTATTGCTAATGATGTATGTATGGAGAGATAAATGTTGTGAGGTTGAAACCCAACACAAGTGGCACACAATAAGAGGAAAATGACAATGAGTTAAAGGCAGAAATGAAGAATGAAACAACTTCATGCAGAGAGAGATGACTTTTGGTACAATTCTTATATTCCAGTCTCTAAAGATGACATCAGAGAGTAATCAGATAGCAATTTAAGCCCTCGTGTTCTTTTGTAATAGTAAAGTAAGGTTCAGTGAAACCTAATTCAAGAAACAGCCATTACGTAACTACAAAAATCTTCAAGCTGTTTATTTCACTTTTATTGCCCATACCCATAGGATTCAACACATTTTGTAAGATTTCTGCAGCTCGCTCATACCTAAGATAGCTATAGCACCCTGTCATCAGTATGGCAATAGGACAATAGGTGTTAATTAGTCAGATGCAAGGGCCTGACCTCTGAACAAAGCCCAATGACTGACAGATGCTGTAGGGATGACTGGTGGACTCAGTGGACTGTAACAAACCAGAGTTATGTAAGCCAGGTAATTACTTCACCACCAGGGGTCAAAGGTAAATGGGAGTGCAAGCTGAGAATTGGCTCTGCAAACAGAACCCCAGTATAGACAACTGCTAATGTCAACCCGGGTCACCGTTCTGTCCACCAATCAGATGTCTGCATTGACTTTGCCTCTGTGGTGTTTGGATCAAACCCTGCCTGTTACTTCCCAAGCAGCAGCACAGTCACAAAAAGGGAGTATTACCATCACTCAGCAACTGTGTGTTTTTTGTAGAGGATTATATCTTTTAAAGAACCCTTGGTGGTGGGTGAGGAAAGTAGTGTGACAAACTATGAAGGTGCTCACTCAAGGGTGCAGAAAGCAGAGGCCCTCACCCCTGGTGACCCTGCTGTGTGGGAACATTGGTGCACAATAAAAAAAAATAAATAAATTTTAAAAAAAACATGGCTGGCTATGTTGTTGTCATCTCCCCAGCATTCCCTTGCTTTTTCTCTCCCCCTGTGTCTGTCTAACCATTTTCATTCCCTTCATGCCAAGGCACTTGGAGAGAAGTATGTTGCCAAGATGAAATTATATACCAGAAGGCTAAATACTGACACAGAATGATATGGTTGGTGAACTGCATTTGGATAGCGACATATTACAGTAATAATACAGCAATAACATGACTTTCTCCAGTCACCAGATGTGCAACAAGCTCCCAGTTCACTTCTAGTTCTCAAGATGGAACTCTAACCTATAGTTTTACAATCACAGTCACTAGGACAATTTCATAAGTCACTTCTGCCACCCCACTCTTACCTTATATTTTAGTAAGAATAAAATGTTCCTTGTTTAGGTTTTCAATAAGATTCTTTTCAAATATATAGTATATTATCACAACCTCACGAACAAAAAGATGAAACTGGGTGTAAACATTGCTTGGCTATAACAATTGTTTACACAGAGTGCAACAGCAGATCCAATTTAAGTTGATTTATCTCTCTTTTTAATAATAAGTCCAGGTTTCCTCCCTCTGTTGAGTCATGGTTTAATCATTTTTACTCGGTTCCATTGGTGTAAAAGAGGCATTTCTGTGTCATATGAAAATGTTGCATTTTCATCCACCTCATGTTTTCCTTTCAGATGGACTCTGTATAATGGTCAAGAATGTGGGAGTGTGTTAAAAATGGGATGATATGGTGCAGTTCCAGTATGATGTGTCAAGGGCATTGCATGACACCACGATGGATTCTGCAAATGAGGAGCTAACTCTCACTTTCATTTATTTGGCAGCTTCTTTCTGTCTGTTTTCACTAGTGTGTTTTCACACTAGTCTCTGAGGAGTGGGCTTGATTGAGCCCCTCCCAGCAGTATTTTGAAGGAGCCAGATACATGAGGTGGGGTTTGGGTGATGTAACGCTGGGAGAAGTATGGAAGTATGGAATGTGAATTCTTGCTCCAAAAACAAGAGTGTACAGTATGATGATTTGCTTTACAGCGTTTTTACATAATAATGTACATTTGTTATTTTGACATTGTAGAATGAATCTGGAGTGACTTTATAAGTTGTCCTCCCATCTCTTATACTAACGCTGATGAATTTTCTTCAACATACACATTGTTATGCTTGTTTCCTTATCATTTGCAGTGTTTGAGAACAAGGACAAGATTGTGATTGTGATGGAATACGCCAGCAAAGGCGAACTGTATGACTACATCAGCGAGCGCCGACGCCTAAGTGAGCGTGAGACTCGACACTTCTTCAGACAGATAGTCTCTGCTGTGCACCACTGCCATAAGGTAAGAAAACTCATACACAAACCTAAACAGTTTTCTTACTTACCTAAAATTTTTCTGTTCTCTCTCACACATTCAGACCTTGTTTTCCAGACCATAGCATGCTCATTGTAATGTTAACCATACACCTCTACAGTCATATAGCCAGTTAATCTACTGGCCCTACAGTGTATGCTTTTCTTGGCACACTGGTGGTAGGGAGTCATCTGTTTCTGAGTGAAGATGAAACACAGGCCTGTTTAATTCAGGCTTACACTCCGATTACAGTGCAACAAACAGGCTCTGCATTAAATCTGGTCTCATCTGTTGGCACACTGACATATGTCCTGAGATACCCCAAGGCTTTTCCCTGGGGACTTGGTCCTAACCACTCCCATGTCAACCCCTGTTCCACACCTCACTAGCTCCCATCAAAACCCAGTGGTCCCAGAGCCGATTTGGATGGCCTCCCCACTGCTGTATCCTTACCAGCTGGAGTTAGGGATGATGTCATCGTCCTCAGTTAGGATAGTCCCAGACAGCCATGAATGATGAATCATCACTACCACGCACAGAATCCCGCAGGGTGGGGTAGTGTGAATCACTGACACAACAATCAGGCAGACTCTTCTTCCTTCTATCTACCAATCAGGGTCATGTGAATCTCAGCACCGTTCTAGGGAATAACCAATAGGAGATGCCATGCAGAGTGCCACAACCCTGGAGGGGTGAAATCACTCCTCCACATCTGAGCTGGGTTCTGTCTGTCTGCATGCATACCATATGTTAATTCCTAGGTTTTAGTTTTTTGTTGTTGTTTGTTTTTTTTTTTTGTTTTTTTTTTTTAAAGGAATTAACAGCATAGTTGCTTTTAATCTCATGATGGTGTGAGAACATCATTCATACAGAGTAGTAATTACAGGCTCATGTTTATGTGACACATGTGAGTTGATTTAAAAAAGAAAATCACAGCAGATGTCAGCATAAAGCCTCTTGTGGGGACAGGACCAATTAAAGAGTACTAGACCAACAGGCTGCCTTGATTTCCCTTGAGAGCCACAAGCTAGCTTTGTCAGAGTAAATCATTTATTAACACAATGGAGTGTTTATTACTCGGAGCCATCACCTATAAATAATAGATGAATCCATAAATCAATCATTGTTCTTTTGTGTTTGTTTTTCAGAATGGAGTGGTGCACAGGGATCTGAAACTGGAAAATGTGCTACTGGATGAAAACTGTAATATAAAGGTAACTTTGCCCTTTGGTTCTTGACCCAGAAAACTACAGTGTTTGCCTATGAACTGTATTAACTTGTCTCAAATGATCTTTCTATGGAGGATTAAAAGTCACACGGCCACTGTTTTCACAGATTGCAGACTTTGGGCTGTCCAACCTCTATCATAAGGACAAGTTACTGCAAACCTTCTGTGGCAGTCCGCTCTATGCTTCACCAGAGATTGTCAATGGGAGACCTTACCGTGGCCCAGAGGTAAGACTCAGGAACCAAATGAGCCAAGCAGTGGCAACAAGCCTCACTGTCGGTGTGAACTTCACTTCCAGGACAATTTTTAAAATTATGTAATCATCATTATCGTTCCAAGCTGTTGAACTTGGTGTAAATCCGCTGGATCTCTGACCTTACTAAAACTTTTTATCATTATTATCTCAAGAACAATTTTCATGATCACATAGTCCATTGACACATGGTGGCGAGGGTTTATTTTCAGGTTCTTTGATGGGATTACTATTAGTCTCCAGTTCAAGGGAGGTCTTTCTTGCAACTAAACAGCAGGTCAGCTCAGATGCTGTCTGTAACCCTCCCCTTCCTGCAATGTCTGTCTCCTTTGAAGTGAGGAACTGGAAGATAGTTTTTACTCACTTTCACTTCAGCTTAATGGGACAGCAACGAGCTCCTCTGCCACAAAAAGGCACTCATGGTTAAAGTCACAGACCAGCAGAATAGTTTTGGTGAAAGAAAGAGTGAAATAACTCCCCAAAACCACTTATCTGGCAATTCCAGAGTCATTCCGTAGGGCGTTGTCTCTAAATGGCATCAGTTACATAAAACAAAGCTACATGGAAAAAAACATTCCATTTTTATATATTCAGGTCCAACCATTCAATTTAGTGTAATTCACTGTAATTTACTCGAGAGTGCTAAAAACGACAGCAGTCCGATTGCTATCAAAATTACAGAACCCCAGTTGGGGTGAGGCCACAAATTACAGCAAACACAGGCAACGAAAATAGAACAAAACAATAGTACGTGCCCTGTCTCGCCTTTGGGAATGGACCAGTGGCAACAAGGGAGAGCAACATTCTTGATGTTAGTCCAGAGTTGAAGAGGAAGTTCACTAGGTCCTTAACTAGCTCTATCTGATTTCCTCTGTCCAGACTATGAATCAAAGCTTTAGTGACTACCTTCAGCAGTCACATTCCTCCAGATTTGTCATCCACACACAGTCACAGTGAGACAGGTCATCTGGTGATTGTTGAAAGGCTGCAGATCTCCAGTCATCAGCAGCCAGAATATCACGACTTGGCCATTTCTGTTGGACTCATTAACCCCCTCCATTCCCACCCATGGCTCTACAGCTCCTCGTGCCCCAGAAGCACACTCTTATGTAACCACTAAGAAAGCCACATAGCATTAAGTTGGTGGTCAGAAAGTGCTTGTTTCTGCCTGAAGGAGCAGGAAAAAGTGAGGGAAAAGAGAGGATTTATCTGTATGGATACAAGCCATTTCCCACTGTAATAAATGTTTTCATGAATTCTAATGAAAATGTGACTGAGAAGCAATGGTGAAATATGAAAGGGGTATTTCAGTGCTCATTAACCTTAAATGTAGCTCAAAAGCACAACTTAAATATCAGTAATTAAATTACTGCAGGAAGACCATATTCTAATTCTTTGAACTACCTGGGCTCCGCATATGATGTACTCAACTGTTCCTTTGTTTTCTCCAGGTTGACAGCTGGGCTCTTGGGGTGCTGCTGTATACTCTAGTCTATGGGACCATGCCATTTGATGGGGGAGACCACAAGAACCTCATACGGCAGATTAGCAACGGCGAGTACAAAGAGCCCACTCAGTCGTCAGGTACTGCAAGATCTCTCACTGTGGTTACATTTCCATCCCTCATCTCTGTGTAGAAACAGTAGCTAGGATTAAGAACAAGACTGTACATTTTACACTAAGTGTCAGAGGAGCACATATTTTGACATTTGGACATCTATTACATGAATATCAGGAAATACTGTGCTCCCTTTCTGAAAGTCTTTGATACAGCTGTAAACATAATAAAAATGGCCCATAAAACTGATAACATTATGTATCTTAAGGTCATTTTTCAATACCAAACTCCCACTATTCACAATCCCACTAAAAGTGGATGACTTTTAAAAATAGATGCCGTCCTTTTCATGCTTTTTGAACTCGTGCTCTTTTCTGCTAGATGCCCGTGGACTGATCCGCTGGATGTTGATGGTGAACCCAGAGCGCCGTGCCACAGTGGAGGACATAGCCAATCACTGGTGGGTAAACTGGGGATGGAAGAACAGTGTGTGTGACTGCGAGACCCAACGTGACCACGGAGGTTCACCCATGCTGGCCCGCTTCATCGACTGGCAGAACCGCACTGAGCCACGTGGTTCTGGATCCAAACCTGCAGCTATGCCCCCACTCCTGCGCCAAAGACCCAAAAAATCCAAGAAAGAAAATGTTGAAGCAGGACAGTCCCATTGTGGAGCAGAGGACAAGCCAGGTCTCAAAAGACCAAAGGGCATCCTGAAGACCAGGGTTACAGAAGAGCAACAGTCTGCCAGTCTGGAAGAAGTGGAACTGGGGCAGGCAGCACTACCACAACAGCCTGAAGGGGTGGAGGAAGCCACGAGTCCAGATCGAGATGAAGAGGAACCAACTCTGGGAGGAGGTTCACCAGCTAAGATGGTGCCCTCTATGCCAAAGAAAGGCATCTTGAAGAACAACCAACAGCGGGAATCAGGGTACTACTCCTCCCCAGAACGCAGTGAGTCCTCTGAGCTCTTAGGAGGTGCCAGTATGTCTCTACTAGCTACATCCCCACCCAAGAGAATGATGGGCAGAAAAGGCATCTTGAAGCGTAACGGAAAGTACTCCACCTACAGCGGCCCTCCATCAGCAGCAGCAGTAGTTGGAGTCCTCGGTGACGCTCCTCCCTCAACAGATTCTGGTCTGTCCCGCAGTCAGAGTCGTCCTTCCAGCATTGTTGGGGAGGATAGCTCTGTCCTGTCTCTGTCACCCAGCTCCCTCAGTGGGGCAGAATGGCACCCCTCCACATCCCACCTCCGCCCAAACATCAGGGCCTGTGTCTCAGCTGAAAACCTGCTGCAGCTTGCCAACTTCAAGGGGTTCCAGGCAGCCCCACCGCTCCAGGGACCCAAGTTCAGCCGCAGTGCCAAAATGAAAGGCTCCCCAGGGGACAATGGCAGCTTCTCCTTGCTGGGGGACCTGGAGGACATGACTCAGGTGTACCAGCAAGCCCTGGACATCAGCAGCAACCTCACATAAAAGACAGGTGGCAGAAATAGGAGAAGCAGAGGGAATGTGTGTGTGTGTGTGTGTGTGTGTGTGTGTGTGTGTGTGTGTAGGTGTGTGTGTGTGTGTGTGTGTGTAGGTGTGTGTGTGTGTGTGTGTGTGTGTGTGTGTGTGTGTGTAGGTGTGTGTGTGTGTGTGTGTGTGTGTCTGTGTGTGTGTGTGTGTGTAGGTGTATATGGGTGGCATTAACGACCAGTGTGTTACTGGGATACACCTTTTGGGAAGCTGTGATTTTTCCAAATGGGGCTTAAATCTTGATGGAAGTGATGTATGTGTATGCATACACACACACACACACATACATGCATATAAACACACTTAAGAGGAGAGAGGAGCTGGCACAAGAAAATGCCACCCAGTCTACTTTCTTGGCCCACCCATAGACTTTGCTGTGTTCAACATGTTTACATATTCAGCAAGAAGGCAAGTTAGAATCACAAACGCAGCAACCAGAAACTGGTTGGCTCGCCTAGTGCACCACCTATTCTGAGTTTGAGTTTACAAAAGCACCTTAAAACTCACACAGAGCACATGCTTTTGTGATCTTTGCTTCCTTTAAAAAAAGAAACAAACCAGGGTCTTGTTCCAAAAATAACTGACATTGCTGATTATTTATTATTTTCGTAGCTTTTAGATGTAGGTGCAAAACTGGTGGGCACTGGCTGTTACTGGAAGAGTCCAAAGCTGGAACTGACATATATAATTATTTTACTCAGTGATGAGAAACATATACTGTATATACTCAGCCTATATAATTATGTCTGCACATGTAAAACATGCAGACAGTTCTATCTTCATAAAAGCGTATGTCCTATATATGTGTATGATACTAAGGGATATGTAGGAAGTGCCTTTTTTGATTCATAACAAAAAATTATGTATGTCATTTCCGTAAAGTGGAGGGAAAAGCCAGGCCACCCTGTCGCCAGTTGTGCTGTTATTTTTTTTTTTTTTTTTTTTTTTTGTGAATGTGGAGACACCCAGGGCCTTCAGTGCACAGCTGACAAGCTTTACTCTTTGGGGTTCAAAGGTCAGTCTGAGACAGCTGAGATCAAACAGTCTTTTCTCCTCCCCTGTTCCCTCACACAGAGATATGCAGGGACAGACCTTCGCTGTGTTCTTTGTCAATGCTTAAGTCCATAGTTTAGTTTGTCAGCAGTTTAGGTGGCTTGGTTGAACACAGATTTTCTGTCAACAGCAGAGGTCTGGAGGGGCTCACCTAGTGGGACATTAGGTACAGGGAGATGGTGCAGACAGCATCTCACAGTTATGGAATGTGCCTGGCTCTCTTAACCTTAGTCATTTAACATTTTCGAGGCTACCTGATAAAGTGGGCTGTAACCTGAGAGGTTTTTCTTTTTTTCTTTTTTGTATCTTTTTCACCGGACAAGTCAGGTGGTTTCCACTGTTAGTGGCATTAACATTTTACCCAAAGCTCTTGAAAAGAGCTAAGTAATGTGGTTTGTGTAAGCCTGCTGATGACACAGCGAATTCCACAGACAAAGGCTGGAGACGTGTTGGTGCTAGAGATCTGTATCAGCGCAGCTCCAGTTCAGTGCAGGTGGGATCTGTGGTCCATGCTCAGCCCTCCAGCTGTGTATACTAGTCCATTATTTCAACCAAGCACAATTAGCCAGCTATTGTTTTCATTAGACAGTAAGAGAGAAGCAGTGTGTAGGAGTTTACAGCTAGAAAGGAAACTGGAGAAAAGAGTGATGCATGGAATGGTACTAAGATTAGAAAGGACTTTCCTGTGAAACACATGAAAGATCATAAAGTTTGATAGGTTTAAAGGAACTGTAATGTAGTGTAGTGAAAGTGAAGTAAGTGAGTAGAAAGAGTAGATGGGAAGTTTTTGTTTGATACCAAAGATGTGATGAAGATAAAGCTTTGACATAATTCTGGGGAAAGGTGAGGTTAGGGACTAATGAGAGTCTTGTAGAGTTATGTGTGAGTTGGGAATCCCCATTGGTGAATGAAATCATCTTTTACGTTGACTGTACCTCACATTTGTTTTACTTTTCTTTTTCTTTTTGAGTTTTTCTTTGAGATGCCAGAGGCTGTTGATACAGCTTGTCTTGCGGGGTCAGTGTGACTGGTGTTCTGTATGTAACACTTCTCATCAGCAGTGAAAAATGGGAGAACAATGACTGACATCATCTAAAATATCAAATGATGTGCATGGAAAGTTACGCAGTTAGATGACCCCAAGGAAATAGATCACATGTTGAATGTTTTCAATCTGCTTGTGTGAAGGAAAGGCCCTGGGTACTGATTCAAATGAAAGACCCGTTGCGTATTATATTGCATTTTATTGCCTTTTGTATTGCATTTTATTGTCAACTGGATTTACAGTGAGAAAATTATACTATGTTAGTATTTTGTTTTATTATGCTTCTGTTTTTGATTTTCCAAAATATAAGAAACTTATTGCTTTATGTTATGGCAGAAAAATACTTCCTTCCTTGAAGTATTCAGATTAGTCTCAGACAAAATGATGTGAAATTGGAAAATTTTCATTTTCCCCTGTTTTGATGCATTTGTGGGTCAGAGACACTTTCAACATCCTAAACATTGACATGCTAAAAAGGAAAAAAAAACATAGATAACAGAAAAGATTTGGTAATTTTATTAACTGACCTTGCATAAATTGTATTTCCACCTCTACCAAAGCAGGGGAGCTCCAAAATACTGGAACAACATCTGGAGAAAAGGAAATAAAGCAATGGAAAGTATCTGGTGATGAAACTTTAACTCTGCCAAACTGGAAATAACTGGTGCATATCTGTTAGTTAGCAGAAAGCCTAATCATAGGAAAACTTGACTGGATATTGTTATGACAATAATAAATTAGTATTATTATGTTATTTAAGTATTATTTTCGTTAAGGCTCATTATTATTGTTGGCTATTGCCACAGTTTTGGTTTTAGTTTTTGTCTCTGATTCTGGACTGCCAAGGTAGATTAAGTTGTGTGCCTTTGGTATCTATTATGTTTGTTGGGGGTTTTTTTTGGATAATGAAAGTTATTACCAATGTGTTTTTATACTTGTATTTATTGGTGATCAAGCCATTTAAATTGTCAAAGAACTCAATGTTCACGCTTGGCCTGCTTTTGACTGTATGATGTGTTCAGGACAAACTGCACACTAAAATATCATTGTTTGCTCAAAAAAAGAGTGGTATCATCTCATTGTAAGGGCAGTGATCAAGTGTGTTTTTTAAGAGTAACAAATCAATAAGATTTCCAAAAATCCTGTAAAATGTCTTAATTCATCCATTTGGGTATATTTCTACTCAACACAATGCCTCTGTTGTACTGTATCAGCTCAAATAAATGGATTTTGAAAGATAATTGGGTTTTTTTTTGCTTTTATTGGTGCTTTTTATAGGGAGTTGGGTTTTTAAAGTAAGACACTGATGCTGAAATTATCACCCAATAAATAAGCTTCATTGGAACTGCTTTCTTGCAAAAAAAAAAAAGTCCTTAAATGCTTTTCCAGAGTAAAACTTGACTTTCAAGTGTTGGGTGAAAAGAGGTCTCTTAAAAGTCATTTTGTTTTTATCCACTGGAGAGAATGGGTAAACAGTTTAAGAATTTTATAGTCAGCTGCGTGCGGTAAAAGAGAAATTAAAACACTTAATCCACTTAACTTTAACACAGAAGGGACAAAAATACAGTGAGGGTCTGAAGAGATGGCTTATCTAAAAATACATGACCCAAAAACCTACATGAATGTATAAAGGAGGTCATCAGTCATGATCCATGTACTAAATGTGCCCTATTTTTGTCATTTATTTAACCATATAGAAATCCATCAGTAAACTGGGACAAAAGGTTCACCTGCACTGAAATAGAACAGATTGATTTACATAATTGTATGTAGATGGTCTGCTAAAACTTTCTCGCCCCATAGAACGTACTGTAGTGAAAACCACCAACAGGGATTGCTTACTTTGGAACACCAGAAAAAAAAATAAAAAATTTAAGAAACAGTTTTCCAATTAATCCACACACCCACTTCTGCTGAATGTTAAGTGGCACTCCACCCACAAGACTTTCATTTCATTCTCATTTGAGGTTTATTCTGCAAAGGCTTGAATTATCATAAAAGCTCTGTTATACATAGGAAACATTTTGTTCACTCACTCATTTATCCTCACTAGGGTCGCAGAGGTCACCTATCCCATCTACAACGAGTGAATGCGAGATTCACTCTGGATAAGTCTCCAGTTCATCTCAGGGCTGAACATACATAGACAAACAATCACTCTCACATTCATACCTATGGGCAATTTAGATTAACCAATGAACCTATCAGTGCATGTGTTTGGATGGTGGGAGGAAGCCAACGAACCCACACAGGCACAGGGAGAACATGCAAACTCTATGATGCAACTTTTGGGACAAAATTGAACATATTCACAGGAAAGTAATCCATACATAGTTGGGATATGCATGCATCTTTGATTGTAGTTGAGCATAAAATGAATATTTACAAACTCTAAAATGAGTCCATGCGAACTTATCATGTGTTGTGTGGTTGATATTTGTCAGAATACAAATGGAAAGTTACAACATCAAAAATTACATTCACAAAATGAAAAGTTACGAGTACACTGTCTTCAGTACAAATACGAATTTCTCAGATAGAAGAAAGTGGTCAAAAATACATCATTGCTTACATCATCACATCACAAGCATTATCCACTGAACATAGAACAGAGACAGAGAATGATGTATTTTTCACCACTTTCTTCCATCTGAGAAATTCGTATTCATACTGAAGACAGTGTACTCATAACTTAACTTTTTGATTCATATTCTGACAAATATCAAACACACAACACAAGTACAAATTGACTCATTTTAGAGTTTGCAAGTATTTATTTTATGCTCAACTACAACCACAGATGCATACATATCACAAATATGCACGGATTACTTTCCTGTGAAGACGCTTAATTTTGTCTCAGAAATCACTCCATAAAATTCCACACAGGAAAGGTCTGGTGTTGGGGAAACATTTCTATCCACTATAAAAAAATAAAATAAAATGTGGCCATTGCTAAAAACATTCCTAGTTTTAACTGGACTTTGGGACATACCTGGAATACTGGATTTTGCCTCCAGAAAAGTATGATATCCAAACATTTACACCCATTCATTCTCCAGTGACTAATTCATGATGCCAGCCAGTACCAATCAAGGAAATTAGGAAAATAACTCCACTGCCAATTACATGATAGGCAATTTGGAGGTAATAGGATGGCAGGTAGTGGCACATGTAAATTAAATGATACTTACGGGGGGAAAAAACAAAAATCGTGAGGGCATTCATGTGAGTAAAGTGTTGATTTTACTTCCTCAAAGAATAGAATTGTTTTTTAGACCTAGCACACCTGTTGGTAATTAGATCCGAATAGTTTATAACAATCCCTCGATTCACTGGAGAAAAGCAATTTTTTTGTCATTAGAAACCTGACAGAGTCAAACAAACAGCAGCAGACAACATGGAAAAGAGAACACAGTTCATGTCTGGCTCAGAGAAGAAACAAGAGTGTCTGTTTTTAGGACTTGGAGAGTCAATTGATTGTCGAGGGAGAACATTGCTGCTGCTGGGTTAATTTGATCCACATTTTGTGGAGTGGGAGTGGGCGGATGGCTACAATCTCTATGGCTAGAACCTCTGCAGTCTTTCGGGGGTTTGGTACGGATGAGTAGGACAGCACCCCCAGCTCGTGCTGGCCAGATGCAGACTGTGGGCCTTGGAACAAGACAACATCAAATGCTCATACAGTATAGGGTTTGGGTTTCCTCAATCACACATTGAAACTGTTATCCTTAAATTGAAGAAAGTCTGAAATTGGTCTCCCTAAGCTAGTCTGAGCTCTAATGGTAACTTTTAACTCTTCTATTTATAAATCTCTCCTACATCAATATTCATTTTTGTCACACAGGTTAAAAAAGACACTAATTCTCTTCTCTAGTCATTATTTTGCTTTCCTTAAACAGAGCAAGACGATTATCCTTGGAACAGCCACAATCCGCTTTCTGTTTTAATGCAAATTCCAGCTGTCTAACTTGAAGGCAGAGAAAAACAAAGGTAAGATGTAATACTACATGCATAATACTGCAGAGAAAGAAGATCTTTATTTAAGAGTTGTTTTGTCTGCAGTAATTGAGTCACATGCAAAGGCAAATATAGACAATGCTGTGCTGAAATACTGAAAAGTTCTTTTAAGAATGCAACTGCTGTACCCTTGACACTGATATGATCTGAGTTTCAAAGGAATTTTTTATGTCTTCAGAGCAATTTCTGGTTCACTTTTTGACCTTTAAATAAAGTCCAGCTGCTAGACCCTCTGAACTATTCCCTTCTTTACCCTCCTCCTTCCATGTGTAAAAGGTGAGCCTGTTTGGCCCTGGAGGTGGGGGTTTATAGGTGGAAACAGCATGCCCAGCTAAACATTCAAAGCACCAGTATCCCGCTTCCCAAATACCCTATCCGGTCCTTTAGTGTGACCCCAACTTGATGCCTTGCAGATATAGAAGCCTGCATAATGTGGAAGGATATATGCTATTCTTTACTCTCAGCTCGGAGCACAGACTTGAAAAGAGGCTTCTTCCATAACTAGCCCTCTGAGCTACAACTGATAAAAGCCATCACACGCAGAGGGATTTGGGACATGAAAGCTGAAGAATTTACATGCGCTTAAAATCAGTTTACAACTCCTTTGTTTTCAGAAAAATGGCTTCATATGGAGAAAGTGGGGGATATTCTGCAAATTGAGCAAAAAAGCAGCAGAGGATTTGGCGATGTCAGTGCTGCCTTGGCACGTCTGGCTGCTGTTGCAGGCAGGATGTTTCATGGAGAGGGTTTAAGGTGGCTGTTGTAAACCGGGCTGTCCGTTCATTGCAGGAAAAATAAACAGAGAACCAGGCCTGAAGAAAGTCCTGAGTACAGAGGAGCGTGTGTTCCTTCAGTTAGCTGACACATTGTTTTAGAAATAGCAGTCAGAGAGGCTACTTTCGATGGCTTGCATGTGGATATGCGAACACATGAGCGCATGCACTTACATTTTTAGAAACTGTCTTTCATTCTTGCTAGTTCAGAAAGGGCTCACGGTTCCTAACTCACATCTCTGCAGGACTCCTTTTCCTATGTGCTGCTGTGATAACATTGTGACTGGATATGGAATGGAATAAACCACCCTCCTTTCCTGTTGAGCTTCCAATCTTCTATCATTCTTCCATCCACTGGCCCCCTCCCCACACCCCGCTCTCCAGCCCTCTCCTGTCCAGATGACTATTTTTAGCGGCAGCACTGCTATTCTGGAATTTGTTGCTGACTGGCTGCTGCTGGGTGTCTGGGCGGCGATCTCTTCTGGAATGTCTGGCCTAGTCTCAAACCACTCCAGAGTCCCAACACAGGGTGGACGGCTTCAGGCTCTGATTACAACTTTAAACCCGCTGGAGCTGGAGCTCAATGTTCCTTCATCTGAAACACAGAAAATATGCATTTCTCCATTCTGCCAACATACTTTTATATAAGCCATAGCTAAGTGTTTGTTCTTCATGTTGGAGAGGTGAGAATCAACCATGTATTGATGCATAACTAGTCTTCGCAAGCTTTCAGATCTGTTTTAGTTAAAGGATTATTTTTGGGGATTAGGCATGGAAATTCGCATCGCGAAAGTCTCCAGGAAATGAATGAAAGTCAAGGCAATGTGTCCTTGCTTACATGTTTTGGTGTGTTTGTGTGTGTCTGCTTGTGTGTGTGGTCCATGAAAAGAAAATAAGCAGCACTAATGGGAAGTTTTTCCTGTCTTGGATCAGGCTTTAGGGGTTTCAAAGCAAAATTGTTTGCAGTGGAGGGAACACTGTCCAAGCCCACCTGTTGCTCATGATTGCAAAGATCCGCTTGAGCTGGGCCTTGTCGAGAGACATTCAGCAGTGTGCCGCTCAGTAACATCAATAGACCAGGCAGCCCGTGCTCATTCCACAAGATTACCCAAGGAAAGACGATGCAGAACAATAGGTGCATGCCTGAACTGATAAAAGATTGGCAGCGTTGATCACTGTCCTTTATCTATCATCCAAACATCAAGAAATGACGGCATTATTTAAAGCAGAACTACTGCTTGTCATTCCAGTAAATCATTTCTCCGTAAATGTTTTTCCCCAGGACATAATTTGAAAGCACAGGATGAATTTATGTGTGTTTTCATCATATTTAATGACATAAACCTTTTCCTTCTGAATGGAATTCAGAGTTCATCTGGTGGGGAAGTGGGTTCCCCGAGGACAACTGATTAGGACACAACAGGAGGGTGTGAAAATAACACACACAAGTCTTTTTAATCACATAACCGTGCACACTTTGCCTTTACATAAGCCAAAAAAAGAGTGCCTCTATGGTATGTAACCCTTTCATTGTAAATCAGTGAACTTTGTATCCTGCTGATCTGCAAGCTACTGATAAGAATTTCCATCACAAAACATCTTGTTCTTGTTAGCATTGTGTGCAGAAGTGAGTATGAAAAGAGAAAAGTCAGCAGTGTGAGCATGGATGCAGCTACAGTAATTGGCCTTGGCTCCCAATAAGGGGATGTGGGTTTAGCTCGAGGATGGTGGAGCTGAGTTTGGGCGGGCGAAAGGGAAGAGTGGAGTCTACGAGGAAACCTGCAAGACGCCGTGGCGAGGATGTCCAGCAAAGTGACCAGTCAGGGAATTAACAGCCTTCAACAGTCCATATGAGAGCTGTCTCTCCATAGTGTGATAGGCCAAAGTGAGGTATGGGAATCAAAGTCATTCTTGGCTGAATTTCAGAGATGTGCGGCCTGGTTGCTCTGGGACCCAGTCCCATGGCCGCAGGGTTTTAGCACTGCTGGTTTTAGCTCATCCTTCAATTTGGTTTTTGTTTCAGGGACTTTTTCTTTCTACCAACCCCCATCCCTTCCAATTTACCCATAGCTTTAAGTAGAAATGCAGCAGAAAGAGCTGGATAGATGGATGTATCCCCCAGCTGGCTTACATTCCTCTGGTTTCCACTTGTGTCTGCTTCTCCTTTTTTATGGGTCAGTGTTTCTGTGATTAAAGTTTCTTTTCCTTTCTCTCTTCTATCTACCTTTTCTTTCTCTTTCCATGTATAGCTATTTTCCTGTCTGCTTCTTTGTGTGTTAATTTTTCATATGATTTTTAGTAATATCTCCAAAACCCAACTCCTTGCCCCCTTTGTCTGTAAATGTCTGATGGCTCATTCCATAAATGCAATTATTTGAAAGTTTAGTCCAGGGTTTGCTGTGCTGGATTGTTGCCTGTGCTCCTACACTACTGCTGGCATCAACACAACATTTAGCAATATCATTATCACCCTTTCTCACACTCCATCACTCTTCTAAACAATGCCTTATCATCCATGCCAACTGACTGGCCATCCTCAAACTGACATAACAGTGACTGATGTGTGTTCGGGTGTGGACTCCTTCTCCTGCTTCCTCTTCCTTTGGTGTTCTTAAGAGGTGGATGTTTCTCACGGAGGGGGGTTAAGTTATGTTGACTGGACTCCAGGTCTGGGATTGTGTCATTATATCCAGGTACAAATCTAGCTCCAGACAAGTAGCCTTTTTTCTGCACTTTCTTTCACAAAAGCAGCCAAATGTACATGTGCATTTGAAATTCCTGACTAAAATAAGATTTCAGCTCATCATTAGTAAATTAAATTTTTTCATTTCTTCGACATCCTGTCAATTTGTCCTCAGAATAATCAGATAAACCTAGACTGATTTTGGAGGCTTGCTCAAAAATCTACACTTACTGTGTATGCATACTCAGTGTCCAACTAATGTACATGACTTGATCTAACGAGAAACAACTTGTTTATCTGACCTCTTTGAACCTTTGTCACATTCAGATAACTTGGCAGTAAAACTCAATGACCCCCTGTCTACATAAATCTCCATCAGGGTGGTCCATCTAGTGTTGTCTCTTTAAAAGGAACAAGGAGGGGGGTGCTTCCCAGGAGTATGTGGGGCCTGACATTCACTATACCATTACAGCCCACCTAAGACACAAGCTTGTACATAAAACAATGTGACACAAGGTAATGAAGTGTTAACCACTAAGGGTGGAGATGACCCTTTGCTCTTCTACTTTCATCCTTTCATACTTACCTATTTCCATCCCTCCCTCCTCTTTTCAGAGTTCATGTGACTTTACAAGGGCATGTCACCGACAAGAGATTCCAGCAGATAAATGAAAATGTGTGTCTGTCCCAAGTATGCTTGTGGGAATGGAGACAACTATGAGGAGGTTTTGCGGTTCTGCTCATGATGAGGGGATTAAAAGCAGCCTCGGGGGGGGATGGATGCATGCTTCTTGGATTGATTTAAGAAAAGAGGAACATCCTAGACAGATATCAAGGTCTGTATTGCTTGCCAAGACATAGGGTGGGGGAGTTCTTTTGGGAAAGGTTGAGTTTCAAATAAGAGCAACTGTTCTGCAACCACAGGTGAGTCTTGTTTGATGCTCACTTAGGGTGACATTTGGATGTCACCCTTTTTTTTTTTTCCCAGGCACTGATACAGATCTTCTTTTGGCAGCTGTGGTTTGATGGGGCGGGGGCTGGCTCTTGGTGTGTCTTGTCTTAACATGGTAGACAGAATAGTGAGTCGTTCCTGAAAGATTCCCTTTATGAGTGATGGCCATCTGGGCCATTTCTCAGTATGTGTCTGCAAGCATGTGTATGGTTTTCCTTTTTCCTTTTTTTCCCTCTTCCTCCACCCCCTTTTTCTTCCTTCTAAATAGCAGTGAAATGTTGAAGGAAAACAAATGAAAAGATAGCGCTTTGAAAATGGATCTGTCTCAGCAGCCCTCTACCCACCTCCTTCCCCTCCCCCTCAAATCTGACCACCTCCTCCCCTCCACTTGTGCAGGCTTGACGAAAGAGTATACCTCTGTTCGTCGCACGCAACAAAGGGGGACAGAGGGCTGGGGTAAAATGGTGTAGATACATTTTTAGAGAGTACAAGAGGAGGATGGAGGCAGAAGATGAGAGTTGTGGTTAGAGAGCGGTCCATTTGAGAGGGGTAAGGGCAAAAAAATAAAAAATAAAGTAGCTGGAAAACAAGAGATGAGCTGAGATATAATATGTAGAGGAGAAAGAAGAAAGTTTTGGACAGTCATAGAAAATTATGAGGGTTTTAATGGATGAAGAAATGTATAAATAGACAAATGTAAATGTATGTGGTGAGGAGAAAAGAAGAAAAAAAAGGGGGGAAAGGGGATTATATGATAAAAAGTCCCATCAATTGGGTATAAAACACATTTGCCAAACACCTCACTCAGTCCTTAACAGTTCCAAGATTTTGTTTTTACTAGAACCAAGACATTCAGTACCTGACAACATCAAAGACAGTGACACACACACACACACACACACACACACACACACACACACACACACACACACACACACACACACACACACACACACCTCCTACGCATTTTCTCCTGAAAACACAAATCTTTCATACACTAATGACACACTATACTGGTGAGCTATGCACTGAACAGGGTGGGAAAGATTAGTGAACTGACAGACATTCCAAGCAGCTGATGTCAATGCACTATCACAAAATATGCTCAATATGATGTTACAACCCCAAATATGAACCCCTTGGACAAAGTGAGAGTTGATATGTTTAGATGAGGGTGGTCCCCAACTGGCTGACACAGAGGTCAAAATCATAACTCCTGAGGTAGAAATTCCTGAGACATGGTCCAAAGCGAGAGGTGAGAGGTGGACCAGGAATGCCTTTGTTAACAGGGTCTAGGAGCAATACTTGTCGAATGGCTCCTTCACAGGCTGGCTGACCACAGGGGCACATTCTAGACATTCTAATCCCAGACAGTGATGTCCCAGTGAGTTCACAGAGGACACATCACAACCTGTGTGTGGCACAGAGGGGTGTCAGAGGCTGAGCAGGAGATCTTTTGATACCATTGTTCTTTCCTACTTCCAGACGCACTGTGGTTTGAACTCTGGTGAATCACTTCATGCAAGTTCCTGTGAAGCTCATCCGTCTAAAAGCAGCCACAAGTTTATTTAGACTCTGATGCTGGACCAGAAAAATAACTTTAGACTCTGCAGGCCTTGCAGTTTGTAGTTTCAAGGGAAGGTCATCTGAACTATGGAGCAGATTTCAAGGCTATGAGAGAGTGAAAGGCAATCTTACTAAAGTGTTCTAGAGCAATGAGAAAGTTCTCACTCAATCGAATTAAAAAGAAGCAAGCTGTGCAGATAGTTTTGGTTTAACTTGTCAAATTTTGAGCCATGAATCATTGTAATTTCTGTCTCCACCCCATCAAATTCTAGATAACTGGAATTTTATTTGTGGTGCATTGGGTTTTCAAGTCCTATGTATTCTGTTTATTCTTGGTAATGTACAGATCTGACAGTGACTTTATCAGAACTCATGCATGGAGGAAAAAAACAGCACAAATATAAGTGTTTACTGAATATTGTCCTCAATATAATAGACATTATTGTTTCAAAGAGATATAATGTGACAGGTCTGAACCTGCACAAATCCACATTCACTTAACAAAGCATCGTTGTGTAATACAAAAAGGATTACTTAACTAACTCACATAAAATGACAACCATCAACAGTTGCTCTCAGGGTTGTCAAGTTTATTAATGCATTTTAACTCATGTTCTAGTCTAACACAAAACAATGACAATATTATTAGCCAGATGATGCGTTTGTTTTCAGAGAAGAACTTAATTTAATGATAATGATGAATTTAATAATAAAGTTGCTGACACATTCACCACAATGTGATAACACAACACAACAGTACAGTCACTGTTGTGGTTATTTGCGCTGTCAACAACTGTGAAAGAGACAGTTTTTTTGAAACTTTATGTGAAATGTGGTGAGAATTATAAATTTAGATGTACTACATGCATACACCTGGTTATTGGGGTCAGACTGTGAGGTGAGTGTAACAAAACCTGTGATAAAGCAAACATGCACAGTGACAGTATAGTATGAGCGGATACTTAAAGGTGTCATTCCATTGAAAACCACTTTTCCACGCTTTTGGAATCTGATGGGTCACCCCGACTTACCAACACATGCTGTCTTTGTAAGTGGTTTGTCACCTCCACTGGCTGCATACCGCATTCACAGAAATCAACAACAGGAACGAGGGACGCAGAAAAAGCCAGTCCGTCTGACGACAGAGGGACTTTAGCATCACCCACATGGGGTTAAGCCCGTCCCTGGCAGCGAATCTGAAGTAGCATTAGCGTTAGCATCTACAAGAGAACAGAGCACCACAGTAGCTGTTGCACAGACTGGAATAAAATGGCGGATCAAACTGGTTCATGTGCTCTCTGTGGAAATAAAGCCTTGTTTTTTCCCTGCATGTTTTCAGACCAAGCAATGGCACGAAACCTAGCTGGATGCTGCTTGGGTAAAGGTAAATACATACACAGCGAGAGGGGAGTGGGGAGTGTTCCTTCACGCATTCTGAGCCAATCAGAGACACCTCGTGACCGTGTCATGGACATGTATGAGGAAGTACTTGTAAACTCTGTTGTTTGAACTCAATTAATTTTTCTACAGTAAAAAAACAGCTGGAAACAAAGCAATCCAGACATTTTTTTTTTTAAATAGAACCAACACACAATGTTTCAATACCAATAGAGAACACAGTAATATTAATGAAATAACCATGGAATGACAGCTTTAAAGAAACAATGAAAAATGCATATTTTTTAAATTTATTTTTAAAAAGACAATGTACAGAGAACATTAACCTTGCAGAAACAGAAATGTACTGTACCACACTATAGCAAAGTAGCTAGTTTGTCCCTGGCTACACAATAAATACATTTAAAATTCACAGTCACAAAGGACTGTACAATAATAACATTAAAACAATCAGGATTAGTTAGTGTCAGTAGTGGTGGTAAAAACGACCTGTAAAAGTAAGTGACCTACATGTATTACTGCAAATCTGCCATGTCAATTACTGACCCTTTTCTTCCATTTTCAGATTGTACCAGAGGGTCAGCACTCACAGGCCTCTGATTGAGTGTCACCAGGTGCACATACAGTACTTAGACACGGTATTTTCCTTCATCTAATTCACATCCTGAAATGACTGTTTTATCTAGAGTTTTTTTCAGTGAATAAAGCAGCTGCATAAACAGGAAAAGCAATTTGTGTGCATGCGATGCTAAACGCCAAGACTTCCTTCAACACATTTGGCTCTCACTGAAATGTCAACGACAGTTTACAGTTACATTCCTGATCCAGTTTTGCTCCTGCAGAGAGATGAGTTTCATTATAAGGCTTACTATAGAAAGAGGATCTCACTCCAATTAACCTCTGCCTTCTGTGGATGGAGATAGACTTTGTGCAGCACGTGTGACGAAAAGCAAGCCCCATATCCCTTGTGTAAACACTGCAATTATTGGAGGGCTTTTTGTGCACAGAGCCTTATGCATTGACCGACTACAAAGGGTTTTGTCTCACTGTGCGGCGGTGTGTTTGACTTCCTTTCCTGAACACATGATTTGTCTTTCATCCAGGCATGACCATGTGTGGAGCATCTACTTCCTGTGCAAAACCTGAAAAGAAAGTCTGAAGGGGTTAAAATAGATCCCAGTGACCCACATAAACAAGCACTCTCATTCATAGCCTCCTCTACTCCCTCATTGCTAAAGTCTGACTCAAATGTTCAAATAGAACCCCAACCCTCCCTCCGCCACTACCAAACTTCTTCCCTTCTCCCACACAATTCACCCACTTCAGAAAAGCTCAGTGTAGTCACCTCCCCACAGTTTGAAATACAGCATCTGTACACTGCGTTCTGTGTGCACACAGAATCATAACACAAAGTGAAGCAAAAACAGACTAATTCCCTCACACACACACACAAAGCCTTTTCATTCACACACAAACACTCCAGGAGAGAAAGAGGTCGACGTAACTCTTCTCACAAGAATGCACGAGAAGTTTACGTTGCCTTTGGAAAGGGAGAGAGGCATCTTGTGTGAGCTCAGATGAGCAATTATCCTTTTCAACACAGACAAAAAAAAAAAAAAGCTTTTTCTGGGAACGTGCCTCCCACCAATATTTCTCTTTGCAGCCACAGGACTGAAGCAGAACTTGAACTAAATGGGCAAATGTTGATCTGTCACTTGGTAGGAATGTGTTATTTTTACCGTTACTATTTTTACCTCCTTTTGCTTCCTTGATGTCAAGTAATAAAATTTGGTTTGGGCACATTAAAGAGCAACTTAAAAACTCTTTGGAGTTGTTGTTTTTTTCTTTGTCATATCATTTTACTTGCAAGTTACAAGTTATAGACCTATATAGATGTGGGCTATTCAATGAATTATGAGTATGGGTACTCATTTGGTTTATGCCTTTAACTTGCTAAGATATGGTGACATTATACGAAGCGGTGAATGAGATATTATACACCACCAAGTAAGAAAAAAACATCTTAAGCAGTTAATACAGGCGTCTGTCTGTGTTAAATAATGATAACAACCTATCTTTGTTTAAAAAAAAGTGTACACAACTTTATGGCTGTGGGTTTTGGGGTTGTGTAAAACAAGCTTCTGCACTGCAACCAATTACACTCACTGACTTTTAAAGGAGTAGAAATAAACATGTAGTGCTCTAATCTGAAATAGGTCCAACCCTCCACACCCATACAGTATATACAGTCAAACTGATGCAAGTATCTGAAGACTCACAAATGCAACACACACAAGTAGGTAGCTACACTTTTATGGACATATACACACAGTCTGGCACCGGTGCCCCAGCCGTCCTCTCCTTACACTGATAGACAGTGTTTACAACTGGATTCCCACAGTTGATCATTGATGCATTCTCCACCAGCATGTTAGAAGCTGGTCTGTTTATGTGGTCGTCCACTGTGGTGGAGTGGCTTTCATGGCACGTTTTCTTTCATGATCAGTGTTTACATCTCTTAATCTATGCTCTGTCTCCCTTCTTGTCTCTCTCTCTCTCTCTCTCTCTCTCTCTCTCTCTCTCTCTCTCTCTTACTCCCCTACTTTCTGCTTCTGCACAGTCTTCTTGCAGTCGGCCAAAGATTAATTGAATTGTTTTCTGGCATCTCCACTGCTGATATGAATAAAGGAAAGGCATGCAAGCTCTTAAAGTTCATGTCTCCAGTTTGTGTTTTGCTTCGCTTCTGCAATCCCTCGAAAGAATATAGTCATGAGCTGCAATGAATTTTGGTCTAAGTACATTAACTGACATACAATGAACACATTGTACACATTTCACCAAGAACCAGTGTCACAGTAAACCACTGACGTATGACTACCAGTCACTTGGTAATGTCTCCCACTAGGAAATCTCCAATGTCTCACAGCGATACTTTGTTATTCACTCACACTGACTTGTTTTTTTACCACTTAGTTGAGTTTGAAAATACCACTAAAATGAGTTTCTTAGCTCAGGGGCCACATTAAGCCAATTCAATTTGATCAGAAGTGGGCTGAACCAGAAAAATAAAAAAATATATATAAATGATCAATCCCAAAGCCTTGTCCATGTTTTAGAGCAAAAAAAGTATGTTTACATTATGAAAATGTCCTTTCAAACAACGTGAATAGTGTGAACAAACTGAAATAAATGTCCAATTTTAACATTATAAGGCTTTAGTTTATCATTTACATGTGTATATTATAGCTTATAAATACACAAAATATTTAGTAATAGGTGGAATATTATTAAAATTGTACTTACTTCTCTTTAGAAATTTCAGGTTGTTGACAGTTCCAGTTATAAAGATTTTTTTGTAAAATTATACTTTGTTTTAGTGAAACTAAATGAAAACATATACATTTATGAAGAGAAAAAGGTTGACTTATAAGTATTTATAGGTTATTTTATGAGACTGAATATGTCTGAATGGAGAATTTTTATATTTCACAAATTCATCCAAAGAGCCAGACTGGACCCTTTGGAGGGCCAGATTTGGTCCCCGGGCCACACGTTTGACACCTGTGACTTGGACCTTTTAATTGCAAGTAATGGAGCTATCTTCCAAACATGAGAAGTGCATTTGCTTAGATTCGGCTGAACATTAGTTGAAAGCAGAATTCAGGATGATACATATAGTGATCATAACATTCCTCAGCACTAATCACTAATCCTTATCGTAATGTCTGTTTGTTTCTGGTCCACTTCCAAAACAATGGTTCCAAATAGTATCCCCAGGTCTAATTTTTACTCAGGGGCACCACTACCAAACCTAATCATTCTGTGCCTTAACTTTTCAATCTGTCAGACCAAGGGGATAAAGCTGGGAGTGCAATCGCATGGAAACAACATGCAGTCACTGTTCGACCTCCAAGTTCTGCACTTCTCTTAAACCAAATTCACAAAATTTTCTTCACACCCCAACTGCTCTTTTGGCCCCCATAAGATACTGGGCCCCATGAATTTTATTGATAACCCAGTTTGTACTGCCTGGCATTTTGCAATTCTACTCTTTTGTATACATCTTTATAATCTATATAAATGTATTACTTACTACTGTTATTTCTATTTTTATATTCACTTTCAGACACATTTCTGATACGTAATAGAACGAACCATAGCTATAGTTTTTGTATGAGAAAAATAAGAGGACAAAACACAAAATAAAGTATATAAAGGATAGACTAAAATTATTTAATACACAAAATAAATAAATGACTTCTTAATATGTAAAAAATGTTAAAGTGATGGTGCATGTCACAGCAGCAACAGAGATTATCATCATTTTCATCCTTTTAGTTTCACAAGCATTTACATAAACAGTACACAAACAGTAACGTCCATGAAAATGTAAAACTCCATCAGAAAATTGGATTTTTAATTTAAAAAAAAGGAATAATTGAATCAAATCTTGTTGAGTTTCCAAACAGAAGCAGGTCTATCCTACATAGCCTGACATGTCTGGATCCTTCATAATAAACCAGAGATTAGAAATGTTAGAAAATCTACATTGTCAGAGGATATATAATCACTGGCCACTTTCTTAGGTACATCTGTTCGACTGCATGTTCACATAAACATCTAATTTTCCATTCACATCACAGCAATTCAACACATTCAGGCATGTAGACATAGTGAAGGTGGCCTCCTCAAAACAAACGTTAGATGTGGGGGGGGGGTGATTTAAGTTACTTTGAACCTGCTACAGTTGCTACGGTTGTTGGTGCCAAAAAGCGTTTGTTTCAGAAAGAGCTGATTGCAAGTGGATCTCAAGGGTTTACAGAAAATGGTCTAAAAAAAAAAGGAGGGAATTCTCTGTAAGAAAATATCTGATTCATGCCAGAGGTCAGATGAGAATGGCCAGACAGGCTCGAGCTGACACAAGACAACAGTAACTAAAATAATCACTGGTATCTGAGTGCACATGGGCTACAGCAGCACACACACATACACACACACACTGGCCACTTTATTAGGTACATCAACCTTTGAAGGGAGATAAAGAATGGAGTCACAATTTCTTTATAGTCTTCATAGTCCTTATATTTTGTGCGTAATTAAATCTTAATGTATTTCTGATTTATTTTATTGAAATTGTATAATGTATGTCCAATCAGTTTATCTGTACTCTTGTAATTTAATTTCTTATTTATTGAAATTTTATAATGCATGTATAATCAGTTTATCTTGTACTTTTGTCATTTTATAATTTTGTGCAATCAAATTTTAATGTATTTCTTATTTCACCCTGTCTTAAAATGTATGTTACATTTTTAATCAATGTTAAGCACTTTGGGATACAGTGTTTGTATGAAAGGTTCTATACAAATAAAAATTATTATTATTATTATTATTATTATTATTATTATTATTATTATTATTATTATTATTATTATTATTATTATTATTTTGCAGCCATCTACCCTTTCCTCACTGTAAATAAGAATGTGTTCTTAATGACTTGCCTGGATAAATAAAGGTTAAATAAAATAAATAAAAATAAAATAACGTGTAGGTAGAAGCCAACAGGGTTGAATTGACTCCAACCTCCAGGATGTTGAACTGAATTTGAATTAAAGAAAGTGGGATTGAATTTATTGCAAATCAGAGGAACCCATTCTTATCACATATCAGTAAGAATGTGATACTTTTAACATACTTTTTTCTTCCAAATGGACTAACATTAAGCATACATTTCCTTAAAGTTGAATTATTATTATTATTATTATTTTTTTAGCAATATCTGCTGTGTCATTCATTTATTTATTCATTTATTTATTTGTCTGTTTGATTTTCTTCCTTGGTTGTTTGTTTGTTTGTTTTTCTTTACTCTGTGACACAACCGAAATAAACTAAACTAAACTAAACTAATTCACGGGGTAATGTTGTTGCATCAACTAAAAAATAATTCCTATTTTTTTCCTGTCATTAAGGTGGCATCTGGTCTCAATATTTTATTTATTTGTATTCATTTGTTTGTTTATTTGATTAGGACAATGCACATTAATACATAATTAAAAACATCAATATAAATATACCGGAGTTAGCATAGTTGCTATATTTCATCAATTGTCCTCGGGCAGATATAAGACAACAACAACAAAACAAACAATACCACATGAAAACATGTAGACATTAAACCAATACACCACAAACACAAAATACATACACAAGGACAGAACACTAAATATCCTCTCAACAATGTTCATTTGTGCAAAAAAAAGAAAAGAAAAAAAGAATTCATTTAAAAAAAGGCTTAATGACTATAATAAAGTATTGTGTACATTCAATAATATCTGTATGAAATCCATGTTGCAATAATATACAATACATACTGTAAAGCTTCAGGTTTACTTTTTTTTTTTTTTATTTCACAGAATTCATATGTTACTTCCTGCAATTTCAATCTGAATGTTTGCAATTTAAATTCAAATTCAAAATTTGGAAATTTGGAATTTACGTCTCATTCTCGATTTAATTAAGAATTTTGTACAACCCTGATAGCCAGGCTTAAACAGTAAAGTGGACAGTGAATTTACCGTCAGCTTACACTACATATAGAAGGAAGATGTTGCCAGCAGAACTGGAATGTAGTGCATATCTGTAATTATTGTACATGTATAGTATTCAGAAGTTCAGATGAAGTTACAGGAATTTGAAACAAAAAGACAATACCAACACACACTTCAATAAGCAATATTTCATTTTAGTATCATTTGGCCTTTGACAGTGACAGATAAAATATGCAAAAATAATGAACAGGGAATAACATCTGCTACAATAATTTTGCACACTTTGTGTAGGGTTTACGCTTGAATCTCTAAGAAGAAGAACAGAACTGGAACAGTTTGTTATAAGGAGATTTTAAAAATGGTGAACTAATTCAAGTGTGTATGTCAGGTGCTTCACTTCTCTCATACATTATTATTATTATTATATTAATGTGTTTGCGGTAGGGCTGTCATGATTAATTGAGTTAATTGTGAACTTTTTTTTTTTTTTAATTGTGATTAGAGTTCTCAAGCATTTTTCCATTTTACAAATACATATTATTTTACACCACAGTATGGCTTTATGTTAAAGAAGAACAACATATCTTTTGTATCAGCCTATCCCCCCCCCGTTTGTCATATCTTATTATGGCGGATGTTAGTGTCTGTAATGCTACTTGTTTGTTTTTAATTTTTAAAAAAAACAAGACTGTTCATTTTTCTACATTGACAAGAGTATTACAATGAATTTCACTGACACAAAAATGTACAATTAAACTGCAATTAATCATGAGTTAACAATTAAATTTATGTAATTGTGATTAAATATTCTAATCAATGGTTAGCACTAGTCTATACAAAAATGCGTGAACATTTCCAACTGATTCCCATTCATCTAAAGGCCTGGGAAAGTCATCCTAAATCAAGGCATTTGAGTGATAGTATGATAGTATGTTCAGTTCTTTGCAAAACTGAGGCCACATTTAAACCAAGATTATATTATATATTTGATAAAAGTCCAACTTTTATATTTGCGTTACAGGACATTTTCTTCCAAAAAGTTTTGGAAAACATTTGGTAAACATGTGTAACATTTTTATAAATGACTTGCGCGATCCCAATCAGTGATAGTTGCGTAAAGAGACAGAACCCCTCCAGACAGGATGGGAGCCCTTATTTATTTTGGAGATAAGCATTGTGGGTAATGGAGAGAAAGAAGCATGCTGGCATGTTGGCTTGTTTTCGAGAAGCTTCTGGGATGTCTATGATAAGAACACAATGTAGGATGGGGTTTTGGGGGCAAAAAAACAAGTGTTCTATAGCGTGAGTGGATGTTCTGAGCCAACTTGAGGTATGACTACACTAATATAGATCCCACAGAACAAGAATACAACAGCTTCAGAGTAATGAACACGTTAAAAAAGTCCTTTAATCTTTGCAGAGAGGAGAGCAGGAATGCATATTTATTGGTGTGGCATGTCTATGCCAGCCGAACAAGGCCGAGCTGAAGTGTTAAGTGTGTCAAGTAAGAATTACAGCAGTGTGTGATCATTATAATTATAAAGTTCAGAGTAGTTTGCACTCTATTCATCATCACTTGGAGGTAGATCATATCTTTCACACTGTCTGACTTTGCATGTGTCAGCAGGGTGGTGTTGATGGGGTCCAGCCAAGGTGTGTTTCTTTTTTGTAGTGTTGAATATTGTGTTCTTGCTGCTTAACCCTTTGATGCATATGTAAGACTCTGGATTTAAAAGGGTTCATATATGTGTTTGAAAATATATTGGCAGTGTTCACCAAATAGACTGCTTACATTTATGTTTACAGTGTTATGATTTACACATTTAATTATTTTCATTTGTTATAGGTGGGTAGTTAGTATTACCTGTTGAATCTTACCTTTCTGGATCACATTTGCCAAGCTGGGTGCTGCTGGCACCTGACTAGCTGGTTGACCCATGTGAGTAGTTGTTGTCAGGAAGTGTTAGAATGTTAGCAACATGTGTGCAAAGTAGAGCAACTGTTCGAAAGAAATCTGTCTCCATCCTGCAGTCTCATTTCATAAAGAGTGCACCCTAAACCATCGACAAACCCTCACGTCGTATTACGTCATGGTGATAATATGCAAAACTATTGAATACATCTACATCGATGCTACCTCTTACAATCATGTAATATACATATAATATATATAATTATAAACATTCTGTCTCTCTCTCTCTCTCTCTCTCTCTCTCTCTCTCTCTCTCTCTCTCTCTCTCTCTCTCTATATATATATATATATATATATATATATATATATATGTGACCCACCACCACGAAACCAGGCATAAGTGTCTGGAAATCAAAACTGAGTTATCTGTGTAGATTGGTAGAGTGGAAACTAAGGTTTAAGATGGTGAAAAAATTATGTTTCTATCATAAGTAGAACCAAAGTTATGGTCATTTTAATATCCACAGTTGGACCTATTATGCAATTTGCATATTTTTAGATATTGTCCGTTAAAGTTTTGGACTGTTTTGGGGTAGGAAGTCCTTAGCAATGCATAATAATTCGTATCCGATTGACAAAAATTATTCACAGATGTTAAAGGACACTCTGATGGACATGTCACAGAAGTTCTATATATTTTAATAATAGGACAGAATTGCAACGTATTATAATCATTTGGCTTACACCATTGGACAAGAGCATTCAATATAAGCTTTTACCTCGTACCGAACACTTGGATGTTTACGCACGGAACGGAGATCGGTTTGTTCGGCGAAAAGAGGTGGAAGTCGTCTTTGTCTTTGCTCAGCAATCCGTAAACTTTTGTCACCGCTTAAATAATTGACCCAATAAACACCTTTATTGATTGGATTTCAATGTAATGACCACAGGAACTGAACATAGAGGTGTTACGGTACCGTTTTTTGATATGGTGTAAACACAAATAAGGAATAACCTTCCAGCCTAAATTTGGCTGTAGCTCTGAACGGCTCAGCGCGACTTATGCCTGGTTTCGTGGTGGCGGGTCACATATATATATATATATATATATAGCCTAACATTTACCCATTCACACACACACACACATGGTCAGACGCCAGTAGTTTTCTAAGGTTCTGTCACACCTACTGGGAGCCTACATCAGGGTTCAGCATCTTGCCCAAGGACACTTCAACGTGTGGTCAGCCAGAGCCGGGACGCAAACCGCCAACCCTTCATTCATTGGACAAATGGCTCTACCAACTGAGCCACAGTCACCCCAAAGACGCATAAAACACTTAGGAAAGAAATTCAGATTCAGATTCAGATGACTTTATTTATCCTCAAGGGGCAATTCAAGACATCAGTGAGCAGCATAATAATACATGGAGAAAAAAACAAAAAACAAGGTACTCTTACACATCTATGGTAATAAAATAGTAATCTAATATAATAAATAAAGTGGAAGTAATTTTTTTTATAAAATTAAAAGAAGGGAACTGTTCAATAAGAACAGGATGAGGTGAGTGAAATCTGCTCTAAGGTTCTTATCCTTCATGCACCAAAGGGTTAAAATGTATTTGTCTTTGCAGCAAACATGTGAGGGACTATGTTTGATGTTTTGACTCTTATTCTCTATCTGAGTCCTTGAAGACCGTTTAGGCAACTGAGCTGCAAATCACGAGTGCGAGCTATCCTCCTTTTACTTTTAAAGTTATGCTCACATGTAATGAGCTCTGAAGCGTGTAGGTGTTTGAGGTCCTCAAATGAGCCATCATCCACGACTTTTTCAAGCCCATCTCCAAATATCCATTATCCCTACGGATCCACAACCCCACTGAATTCTGTAGTGTTTTTCCCGTCTGTGTATCCGCCTCTTCCAGCTCCTTCACATTGTTCCCGCTTCAGCTGCTGTTGGCATCCGCTGTAGGCATATCTATCACCGAAACACACGCAAAGCCAAGATAGTTTGATTGAACTGGGATGAAAACAAGGCCTTTCAGCATTCCCAAACATCCTGTTCAAGTCCAGTGGAAACTCATTCTCCAATCAGTGATTCATCAGCTTGCTGACAGACAAGATGAATGTGAGAGATGTACACACCTGTGAAGGGAGGAGTTGGAGAAATCTGTGGTATGACAAGCTGTGGCATTAACTGCGGTTCATTACCACTTTCCCTAAAGCCCTAAAAATGCATTGTTTGTGTGAGATTGAAGAGGGCATGTTTTCTTGTATGTAATCAGATATCTGGATCTTCCCAACTCTATCTTTGACCTTCTAAACTACTGGAGTCCACAGAACACCCCGTACTCAAGAGTTGTTTTAGCATTGAGGTCAGGATTGTCAATGGGCCTGTTTACATGACCATAAAAGTCAGATAGCTGGTAATCGGATAATTGTAACAGTCAGAGGTTATGCTTTTACAGACACCATTTAAAAACCATAGTTTAGATGAAATGACACTATTTGGTTGTTCTTTGTTGTTTTTTTGTTCTTCTTTGCTGGTTTTGTAGTAGTTTTCCTGGAGGACCTCAACATACAACAGCATTCAAAATGCCCATCTGCATTCTGCAATTTGCAGAAATATTTTTAAGATTATAGAAGAAAAAAATAATAACTTTAAATTTTGCAGAAGAAAAAAAAATCTGACTTGGGATTCTATGGTTCACAATTTGGCAAAGCAGTGACACATTAAAATCTGCACAGCACGTAACTAGCAGCATTTTCCAGCTGATAATGTGAGGTATTGATTGTGTCTTTGTTGGGTATACAGTATATCTATTATGTCCTTGGTTGGGCTTTATATATTGTGTCTTTGTTATGTGTTATGTGTTGTATGTGGCAGCTGATTGGTTGACCAAGAAAAATTTCCTGTGGGACCAATAAATTATCTTGAATCAATATGTGTCCATATTTAACTTTTTTTTTTTTTACATTTTAATTTACTTTTATTTTCCCATGTTGGATTTTGTCATGTGGACGCCCACAGGAGGACCTGACAAGTACCTTGGCAGAGTTCAGTAGTTTGCACCATTCATCTCCCAGAAGTCATTGTAGCAGGAAAAACATGGCCCCCAAGAAAAGAAATTATTTGGCTCTGCAGAAATGCACCAAGAAAACTAGTAAGTAAGTAAGTAAGTAAGTAAAATTTTATTTATATAGCACCCTTCACAGTACAGGTACACAGAGTGCTTTACAAACCAGACAACAAAAACAGCATACACAAATATAAAATAGAAAGAAATAGAGGAGAGAGGCTAACAATTAAACACGAGTAAAATAAAAGTACGTTTTAAGTTGAGTCTTAAAAATGAATAAATTGTTGGAGCCATTCTCAGACTTATGGGGAGTTCATTCCACAGCTTTGGGGCTGTCACCTCAAATGATCTGTCCCCCTTTGTTTTTAACCGGGTCCGGGATACTGAGAGGAGAGCCAGGTCGGAGGATCTTAGGGCGCGGCGCGGGTTGTGTTGGTGAATGAGGTCCTGGATGTAACTGGGGGCTTGGCCATGAACAGCTTTGTATGTGAACAACAGTATCTTGTATTGGATTCTGAATTTGATAGGAAGCCAGTGCAGTGTGGCGAGTATGGGTGTGATGTGGCAGGATTTTTTTGTCCTTGTGAGAAGTCTGGCAGCTGCGTTTTGAACCAGTTGAAGGCGGTCGATGGAAGACTGATTGAGACGTGTGAATAGTGAATTGCAGTAATCCAGCCAGGATGAGATGAACGCATGAATAGACATTTCGAGTTGTGAGTGGGAGACTATGGAACGGAGTTTGGCAATGTTTCTCAAGTGGAAAAAACAGTTTCGGCTCAGTGATTTGACGTGTGATTCGAGCTGCATCGACTGGTCAAACTGCACACCGAGATTCCTGATGTTTGAGTGGATGTTGTTTTTTAGAGGCCCCAGATGTTCTTGAATACTGCCCGAGAGACTGCCCGCAGACTAGGAAGACAAGTCGCATCTCTACAAATCTGGTAGCACAGCCTGATTCCAACAAGGCTGAAATTAAAATACAGTGAAGGAATAAATAATTATATTAATGCAGTGGGTTACAAAGCTATATATAGGGTGTCAATATAGGTATTATTAGGTTAAGAAGGATGTAGAGTGGGGGGCTTGGGTATTTGCAGAAAGTATTTAAAATTGCATTAGAACATTTCCAATATTGCAAAAAACTGAAAAAGGGATTTTGACTACTGCTACAGTTTTAGTACATATACTGTCATAAAACCAATTAACCATGTGTTGAATTAAGCCAGCGATGAGAAGACAAAAATAGTAATCAAATATGCTACAGGATGGAGCAGAATGGGAAAGTTTAAACAGACACTGAAGTTTCAGACTTTTGTTTTCACTCCACTTTGCTCTTTAGCTATTGTTAGCATATCGGTGTCATTAGCTGCTCACCTCAGCGTGCACACAACCGGTGTCACTGTGACCTGTCCATCTGAGTGGCCAGGAAAGACAAGAATGCCAGCCTTCGTCACTAGCACCGTGTTGCTAACATTAGTTCATGAGCGAATGGTGATACTTCAAGGTTTTACTGAGCAGCTTAGGAACAAGTTTTTTCCCCGCTGTTGTGGATTTTTATCAGAAATTTATTTGAAATGACTACTACCCCATTAGCATTAGGGCATCGTATCAGAGCTAACAAGTACTGTACAAGAGACGAGCATCATATAACAGTGGCTAACCTCTATAACATCAAAGCTAATTATTATGCCACTCATTAGTCAGATGAAACCAAATAGAGTGGGGGCATATAATGAACTGACAAAAACCAGATTCAATTGATAAAATTCTTGAGAATTGAACAGAGGATATGTGATACAGTACCTTCGTCGATGACAAAAATATTAGAAAAAAAAAATCAGGTTCTCAACAAGGATCAAAAAATGCATTTAAAACATGCATTAAACATGTTAAAACATTACATACTTACTCCTAAGAATGTTAGTCACCCACACAAACACATAGATAAGAGTTAGCATTTCATCAAAAAATACAAAACGCCATCACAGAAACACAAATAAAGTTATCTCACAGTTGAGTGTAAGGTGGTGGTCAACCTAGTGTGCTGATCGTGTGACCATATCACATGACTGAATTTATCTTGTTTCGGTGTCATCTTTGTTTTAATTAACTGATGAAGGTCGTTTGACTGAAATGCGTTTGCTTGTCTGTTTTGAATAAAGAACTTTTATCAGCATCAGAAAGCGGCCACAGGACCTCCTCTCTCCTGTGATAAAATTCTTTGCCAAATAATGAAAACACATTCGTGACGTAGACAAAGGGGGATCTGGTGAAAAAAAAAAAAACCTAAATGTCACAAACAACTGGTGAGTATGCTAACATTAGCAGGCAAGCATAAGCATTGGTCATAAAATAAGTTAATAAAAACTGTAACAAGTAATAGCATCATCAAGAGCATAAATCCTTAGATTATAGAGCATTCATCTGAGTCACTTCTGCCATTGGAAAAGCCGGTGAAATAAAGGTATGGATGATTCCCAATTCTCAGCGATACTTGGCTGAAAGTGTGTTTGTGTGTTAGTGTCGCAAACTAAGATGTTTCTTATGAGACATGAGTTCTTATGCTAAGGCCACACCGAATGCAAATTTGAACATTCATGCATCAAGATTACATACAAAGTCAATGCAAAGACACGTTTGGACACATTGCAGCGGCGCATTGGTTTATCTGGCATGTTCTCGCAGCACGTTTTGCCAAAAACGCTAGAGTTGAAAATATTGAACTTTTTAGGCAAATTTGTCTTACGCTGTACCATGAAAGCCAATCAGCGTTGAGATGTTGTCAACGTCAGTGACAGAATGACATATGATGCTTGGACCGACCCGAAAGGCAGCAGAAAGAAACATGGAGGACAAATTAATCATTTCAGTTTGCCAGTGTAACAGAGTTAAGAGGGAGTTTAATGGTTAAATCCACTTGACACAGTATAACCAATTGAAGTTGCCATGACATGCTGCAAACTCTATCAGAAGCACCCCTTGGTTGGTGCAGCTCTCCTTACATTACAATTACACCAGCTAGTAGGAGGAGTTTCAGATTTTGCTGTGCCGAGCGACTGAGTAATGTGTGCTTCTCCACCATTGTGCAGTGTTTTGCAGACAATAAAATATATTACAAACTGAAGAGTGTCAGCCTTCATGAATAACACAACGCAGACGAGTGGTTACACCAGAACTGTACGAGAAGACATGTGTACTGTACAGAGATCGTAATAAAAAGGAGCAGCAGTCGAAGTGATCTCAGCGATAGTTGAGAAGGTGTCATGACCTCTGCTCCAGTGACCTTTCCCCCAGTACTCTCCCCACTCACCCGGCCCCGCACTGCGCAGCTGCAAGACGTTCCTCATTTGTGGCTATATAAGCAGTGAGGCTTGCAGTTGCCAGTGCGGGACCATTCTACAATGTCACCTCCATAACCCGGACACTTTGACCATCTCCCCAGTCACCATAACCCGGACCTTCATCATCACCACGGACTCTGGCTGTTTGTTCCCAGGTTTTGGTTTGGTTTTGTCTCTGTCTTGTCTTTATGGTTCTTAGTTTTGTTATTAAATTATGTTTCCCTTCAGCACTGTGCAATGGAGTCCTCCTTCACCTCACCCCGATCCTGACAGAAGGGACTGAATTGGTGGGCCAGATTTTGTTTATCTATTGAAAAAGAGTGGGCTCCCTACTTATGCAGAATTGTCCAACGTCCGGACTCAGGTGCGTGTCACAGGTGCACACGCCATAATTCCCATTTGATGTGTCCTTAGCATTAGGTCCCATCCACACAGCAATGCAACAAAGTTTTGTTTTGTACCAGATAGAAAAGATATCGCGTGCACACTGGGAATGGGTCAGTAACATATCATGTAAACATGTCAACGAAACACATGCTGAAAAGGATGCAATACACATACCATACCTCTAGGTGTGCTGTAAGACAGTCCCACCAGATACACCAGAACAATAGAAGAAGTAAAGTGCATGTGCATACTGACTTATACCGGTGTGAAACGCACCCCAGAAATATACAACAACAACAATGCATGTGTAGGCATCTCTGCTGGTCGTCTTATTGGTTAACATCAGTAGATTTTCCTTCAATAACACCAGTAAACGTAGCAGTGACTGCAGCTCTGCTACCACCGCTACTCTGGTGTCCACCATGATGCTCGCTGTCTTGCGCATGAAGCTTCTATTTGTTGTGTGTGACGTAGATGCTAGGCCTTTTACTCCACTTTACTCGTCCAGACAGCAATGCAAAGACACCATTGCCAGATCTCTCCACTCTGGAACCTGTTCTCAAAAGATATCGTTTTGGGGCACCCAAAAGGCCGTTGCTGTGTGGACGCAAGGTAGAAATGATAACAAACTGTATTAGATTCGCTCAAATGTTGCTGTGTGGACGAGGCCTTAGACTAAATCTAGGTGTTTGGGACGTGGCTGAGAAGTTGTAAGTTGCAGATTCGGCCCTAGAGGTGCTAGTGGGTGGACAGACGGCTTCCATTCAACCCATAACAAGCCATTTAACCATCAGAATGAGTGTGAAACTCTTTAATTAAGGTAAAAATGCCATCTAGTTATCTTTTAAACTTGCTTTTTTCTGCTCATATTTGTTTACGTAACTTCTATTCTGTATGATTTTAATTGTGTTTACACATGTGCAAATGTAAAACAATGAAATAAATCCGATTAACCTATAGGTAGACGTTAGAGTATCAGGGAGAAATAAAGGCGTGTTAATCTGATTTGTCATAATCAGATTACTGTCATTATCCGATAAAATATATTAGATTATCCTGTTTACATTGCCACTTAAATTATCTTACAATTAAAGAAAATGGATAATGATTGGAGTATTGGTGTGAATGTAAACAGGCTCACTTGTTAGGTTAAGAGGCTAAAGTATGTATTAGGTTCATTCTGCCTCAGATCAATGGATTTCATAAAATGTGCCCGACTGACCATTTCATATTTGCTCCATGCTTTTAGAAAATAGCAGTATTAGTCATAGTAAACACCATACAAAGTTGCCTTCATCACTTTCTGACATACTGAGGCTTTGGAACTGTAGTATAATACATTATATTTACAGCTGGTCTTAAATCTAAAATGTCTAACTTCTGTTGTGTGTTTGTGAAATTCCTTTTAAAAAAAGGTAATATAATTTTTGCTTCAAAGCATGTAACAGGATTAAATTTCCTGAGTTGGGTTAGTGTTTCCACAGACACTGTAGATAAAATTTTGAAAGAACAAGGGCGAAAGTGAGTGGTTCATTTGTCCTTGTGCTCACTTTCATCCTAAAAAAAAAAAAAGACTGTTTCCATTTCATAAATAGGGTTGCTGTGCCCTTGCACTGGGTAAAGTACACAGTTGGCCAGCAGTATTTCATTAACATCAAAGACGTGAGTCAGGTGCACAGCAGTTTCAACTTGTACAACAAATCAGCAATTAGCCCATTCTTGTGCTTTGGCATCATCTTTTCTGGTTTAATTTAAGTTATGTAAGAGTGTCCCCTTTCTGCAGTAAGCCTGCTTTGTTTGGATGCTTTAGTAGTGATTATGTGGGTGAAACTGACCTTGTGAATGTTTGTAGCCTGTAGAGTTTACATGTTTATGAAAGTGTGTTTACAGGATTGCAGCTGTGATCACTCACTGGGTTAAAGATAGATGAGGCAAGTACTTTTTTTTTGGGGGGGGGGGGGGGGGGTTGCATTCACCTTTTCCTGAGGACAGTGATACACAGGCTGACCTTTTTTAGGAAACTTTGAACTAGCAGCTTTCTAACTGGAGCTAGTTTAGAAGTTGCAATTAAAAGTATTATTTACAGAGTGTAACTGCAAATATATCAGCAGGAGTTTCCACGTTTCACTGATCAATACCAATCCCAGCTGGTTTTATAAACAATAACTCTGTTTTTATTTATCATATATTATTTTCATCCCAAAGCTACACTTAAACTTTAGCTCATTTAATGAACGTTTTATCAGTGTGAAAACTTGTGCCAGCCAGGATTATTCTAACTAGGATAGTTTCAATGGGCATATGGTAGGTGGGCCATGTGCAAAAATGACCCCCACCATGATTAAACCACAGCATTTCAAACACTGCTACAAGCTGGATAGAAATGTTGTATTTATAAATCTGTAAGGAAATTGGACACAGGCAAAATATTTTTTTTTCCAGCATTCAGGATGATGGATGATTTATCACAATGAAACAATAGGTCTCTAAAGCCTTTATCCCACGAAAATTGGTTTAAAAAGTGATTTAATAGATTTGATGAAAGCTTAAGTACCTTGCATGAGTTCATGCTGTTGAGTTCTGTCTGTGCAATTATGATGTGTTCTGATGAAGTCAGTGCATTATGGAAGGCAGATGTTCATTTAGCTGACACTGCTAATTACCAGCCTCCTCCTGTGTACATGTAGGTGAGTAAATGAGTATGTATGTATATATACCCAAAATTCACAGCAGGCAAAAGTCCAAAAGAAAGCCAAAAGTGAGTCAATCTGACTCCAGGCCATCAGTCTCTGCCAGAAGAAATGATAGAGGGAGCAGTGATAAATTATTTCTCTGCTTGTGATCTTTGGGGCAGCATTCTTCCTTTTTCCACAAGCACATGTGACCCCAGTCATCCTTTTTCTTTCCTCCTGCCTTCCTTTAAAGTACGTTTTATCTTTTTCCAAATCATCCCAGTTCCGCACCCCTGTTCTTCTGCGGTTGGATCTGCCTGTTGTGTCGTGTGGCTGTCTTTCAGGCCTCCATGAGCAACAGATGGGATCTACTGGATCTATGAACACTGTGAGCTCTGTAACCAAGATCATGTGACGATGTGACACCCAAGGGGTGACAAAGGGAAAGATGAGATGACCTCATCTCTTTTCCATATAAGTCGCCTGCCTTGTTTAGGCTGTGTAAATCTGGAGAAGGGGAAAAAAAACAGATGCTGAAGCAATTTAATGTGGAGTTTGTGGAATTAGGGATGGGAATTCTCTGTGGTGGCTGCACCCTTAAGCCAGACCCACACTAGTCTCCTATTGCCAGACCTGTCTCCCCATTACATTAGTACAGTGCCAGTGTAGAAGCAGGAGCCAGTAGAACCCACTATCATTGGTATTCTAAGTGGGGAAAAAACATTTGGGTTTCTTGTGACTAATTTGCATAACCAGCCCGTATCTTTTTAACCAACATTGTTAAAATTTTCTTACAGAAACCATAGCTATTTTCCACTGCGTCCAAATAGTCCAGTGCCACAACAGACGCAGTTTGATGCCACAGCCAGATGTCATATCACCATCTTAACTGCAACCCTACAATTTTATTCTGTCATTAAGCAGTGGAATAATAATTCATGTTTCTGCACTAGACACACAGTTTCTATAAAGCACAAGTGAAAGCTTTATGGTAAACCTTGAACATTGACAATGATCATCAACTGAACCAACAATTTCAGATAAAATGATAGAGGAAAAAAACATGAAAATAGTCATATTGATTTAGTTTCCTTTTTAGGATATACTCTTTTTTTATATGGAATTATGAAGTAACTGTAACTCTACTCTGCACCATAAAATGACCAAATAAATAAATAGACATGTAAATTGTACAACCAGGTGTTTGTAAAGAAACTTTATATGAATCATTTTGAGACTATTAGCAATTGTGACAGAATTGATGTGAAGATTGAGGAGCAAATTAAAACATGAAGCAACATAGTTAATTTTAAAGTGTAAAATAAGATAAAATATTCCATTATTAGTCCAATAATGGGAAATTCTAAATTTACAACAGTAAGTGTGTAGTACAAGAAGGTACACAAGAACCTAAAAAGAGCATTCAGTGAGCACAATGAACAAATACACAATATAATAGACAGGCAGACAGACAGACAGACAGACAGACAGATAGTTGATTTCACAGTGTACAGGTAGAAACAAACAAAATAAATGATGAACTATAAAATAATAACTCTTATATTTCTATAAATCACTATTTATATAAATATGTATATAAATAGTGAAATAGAATTAAACATTCTTAAAATCTGAAAATATAAAATTAAATATAAACTTTAAACAAGGTAGTGCAGGCACAAATGTACTCTGTCAGTGCTGATATTTTACATTTCCTAAAAATTTGTTTGCTCAATAGGAAGACATTCAAAATGTGCTGAGAGAATAGACATTGTGCTTTTGAACTTGTGCAGTGTACCCCCTTCCCACCTGTATAATGGGGGTGAGGAGCAGTGAATGAGACCAACTCAAACCTTGTGACTCTGAAGCATACTTTTAAAAACCTTTTAAAATAAACTTCATTTGATTTTTTTGCCGGCTTTATTATTATTATTATTATTATTATAAATTGGTTCCTCAGCAGTGACTGGGGACATATTTAAAGACAACACACACTATTTCCAGACTATTTCCAGAAGAGAGACTCCTCTCTTCCTGTTCCCCTCACTCGACATTTTTTTTGGGCAGTTCTATTCTGTTTGAAGCCAAAATGAGTCACTTCTTTAAGTTTTTCCTATTTTGTGTTAGACTAGTTAAGCCTATTGTAAATAGTTTTTTCTTGATTCATGTTGGTAGGAATGCATAATGGTCTTAAAATATCATTTTGTTTGTTCTTTTCTTTGTTTTGATCCCCTTCCTGATTTCAGTTTTCTTAAGTTCTTGTATAAATAAACAGTTCAAACTGCTATTTAATTGCTGCTCATGTCTTTTCAACTCTCTCCCTTTTGTTTAAAGGGTCATGGAAAGTCTCATGTTTTCTTTCCCCTTGAGCCAAGTATAACAAATATGAATGTTTAATTGGATCCTCCAAAATTGTCTAAATCCTCACATTTAACGTCTATATAAATAATCTGAATACCATTTATTTTCATAGATTGCCTTTTGGAGACGTACAAAATTCCTGGAGTGCATAATCCAAACAGGAATACTATTACAGAAAAAAATATATACTCCTTTTGAAACTGACAGTACATAGCACCTTTTGGCTAATTTAAACTCATGTAAAACTTCACTTTAGGGAAACTACTAAAGATGACCTCATTTTATATTCAGGGAAATAGCACTGACAAAAAGAAATGTATGTGTATAAAGATTTGTGACTTCACTTTCAGCTTGTAAAGAGATTTATTTGATTTTCTATTCTATTTTGTTTTATCTTTATGCTAATATTTATTCTATTTTTAACCTCTTTTTTTTTTTTGTATTACCAAGGTCAAACACACACAACATTTGCACTGTACATCTTGTGCATAATTGAAAACAAGTAATATTTGAATACTGAAGAAAAAAATACAAAAAAAAACAATCATTTGTATGTTTGTTTGTTTTTTTTGCAGTAAAGATTCAATTTCATAGCGAGGAATGTAATGTTGTGATATACTTATGACAACATTGTATTCTTCACTCATGTCTTAATGCATACCATCCTAATTTGACAAAAAAAAAAAAACAAACTCAGAAGTTCACATATAACTACTTCTTTCATTTTCTAACTTCACTGACACCCCATAGTGTCCCTGATGCCCTGGCTTACACTCTCCTCCTAGATTTGGCTATCACATATGAGGTCATTTAATCTTTGATGTGAAGCTGTTTGGCATCACCTCTCATAAGTAGGAGCCATCTATCTGGACTTTGATCACAGTCTTGATGTACGTGATGAAGTGTAGTATATATGCACTCTGTCTGCTGCCAGCTTCTTCTAACTCCCTCACAGCTGGTTCTCAGCTTCCCCTGCGGCTTCCTGCTTAAACTCTGACACCTGTGTTTGGATCAGCAGCCTTCTCTGACAGGTAGCTCCTGACAAAGACCTTGCATAGCTTGCACTGAACTATTCAATCTACTGTACACCCCCCCAATCCATGTCCATCACCACTAGGGTATGATGACCAGCCCCAACGATCATACTAGTGATGAAATGCTCTGTCCCCTATCTATACACAGGCAGTGAAAGCTGGAAAATTAATTACACTAGCAAAGATGGAGGTGCACAGAGGGGGAGGTAATGTGTAAGCATGACTACTTGTCTTTATATACACCTAGAAAAGCTGTGTTTACAAAAGGGGAACAGAAAAACATACATGTGCACTGACAAGCCAGACTTTAAAGTGTCATAATGTTGTAATAAAGAGTAAAACAACCAGTGCCGTGTGACAAAAAGCTACACGTCATCAGTCCAAGCACCTTCAGCAGCTGTAAAATCAAACATACGTCCAGTCACATGTGACGCTAGTAAATAAACAGACACACATGTACGCGGTGGTGGTAAAAATACTTGCATTCTTTATTTAAGTAGAAATACAGCTACTTGTGTGAGGAAAAAAAATACTCTGGTAAAAGTGGAAGTACTGATTCAACTCCTTTACTGAAGTAAAAGTGAAAAAGTACAACTTGTGAATTTTAATAAAGCAAGGAGTAAAGCTAAATTTTTTCTGCTATGAATGATTTGTGGGTACGGGCAGGAAATTTAGGAAAAATAAAAAAAACAAATCATAATTGAGATAAAAAAAATTCTCCATTGTGAGATTTTAAAAAACCCTCATAAATGTGAAATAAAAAAGTAAGAAATAAGAGATAAAAATGCATAATTATGAGATTTTTTTAAAAAAAATCTAAATTGTGAGGTAAAATGTCAAAATTATACATACATAAATAATGAGATAAGAAATGCATAATTGTAAGAGAAGGTCAAAATTATTAGATAAAAGTCATGATTATGATACAGATTTTCCCTCTGAAGCCACTTATTTAGTCTAAGCCACTTATTTAATTGTAACTAACATGTCTATTCTGAGAATGTAAGGAGTACAAAATACAGATATTTATGAACAAATAGAGAGAAGAAAAGTAAAAAGGTACCAGAAAAAGAAATACTCAAATAAAGTCCGGATACCTAAAACTTACTTAACTACAGTAACAAAGTACTTATACTTAGTTACTTTCCACCTCTGAATGCACCATATGTCAGCACACGCATTCACACACTATTGTAGATTCAAAGTTCTACATACATAGCGCTGGAGGCAAACAAGTAACACATACATCTCACATGTTGACTTCAGTTCCACTTGTGGGGTCAAAGCTTTGGAGAATTAACAAAAGCCATTTACACACCTGCACATTCTGTGTCATGGCACCAGTATTTAACACTTTATCATCTCCAGTGGGTAGCCCCTATCATTACTGTTTGACTTAATGGCTGGAAGTGTCTTCTCTATGGAGATGGACTCACTGAGGAGGTCCATGTATTCTCCTCTGAAGATGGGATGTCAGAGACTCTGTGCGTGCAAGGCCTCCATTCATCATTGTCAGTAGCTTTGTGTTGTCTGGCCAACCCCCAAAAAGCTTGGGGATGAACCATTGACTCTTGTAAAAGGGGTTTCCACTTAGCCATGGCTCAATAAAAAGGGCCAATGCACTTAGTGTGCTGTTAATTACCCCACTTCAAGTGAAGCAAAACCCCTGTTAACTTAACATAATGGACTCTGTCACCACTTCCTCTGGCTAAGTGATGGGGTAGCTGTCAGTGCAGGTTTAGATACAAATCTAAGGATTAAATGAAAAATGGCACAACACATGCAAATTGTTTTTCCAATCAGGGTTTTTTTTTTTACATTTACTTTTAGCTCTAACTGTTTGTTCTTTCCAAATATGGAAGGTTTTTTATGCCACATTTAAATTCACTTTCATTCAATAAGTTACAGGACTACAGAACCTTGGGTGGTGCAGTCGTGTAATGGTTAGCACTTTCCTCTAACAGCTAAAATGTTCTGTGTTTCATCACTAGATGAACCACATCCTTCCATGTGGGTTTCCATCAGGTCCTCTGGTTTCTCCTGCCATCAACAACAGGTTTATACTTGTGTGACCTTGATCAAGGTACTGATGAAGGAATGGTCCTGAGTCGGTCCCTGAATGGCCTCATCCCACTGCACAAGAGTGAAGATTTTATTTGTCATTGTCAAGACAATGAAAATAAGTTAGAGCAACAGCACTGCGTCATCCATACCCAGTAAAAAGTGTGATGGTGCAGTGCAAGATAAAGTTAAAGTGTCACCAGTGCCCCTACCATGAATAGAAATAATACATTTGAATAGGCATTTATGTCACCCCCCCCCTATGAGTCATCGATCATCTGTTCTGAGTTCAACTGTCATTATGAGATGAGTCCAGCACTCTTACGGCCTGAGGGTACAGACTGTTAGCCAGTCTTTGTGTGGGTTTCCAAATGTGCTTAGCTGTACTAGCTAATGCTAAATGCTGTTCATATTTGGATGAATAAAATGCAAAAATCGAGTATCCCTATGGAGATAATACATTGAATTAACCTTAACCTGTACACCAGCATTAGAATTCAAACAGGATTGCCTGAAATTTCTAGTAATTGTGATATGAAAAGAAAATGACTGGACCCAAATGCAGGACTCAAACACAGATGTACAGACAGTACGTATGTCTGAATATGGATTTCTCCATAGACAACAGAAACATAGTGGAAGCAGGGGGTCACACTGAGAGTCTGAGGTCCGAAGAGGAACAGATAGGGGTCAAGCAGGAACAAAGTCATATCCAGGCCAAAGGTCAAAAACTGGGAGAGTTCAAAACAAGACAAGAGACAGATACCAGAAACCAAAAAGCCAATCAACAACATAAACCAAGTAATCTAGACAAGAAATAAGGCTCATATGTATTGCTAGGACAGATACCAGACCCGCAAAGACAAGACAGACATGGGAGGGTGATATAGGGCTGGACATAAGTGAGACACATGAATGAACACTGTGACCAGAAGAACAATAGAACACAAACTCACATTTCAAAGTAAAAGTCCAGAACTCCAACAAAGACAAAAACCACAAACACTTACAAAAATAAGACAGAAACATGATACTAGATACTGAAGTTATGACAGTAATTGGTAGAAATAAAAAATAAAGACTCACTAATAAAAATACCTGGTGGTAGAGACAATCACAATATAGAACAGAAATGACAACTAGTGAAGCTGAGAAAGAAGCACTGTGGGACTGTTTATCTGTTCAGCTCTTTCATCATTCATAGTTTGAGTTCTTGTCTTTCAGTATTAATTTACAAACTAGACTGACTGTGCATATCTTGACCAATGAAAATAAAACTGTGCAGTAATCTACATCTGGCATCCATAATAACATACCTTATATAGACTAAACATAATCTAAAATCAATATTTATTGGCAACATAGTATAGCAAAAACACACAAAAACAGGGATTCAGAGAATGCCTAATCTCGTCCATATTTTGTGCCAATCTCAAGTTTCTATGACAACTCATTAAGCCAATAGTGTGATTTTGATGTTTCAACTGAATGCAACCTTGACCTTTGACCTTTTACAATATTGATAATTTTGTAATATGTATATATGCATCAGTGTGTCTCCTATTATGATAATATATCCAGTATTGATTAAGTCAAAGCATGATATGTCTATGCTTGACAAAAACAGTGTTACAGAAGTTAATTTTACGACATGTCACCTTTGACCTCCAGGGATCTCAAAAACTGTTGGTTGTAGGTGATAAAACCAATTATGACAATTGTAGAAATATTTATTCATCGTTTGGTGTCAAGGATCGGGGTGAGGTGGAACAGGAGGACTCCAATGCACAGTACTGAAGGGCAAAATAATTTAATAACAAAACTACAACATAAAGACAAGACAAACACAACCTGGGAGTGGACGGCCAGAGTCCGTGGTGATGATGAGTGTCCGGGTTATGGCGATTGGGGAGATGGAAGCGATAGTCCGGGTTATGGAGGTGACATATCTGAATGGTCCTGCACTGGCAGCTACAAGCCTTACTGCTTATATAGCCACCGATTAGGAACGGCTTGCAGCTGCGCAGTGCAGGACCAGGTGAGTGTGGAGATTGGGGGAAAGGTCACTGGAGCGAAGGTCATGACAGTTTGGTACCAATCTGAAAGTTCTGTGACCCTCCGTTCTTGAGCTATAACTGGAAATGGGATTTTGACTTTTTAGTTAACCTTTGACCTTTACTCAAATGGATTAATGCATCTGGTGCACATTAGCTATATGTATATAGCCATGCCGTTTCATAGTGATATCTCAAGTATTCATTGAGTTATAGCATGATATGTCTCTGCGGGGGGACACACACACACATACACAGACACACACACAGTGATTACAATAATCTCTCCCAACCAATGTTGGGACGAGATTAAAAATCAGTCCCCCCAAGATTTCGTGGGCCTTTTTAGAGATTGTTGCGGTCTAAAAAAAAAATTGCGATGAAAGTTGTATCTTTTTAGGCTTTTGTTGTGAGAGAAAGTGAAAGTTGCAGTAAATAGTTGCGATTTTCCCTTTTTGTAATCATAATAAAGTCATTGTAATATGGTCCTCAAAACTACCTTACCAAGATGACAAATAAACAATTACAAAGATTACAAAAATGTGTTTTTCAAATGCACCTGTTATTCAAAGGTTAAAGTGTCTATGACCTCACAACACTACATGGAGTTATAAAACATAATAGAAATGTCTCAGACAGTAAAAAAATAAAAATAAAAAAAACATTATTACTAGTCCTGTACTGTGTAGTAGAGACAGTTTCTCCTGAGAAAAAAATACAACAAAGATGCTGAGATATTAAGACAAACTTTCAAAACTGAGAAATAAAACATTACCTGGATGACAAAAATGCAGCAAAAAAGTACTTTTTCAAATGCACCTGTTGGTACTAGTGCATCATTTTAGTCGTCAAATGCAAACTGTTGGCTGTGCCAATGTAGCTTCGTACTGTAAGATAAACAGGAAAAGGTGTAGGAGCAATTTGTGATGTTAAAATGGGGGTCATAAGCAAAAAAAATAAATAAAAAGTTTGGGAACCACTGCTCCACACCAAAGGAACTGTTCTGGGAAACTAGGTAGATCATCCATTCATTCATTTTTTTGAAGAGCTTATTCTTTGTGATGGTCACAGTGGTTCACCTTGGATGTAATATTCAGACCAATACTTACAAAATAATATCTTCCATGCAAATATGTTAATGTTCCTCTGGATGAGCCACTGTGTTCTCCAGGTTCACCTCATAATTTAATACTAATATTTGTTCAACAGATATGGACATTTGTGTTTCATTTATTTGTTCAGGAACCAGACTATTTACTTAGAAAATGTCATTTTTAAACATTAGATAGATCCAAAATATTGATTTTCAGGATGAACATCTGAAATGAACCAAACTGTTTACTGGCACTGGTTAAAAGGACTGAGAATGATACACTTCACATTGGCCATAACATAATATTTAATAGTATTCAAGCTCATAGGCAGACCTAGCTACACTATATTAAAGAAATGTAATAAGTTTTCCTAAGAAACTGAGCCATCTTTGTTTTTTAGAGGTCATACAAATAGACAAACACAAACTTGTGGCAAGGGGAGTAGAAGCGTGAGTCTGAAAATATCTAGCCTACTTCTGAATTAGTCCTCTCTAAATTAGTACACCTCTCTCAAGGGCAGCTGGCCTCAATGTTTATTGGCCTTTTTAAAGACCGATGTGTTTGTGCATGTGTGTATGAGTGTGTTTACACCCCTGTGGTTTTCCACAAAACTTTGAAACAGATATTGCTGATTTAGTGAGGAAGTGAGCGCATGGAGACTTTACTTCTTCTCAGTTTGAATCTGAAGTGAACAATGTAGCAGCTCGAAAAGCCTGAACTACAGAAAACGCCAGAGTCAAATTCAATTACCTTAAGTGGACCAGACTCAGAATGAATGGGTCTGTTTCACATTGGGCCTATTTTCAACTCACAAAACACCCATTTTACCGCACTAAATGTAATCTGAGCTCAGAGGCAGCAGAACAGAGAATAAGACTTTCATGAACAAAAGGGGCTATCACCACTTAATCAAGAAAGTAATGTCACTGTAGATGGGAAATTATTACTAACTGTCAGTGCTTTACTTTTGGGATATTTTATACAATTGCTGTCTTATTGGACAGTTATTGGAATAAAGGTTCCTTCCTCCACTTTGAACTCCAGAACAATGCACTGTCCTGCACTGACAGAGGGCTCTGGATGTCATCATTTTTCAGATTTGACTAGATCTTTCAATACCCATGACAGTTAAATATCACCTGTCGAAGGCAGAGGAAGACCAGACAGCCATGTGTCAAACAGTCTAAGGTAATATCTGCTCACAATTCATCTGATACAAGATACATCTTCTGCATACAAGCATATTCTCTGTTCCATTTGAGGTCATTTGTCTAATTGAATATATCAAAACCTTTAGGGAAGTGGTAAGATCTTACCTGTACAGAAAGTAATACAATGATGAATTACATAATGAGATCAAGGGCCAAAATGTTTGGGTGACCCAGTTTGACAAGCAGTAAGCAGAGTGTATAATGCTTCTTAGAACCATTATGCACCCTGACAGGTCCAAATGAATGGGCTATTTCTCTAATGTGGAACAGGGATGGGGCCTCGGATACTTCAAATGCTTCAAATTCAACAAAACAGTGACCTTCCTCCAAAGAACTGCGAAAATAAATCCCTACTCTGACCACAGGAAAAGAGAAAAATGGGCCCTGTCTGCATAACCCACACTCTCACTTACTCACCAGCACGTGAGACAAAGTGGAAAAGTATGTGGTGCTGTGCTCGCATTGTGTTGCATGTTTTCTTTATGTGCTTTGCCTTTTTTTTTTTTCTTCTCCAGTATGTATGCATGATATACAGTTTATTTCTCTTTCTGTGCTGCAAAGTAAGTGTGAATCTCCAGTGTGTGTTTTTAAAAGTTTGTGTTTTCCAGGAACACAGATCCGCTGAAAATCTACTTGTAAATGCTTGTGTGTGCATGAATTGTACAGAGCGTCTGTTTTCTACATTTTCTTCTCCTCTCCTCTCCTCGACTGTTGTTCTCTGTATGGTCTCCCACTGTCAGCCTGCCCACTAGGCCAGCGTCACTGGACATAAGCCATGAAGAGGCCACTTTCTGGCTCCAGTTTTATGTGCTGAAAAATCCCTACTTGAACTTATCAGACCCTGAAAATACAGCTTATGGTCAGTGGGTTTCAAGCCTGTATCTCTTCGGAGGCATTTTCAACCACACTTGCATTGCTGAAAAAATAAAATAATACAGTATATCAGTCAAATCCTTTGTGCAGTTAAGTGTTGCATGTACTGTAGTGTCACATTCAGTTGCCAAAAACATTCTACCTGTGAGCAATTTGTAGGATGATTGTCTTTTATGCAGCATTTTCATTTAATGAACTCAATCCGTATCTGCTTCAGACATTAAATGTGTTAAGTCTTAACATACTTGAATAAGATGAAAACAAGTAACAAAAGTTCTGGTTAACTCATGTTTTTGATATACTGTATATGTTGGTGTGTTATTCCACATATATGGTGGTTTATGTACGTGTATACAATGGATTTGTAAATATTCCACTAGAAAGTGAATGGATCATAATGTGCAGGCAGTGTTTTGAAGTAGATCTAAGACCAATATTTCTTTGGACTAAAGCCTATTCTCTTGTTAACTCTAAGAATTTCACATTTTGATCCCGGACTTATCTTGGAAACTTGAGCCAACCAACATTTAAGACTTGAGTTTTCTTTATCAGTAACACACGTGGTCAAATTTCATTTTCCTTGCAGACCAGTGTTATTTATGGCAAAGTCATCTATTTGCAGTCTTTAAAAAGGCTTGTGTCCTAAAAATAAAATCTTGTTGGAAAAAAGAAGTTTGAATTGAGGCTTGTGGTTAATTGAGGAATGTGAACTTGTAACCAGGCCTGGACATTTGCTATCTATGAGTGAATTATAGAAAATTTTAGTCTCCAGTTTAGTTTGACATAGAATAATGTCTTGAAATAAAAAAAAACACTGCTTTTCAATTCTTCTTTTTTCTTTTCTTTTTTTTTTTTGGTTAACATAGAGGAAGCTTTTCTCACAATTTATGCCTAGGGAGTTGTCATGTTCTATTCCTTGTGTTTTCTGTGTGTTTCTGCTCTGTCTCTGTTCTGTGTCTCTGTCCTCACCTTTCACCCTGTTCTGATTATTGATGCACCTCACCTGGTGAGAGCAGCTGATGCTCATCAGGTGAGGTGTATAAAACCGGCTCTCAGACCTGACTCTGTGCCAGATTGTCATGACCAAGTCCTCTGATTTTCCCGCAACCTTTGTTCCCCGTGTTCCGTGTACCAGTCCCGTTTCTGTCCGACCTCTGTTTTCTGCCTGTTGTCTCTGCCTGTCATTGTTGTCTCTGAACCTGGACCGGAACCTGATACTCCTCTCGCCGCCTGCCCTGACCCTGGAACGTACCTCGACTCTGATACCAGCCGCCAGCCCTGACCCCGGAACGAACCCCGACTACGAGTACTGCCGCCAGCCCCGACTTAGGACCAGAACCAGCCCGAATCCGGTCTCACCCTCAGACCAGAGGAGATCACCCGAGCCACGGCCGGATAAGTACCTTCCAGCCCTGAGAGACTCTAAAGGGGACTCTGCCTTAGGATTTTGTATTGTGATTTTATTCTGTGTAAGAATAAATTACTGTTTGGACTTTTACGCACGCCTCCTGTTTTGCGCTTGGGTTCTCTGTGGTCCGTTACAGTACAATCTGGCCAACATGAATCCAGCAGAACTAGAGGCTTTATTAGAAGCAGTTCGCGGCCAGGGCGAAGTGACTTCACAGCACAGTGAAGCTCTTAATGTTCTGGCTACAGGGATGAAGGAGCTTGGATCAGCCATCTCGGAGGTCCGCGCTCAGCTCCGTTCCATGGATTCGCGGCTCTCTCCGCAGACTCCGCCAGCGGGGATCACCTCCGCACCGACCCCTGTCATCACCACCCCCTCCGCTTCCTCCCTGGTGACAACTCCGGCGGCAAGCAGTTCACCCCGGGAACCCCACATGCCCACCCCAGTCAGGTATCAGGGTGACCTGGGTTTATGCGGTCAGTTCCTCCACCAATGCTCTCTGGTCTTTAGCCAACAGCCACTCAGCTACCCCACAAGTGAGTCTAAATCAGCATTTGTAATGAGTTTACTCTCTGGACAGGCAGCAGCATGGGCCTTGGCTGTGTCTACCCATCGCCCAGAGCTTCGGACAGACTATAACCTATTAATTAATGAAATGATGTTGGTTTTTGATCATCCCGTTAGAGGCAGACAGGCAGAGTCCAGGTTGCTGTCTTTAAGACAGGAGGACACACCGGTCGCTCAATATGCTATCACTTTCCGTATTGCGGCAGCAGACTGTGGATGGGAGGACAAAGCATTACGAGCACTGTTCCGCAGGAGTCTGAACGCTGAACTTAAGGACGAGTTAGCGTTGCGTGACGACTCCACGTCCTTGGAGGAGTTAATACGCCTGACCATTCTGCTGGACAATCGGCTGAGGGAGCGAAGGAGGGAGAGAGGTGAATCTAGCTACCCTTCCAGGATGTCATCTGTTCCACCCCGCAGTTTGCAGTACACTGAGGGGGAGTCCAGATCGAGGGTTCGACCCAAGCTAACCCAGCAGGAACGGGATCGTCGTCGTAAAGAGGACCTTTGTCTCTACTGCGGCGGCACTGGACACTTCATTCGGGAGTGTCCGTTAAAAGATCAGGCTCAGCAGTAAAGGGGGGCATTCTGCTGAGTCGGTCCACCTCTGTTGCCCCCATTTCCCGACCCCTGTTCCAGGTACAGCTCCGTCCCAAGGGTGAACCTATCACGCAATCGGTATTTATTGATTCAGGAGCTGACAGTAACCTTATGGACGCTGGGCTAATTAAGCAGTTGGGTATTACTGTCAGTTCCCTTAGGGAAACCATAGTGGCACATGCCTTGGATGGGCATCTGTTGGCCAAGATCACACACCAGACTGAGCCGGTGTCTATGATTACTTCTGGCAACCATGTTGAAACTGTTCAATTTTTCGTCCTAGACTCTCCAGAGCTTCCAGTCATTCTAGGATACCCATGGCTCCGCCGACATAACCCACACCTGGATTGGCAGAATGGAACAGTCATAAGCTGGGGTAAGAACTGTCAATCCCTCTGTCTCCAGCAGAGTGATCCGGCTGCAAGACCTGTACCTTCGTCCACTCCGATAGACCTGAACAATGTTCCTCCCGTGTACTTGGACTTCAAGGAGGTGTTCAGCAAGACCAAGGCTACATCTCTACCTCCCCACCGAGAGTATGACTGCTGCATAGACCTCCTACCAGGTACCTCCCCCCCTAAAGGGAGACTATACTCTCTTTCCGCCCCTGAGCGGGAAGCGATGGATATATATATTAATGATGCCCTTGCTGCAGGTATCATCCGACCCTCCTCCTCTCCGGCGGGAGCAGGGTTCTTTTTCGTGGATAAAAAGGATAAGACACTGCGACCCTGTATTGACTACAGAGGTTTAAATGATATCACGGTAAAGAATCGTTACCCACTGCCACTCATCTCCTCCGCTTTCGAACTCCTTCAAGGGGCTACCATCTTTTCTAAGTTAGATTTAAGAAATGCATACCATCTGGTACGCATCCGGGAAGGAGATGAGTGGAAGACGGCATTTAATACTCCATCAGGACACTACGAGTATTTGGTAATGCCGTTTGGGCTAACTAACGCTCCTGCCGTGTTCCAGAACCTCATCAATGAAGTGCTGAGAGACATGTTAAACCAGTTTGTGTTTGTCTACCTTGATGATATTTTAATATTCTCTCGTTCTGAACAGGAGCACGTTCATCACGTTCAGCAGGTTCTCCAGAGGCTCCTCCAGAACTCTCTATATGTCAAGGCAGAGAAATGTGAGTTCCACGTTCCAACGGTCTCGTTCCTGGGTTACATTGTGGGTCAGAACCAGCTAAAGATGGACCCTTCCAAGGTAGCCGCAGTAACCGATTGGCCAATCCCTGAGACCCGTAAGCAGCTCCAGCGATTTCTGGGGTTCGCTAATTTTTACCGCAGGTTTATTCGTGGTTATAGCACTATCTCTGCTCCCCTTAGCGCTCTAACCTCTTCCAAGGTCACCTTCCGATGGAACCAAGATGCAGACCTGGCCTTCCGTAAGTTGAAGGCTCTCTTCAGTTCGGCCCCGATCCTCCAATTTCCTGACCCTGACAGACAGTTTGTGGTGGAGGTTGATGCATCCAGTATAGGAGTTGGGGCCGTACTTTCTCAGAGAAATATCCTGGATAACAAGATGCATCCTTGTGCTTTCTTTTCTAGACGGTTGTCCTCCGCTGAAAGGAACTATGATATAGGGAATCGGGAGTTACTGGCGGTCAAACTGGCTCTCGAGGAGTGGAGACACTGGCTGGAGGGAGCTAAGGAGCCGTTCATGGTTTGGACTGACCATAAGAATCTAGAGTACTTAAGAACCGCCAAGAGGCTCAACTCCAGACAAGCCCGATGGTCGTTGTTTTTTAACCGTTTCAGTTTTTGTCTCTCTTATCGCCCAGGGTCCCGTAATATTAAACCAGACGCCCTATCCCGTCAGTTTCTCTCCTCAGAGGAGGAGGAGGGAGCGGAAGAATCCATTCTTCCCAAGTCAGCCAGGGTCACGGTCATAAGATGGGATGTGGAGGAAAGAATAAAGGCTGCGTTGGAGGATGAACCTGGACCCAGCAACTGTCCTGATACTCACCTGTTTGTTCCTCTTCGTTTCAGAAGCGAACTGCTGCAGTGGCTCCACGGTTCCAACCTGACCTGTCACCCTGGCATTATTCGAACTCTGGAAGTGGTAAAAAGGAGATTTTGGTGGCCCTCATTAAAGGAGGATGTCACCACATATGTTAATGCCTGTTCCGTCTGTTCTCAGAATAAGTTTTCCAGGAACAGGCCTGCGGGACAGCTCCGGCCTCTACCCATACCCCATCGTCCATAGTCCCACATCGCCCTGGATTTCGTCACTGGGTTACCCCCGTCTGAGGGTAATACGGTAATCCTCACCATTGTGGATAGATTTAGTAAAATGGCCCATTTTATTCCCATGCCCAAACTCCCCTCTGCTAAGGAAACGGCTCAGACCGTTCTCCAACATGTTTTCAGGATACATGGTATTCCCACCGAGGTCACGTCCGATCGGGGCCCACAATTCACTTCCTCCTTCTGGAGGGAGTTTTGTCATCTCATTGGGGCTTCAGTCAATCTCTCTTCAGGGTTCCATCCTCAGACCAACGGCCAATCCGAGAGGGCCAATCAGGAATTGGAGTCCCTGCTGCGGTGTACGACGTCCAAGGACCCGGGACAATGGTCCAAGCAACTCCTATGGGTGGAATATGCACATAACACTCTGGTCAACTCTTCTACCGGCCTGACCCCGTTTGAGGTGGGTAATGGGTACCTTCCTCCCCTGTTCCCTGACTCAGAAATTAACTCTTGTTCTCCCTCGGTAGAGTCCTTCCTTAAGAAGTGTAGGAGAGTTTGGAGAGACGCTCGGGCCTCCCTACTGCAATCAGTTAAGAGGCAAGCAGTACAGGCCAACAAGAAAAGGTCTATAGGGCCCTCTTATAAGGTGGGACAGAAGGTTTGGTTGTCCACCAAGGACCTTCCGCTACGGGTAGAATCCAGGAAGCTTTCTCCCAAATTCATCGGCCCCTTTGCTATCGAAAGGATAATCAACCCGGTAGCTGTTAGATTAACCCTTCCCCAGTCCTTGAAAATTCATCCAGCATTTCATATATCCAGAATCAAGCCTGTCTCCCAGAGTCCGCTAATGGTTCCCTCCCAGTCTCCGCCTCTCCCCAGAATGATCGACGGCGCACCAGCCTACACGGTCCGGAGACTACTTCGGTCTAGACGATGGGGGAGAGGACTTCAGTATCTGGTGGACTGGGAGGGTTATGGACCCGAGGAGAGGACCTGGGTACCGGCCCGGCAGATCCTTGACAAGAGGCTCATTCATCAGTTTCACGCCTCTCACCCAGGTCAACCCACTACCTCCAGACGCCGGAGGCTACCCCCTGTTGACATCCCAGAACCCCCATCTAGCGAAGAAGAAGAATCAGAAGTTCCCATGGACGAGGATGAGGAGGGGATGTCTGAACATCTTGGGGTTCGCCCGCCAGGGGAGGTGTCGAATGAGGAGGAGATGACCTGGGAGACTTGCGAGGAGGAGGATCTTGAAATGAATTCGGATGTCTCTGAAGAATTCTAGCCCTCCTCCGGATCCCCCACCGCCCTCCCGTGTTGTGTTTTTGTGTGTTGTTTGTGGAACGTCGGGAGACGTTCCTTGGGGGGGGGGGTTCTGTCATGTTCTATTCCTTGTGTTTTCTGTGTGTTTCTGCTCTGTCTCTGTTCTGTGTCTCTGTCCTCACCTTTCACCCTGTTCTGATTATTGATGCACCTCACCTGGTGAGAGCAGCTGATGCTCATCAGGTGAGGTGTATAAAACCGGCTCTCAGACCTGACTCTGTGCCAGATTGTCATGACCAAGTCCTCTGATTTTCCCGCAACCTTTGTTCCCCGTGTTCCGTGTACCAGTCCCGTTTCTGTCCGACCTCTGTTTTCTGCCTGTTGTCTCTGCCTGTCATTGTTGTCTCTGAACCTGATACTCCTCTCGCCGCCTGCCCTGACCCTGGAACGTACCTCGACTCTGATACCAGCCGCCAGCCCTGACCCCGGAACGAACCCCGACTACGAGTACTGCCGCCAGCCCCGACTTAGGACCAGAACCAGCCCGAATCCGGTCTCACCCTCAGACCAGAGGAGATCACCCGAGCCACGGCCGGATAAGTACCTTCCAGCCCTGAGAGACTCTAAAGGGGACTCTGCCTTAGGATTTTGTATTGTGATTTTATTCTGTGTAAGAATAAATTACTGTTTGGACTTTTACGCACGCCTCCTGTTTTGCGCTTGGGTTCTCTGTGGTCCGTTACAGGAGTGGAGGAATACGTTTTTCAAAGATGTATTCTAATACTGTTCTATAGATGGCTGCATGTCCATAATGAATGTTGACAGTATCCATATTAAACATTCCTTGGAAAAAAAAAAAAAATACACTTTTAAAAATTTCAGGGTACAAGATTCAACTCCATAACTCTCTTTGTCTTCTAAACTCCTGCTCACAAGTCATGCTTCTTAGCCCCTGTCAGTCAGCCTGTAGAGACAAAGAAATCATAAAACCATGAAGAACTTTGTTTCCTTCCCTCCGACACATTTCTCTTTCAGCGGGGCTTTTTAACACACTGAGCAGGCGTCGGCGGCAGAAGGAGGCTGATGGAGAGGGCCACCTGAACAAACCCAGTGTGGAACCAGGCAGCCAGGACGCCCAGGCCCAGCCAGATTTATAGCCCTCCACTGTTCTTTTCCCACACAGAGGCCCCTTTAGAGCTTCTGGATGTATTTGCCTCTGTCTATTACTTTTTGTCACCTCTGTCTACCTCTCCTTCCTGTTCCACTTTCTCTTTTTTTTTTTTTTTTTTTTAAATCTGTTTAACCACTCTTTTTCTGTCTTTCTCTAGCTTGGTATATCCTTCTCCCCCTCCACGTTGCCCAGACATCCTGGCCAGCTGTTCATTCAGACACGGTGTCTACAGCTGTCTGTGCGAAGCTGAGTTGCAGCTCCAGAGGTAGGTCAGGTTGCCTGCAGCGTGGAGCTTTTTCCCAACACCTCAGTCTCCTCTCTTTGCAGCATCTGCGACCTGTGAACGACCTTGACCACAAGTGCGTGTTTTGTACGTACCACCCACACGCTGCTCAGAGGTTGTCTTGAGGTGGAAGCACAGCACCAAAATACCAACACAACATACTGTGTCAAACAGAAGCACATAATACACTTACAGGCATAAAAGAAATATTCTGCAGATGAAAGCGTAATAAAGTTACACACAGCTTTTATGGTGTAGAATTCACTGTACAGAGCAGTAAACACATAAAAAGAAAAAAACACTCAGCTTTTCTTCCTTTTTCTTTTTTTCCCTTCTGTCCCACACTCTCCACCCAGCAGCAGAAAAGCCTTGGCAGAGGCTTCACATCACCCCGAGTAAAACTCAAACCACTGACTATAGCCATCGTCAGTAAATGGGTAAAAATTTCCCCAGACAAGGGTAAACTCACAACACCCCACGAGACAAGAGGTAGTAAAACCAAATGAAGTGTGCAGCAAATTAGCCCTGCTTTGCTGCAGATATTGCAATAATTAATCCAGACTTTACATGCTTTTCTGCTGTGGTATTCTGCTCTCTTGGCCAAGTCAATCTCAAACAAGTAATTCTCAATTCACTCTTTTCCCAAAGAGGAACATTTTAAACTAAACCTATATAAATTGGCGTCAGGAAACATGAGTTATTAGTCATTATTTCTGAGAAGAATGTCTCCTTAAAAGTTTTCTTAGCTGCGTTCCTCTTGTTTTTTCAAGGTCCTGGGTAATTGTTGAGATAGGTCAAACACAACATTCCACTGCCTCAACAAAGAAAGACTTCGATTATTAAAACCTGGAGCTTAAAACACTTGAAGCAACATCATTCAAAAGCACAAGTGAAAGCAAACATGCAAAAATACTGGAGTCTCTGTTTTGCCCCATGTTACAGAACAAATGTTATGAATCTTCTGTGTTTTGAGAAGCATAGTTTATTACTTATGGAGGGGAGGGCTTGAGTTTTGGTTGGTTGGTTACTACAGTAAACTGTGTTGCCATCGATGCTACATGGTGGAGAACTGAGACCTTGAAGACGGACGTGTTTACTCTGCAGTTAATCACCATGTCTGATGCGGCCTCTCTGGATGTGTGAGGGGGGAAATGCCGGCTAAATGCAGTCACCACGACCTAATTAGGTGGTTTAGCTGTAGCAGTGGGCCTTCAGTCGTACTCTGTAATTCAGAGACACCGATTCCACAGTTCCTCTGGCCAGCCTGCGTCACAAGTGCGTTCGTCCGTATTCGCCATGTCGCCCACAACCCTGTGAAACATGTTGAACGGCTGCTGTAAGAGACTGGGGTCCAGGGGGCTGTCAATCAATTTGGAGTGTGTGGTTTGAAAATGGGGAGAATGTTGAGAAGCTGGAAAAGTAGCGAAAAGAAAATATTGCAGTCTGACCAATTTTCATGGGGCAAACATCAACCCACCCAATGCAAAATGGATGTCAAATCTCTCTGCATGCACACATACTGTATATCAGCTCCACGTACAGTATGAAGGCAGTGTACAGCAGGCCTTTCTCCTACTTTCTGTCCTCGTGGCATAGCAGTGCTGTTCTTGGAAGTGCCTAGTGCTCCACTGCTCAATAATGGTTAAACAGCATGCCCATGCCATGCTCACTAATGACAGACTAGGCTTATTCCACTGAAGTGGTGCTTTTCAGAGTCAATGGCGCACAAAGAACATATCGAGCACCTCCCAAATCAGCTGAGGTGCTGTGAGGACACTGTCAACATGCACATGTGAATGAACAAACACTCACAGTTGCACAAAGGAAGCTGAAGTGAAACAGAAAGTGCCTGCGTAAACAGATTTTCACGTTGATGGATGGTTGTAGAGTAAAACACACATGTTTACATCATGTCACCTCTAACTGTTTCTCAGAGATCCTCCTTTCTGATAGCACTCTCAAGAAGTTTCATCTTTCAGCTGGAATCATTTCAAAAATTGTCACAGTATCACCTATATTCTTTATGAGTATTTTGTGTTTTTTTTTTTATTATTTTGACAGCATAAAACAATTTCTCTGGGGTTAAACTATCTATATGAAAAAAGACCTCTACACATTTACCATGCTTACATGTGAGAGAGGTGAATGTAGTTTGTCGTTTGTATCTAGGAGAAAAAAAACTGAGGTTGAAGCTGACATTGCTTGATTTCATCCTCTAGGTATTTAGCAGATGAAAATATGTGTGTGTTTGTCTTTAAAAACAGAAAAAGATTTTTTTTTTAAAAATGTTTGTTTAATTTGGCATTTGATTGGGACAGTAAACTGATAAATGTTCTATATATGCAACACATGTTGGGCATCTATTTTTTTTTTTTTTCCATTCTCAAGAGACTGTTTAACTGTAAGACAACCCACACCTAGTCCCACTGAGAGGTGATGTAGGGGAGGTAAAGGTCTAAAAAGTGTAGGAGAATTTCATCCACATCATCCATCATTTCTAGCAAGCAAGGCCTGAAAATGCACGTCCATATGCATGCAGTAATATTCTTTTTTCACATTTGTGTGTACATGGGCATGTACGTATCTAAAGGTATGCAGGCACTCAAGTTCTTTCTCTTTGGGATATCCGACTCTGAGATCCTGACACACTTTCCCAACAGCACAGGCTGGATCTGTTTCTGCCCCACGGCGGGCCCACTTTCACATTTCCTCAGCAGAAAAGGTGGGAGCAAGAAGAATGTGTCTTTTCATCAAGACTGGCGCGGCATGAATATTTCAAAAAGGCAACATGATTCATCAGTGCCACCCGACACAAAGGAGAGGTCTCTGGGCGCGCACAGGGGTGGGGCGAGCAGAGGTGAAGTCTTGGTTTTCAGGCACCACCTGCTAGTGGTGACAGACAAGCAGACAGGACCCTGGAGCCGGTGCTGTGACAAAAGTTTGGTTAAACCCTATCTGACCATGTCTGCATGTATTGGTGCCAGACCTATGTGCTGGAACTTGCTTGGCTGTGGAAAACCATAAGTGCAAGTCCAGGCATGTGCTTATATTGTTGATTGTGTGTATTTGTGTGTGTGTGTGTGTGTGTGTGTGTGTGTGTGTGTGTGTGTGTGTGTGTGTGTGTGTGTGTGTGTGTGTGTGGATGGAGAGGATGGGTGTGCCTGTGGACATACCAGGCATTCCAGGTCGGCAATAAAGCCAAATTGAAGTTGGGGGATAAAGCCAGGATGTGTGGAGTGATACCTGGGCAGCTGGGAATGAGAAGGTTAGAAGGACAGTTTTCATCTGGTTTAGAGGTGTTGACATTGCTTTAGGTGGGGAAAGATTAAGCTGGAGTGAGGACTTTGCCCCATTTTGTGGTCAGAACCACATTAACTAATAACTGCTCCAATTTTGACTCAAATAGACAATTATGCCCTTATGAAACAGGATATTACATACTCCAGAATGATGTGAGTGTGCTCCCAGTTGAAGCAGTTGAATTGGTTTAATGGGACTTGAATGGTTTTACTCAGTGTTTCACTGAGTGAATGTATCAAACATCTCAGTCAAATGGTACTGATTCCTGTGCTGTATCGTAGCCAACACACTGTCATATTGTTTTTGTACTTGTTCATATTGGCGACCCTGGATGTCATATTGGTATGATATCTGTGGATTTGTTTGGGTTTAGAAACCTTTCCAATGTGTGGGTTAAAGCATTGGCAAAATACAAGATTTACAGATCCCAAGCAGATAACAGATACATGGTTTAAAATACACATACTTCTCAAACTCTGGGAACGAAATGTTCTTTTAAACACGACACAAAAGGAAATGTCCATATGTCTACAGTCTCCAAAGGCATTACCTAACATTTTGATTATGAATTCATTCTACACAATGTCGGCTTGCTGCCTATGTCACAGGTTTGATTCATTGTCAGTTACAATGAGTTCAATTATACAAGTGTGTTTTTCTTTCATATATTGTTTCACTTATATTCCAACTCCTGCTCTTCAGGGGTTCAACACACAGGGCTTAAATATGTGAACATGAAAGAGCTGCAATTTAAATCCAATCTTTTCTGCGAAGTATCCTTTTTTTATGACACTTACTCTAGCCATAAAGACCAAGCCAGTGGTTGGAATAACATTTTTCCAATAAATCAAGCCAATGTTTAAACATTTTCAGTCATTGTGAAAAATTATTTTATGTGTTAAGTAACGAATGTTACAGTACAAATCTCTGCACAGCTTGATCTGTGTGGTATATTCTGGACAGCACCTTTTGAAATGTAAATATGTTTGATACAGATCTAGATCTGTCAGTCGGTGAGTGCAGAGCACAGCCGAAGGCACGGCTCATTAAGCCACAACACTGAAGCAATTATAAGCAATTAAAAAGGCTGTTAGGAAGCCCCGTGGACTCCCTAGTGAGGGACATCCTGTAACATGACACTCGAGGAGAATGTAAGAGATAGGAGGTCTGGTGCTGGACATATTAGTCATCAGGACTCACTGGGGGACAGTGTTACACTATGGAACATAACTGTGTTGAAGATTATGACATCTGTTCAAATGTGACACAAATCCTTTTTTTTACCCGTACACAGTTATCCGACCTTTACATCACTGATATGCAACAAACATCACAATTCTTCATCCCAGGAAACACAGTGCGTGCCTCCATTGTTACGTATTAAATCAGGAACTCTTTTGCGCATGTGGATCACTTCAAGGCTGCATTCAGTTCATACTCAAAACTAATAGAAGTTGTATTTAATGTATAATAGAACACAAAAATCAGATTTCACCAAAAAAAATTGGAATTCAGACATTAAGACTTATTGTCTAAACATTGTCTTAGGAGTTAGATTCAAATTTTAAGATCTTTTACTTGCAGTTGTCACTCTTTTGTTTCACCTACTGTATAGACTAGTAAACTAGCCTGTCTGTAGTGGCAAAAATATTTTTGCCTGAATTGTTGGTCTAGCAACGCTCCATAGCGCCTCAGTCAGGACTGGTAAAATTTTACCAGTCCAATCACAACGCTCCATTTGTGTAGCAAGATTGTATTGTGGGTTTAGCACAATGATGACAGGGTTGAAGAAGTACAAACTTATATACAGTCTATGGTTGGATAAGCAGCATGTAAATGGACCTGGTTGGATATTTTTCCTCCACTGTTACCAGTGTGTTAATGTTAATTGGCCTAGCCTATAAGATGTTAAAACAACCAGATAGATGCTAGTTTAGACTTGTTTATGTTGCTCTGTATATGTCACGTTGTTTGGTGCTCTGATTGGTCGCAGCGCCGGCCTATTATGTGCAGAGCAGTTTGAAAGACAGTCGTTGATCCCACCCCTACACTTAAGATCAGTGGATGGATCGTATCCAGACTATGAATTCATATCATAGGCCACGCTACCTATTGTATACCTTTTATCATCTATACATTAGCATTGTGTAAAAAATACAAAGATGAAGAAACTTAGATATTCCATTGTTCTTTTGATGTACAGTGTAGTCCCCCCCCCATCACACACCCTCTGCTCTGTTGTGGTGGGAACATGGAGTTCTGCTCAAAACAAAATAAGCCTGCAGTTTTAATAACTGAACATTATTCAAAGCTGTGTAATAATAACTCAGTGCCCACAGTCTATGGTGGCTGCTCAGACTTTCGTCTTCTGACATCTGGATGCTCTTCAGATAGTCGTCCTAACATCACATGGTCAATTCAGAATGGGGCTTAGTTTCAAAAGACAACAGAGGGGGCTTTTGTCTTTGACAGACTTCCAGGCAACATGTGGATGGTGTAGCCATTTTCCTCATAAGGTACGTCTCTCTGTGATTCAGAGTGTGTTTTACCCCTGGACAGCCTAATCTGAGCCAGATTGCTGGTGCTTTAGAAAAAATATAGATCTCATGATTACCAACAATTGACCAATTCATTTGAAGCCTCCTTTGACATTGTGTATGTGCAGCTGCATATAGGATTGTTGTTAATGTGTGTCTGTGCTCTTAGGAGTGGGCGTGTTAAGTTAAAGCATGTTAACCCCCACAATAATAAATCAAAAGAGGCTGGTAGTTCTTAGATCATATTGGGCCCCATGTTTTGAAGAATGGATTGGCACTCAGTGTGAGCTCTGATTGAGCCACTGAGCCAGTGTTTGGATTAGAATGATATACATTACACAGATGGGGCTCAGTTTAAGTGTGTGTGTGTCTGTGTGTGACAGCGCTGAAAATTCCTAAATGCATTTTTGGAAATACCTACAGTGACATTCCACCGAACCAAAAACCTTGTATCAGGAGCAGTTGAATTAAAAGCAACAAAGGTCATGTAATGAACAGTTTAAAAGCTCAGCTGAGATCACCAGCCTTTGTAGTTTTAAGTTTTGAGCCCAGATAGCTTTGGAATGGCTGCCATAAAATCTGTTTGGAAAGGCAAAAGACAGCAGTGGAGCAACTTTACTGGCTTGGGATGAAGTGCTTGTGTACAAAGGGATTCCAGAAATGCCAGTGGAGAGATGAAGTTTGCTCAGGGCCAGGTAGCTCTTTAAAACATCCTCTTTCCTTATCACGGAGATGTTCACAGCTGGCATACAGCTGCTTCTGGCGCTATGTTGTCTTAAACCTCTAGCAGTCTAATCTGAAATGTATGACTATGTGTTGTGGATTAATAACAGTAAAGGTTCATGTAAAACATCTTAAGCATATCTTATCACACAAATTATTGAATGCTTAATAGAACTGTCTCATTTACTGTAAGTGAAGGACAATAAATGATCTCGTCTCGTCATCTGAACCCGCTTCATCCTCACTAGGGTCGCGGGGGTCACTGGGGGCCTAATCCAGCTACAATGGGTGAAGGCGGGGTACACCCTGTATGAGACGCCAGTTCATCTCAGGGCTGAACCTATATAGACAAGCATTCACTCTCACATTCACACCTGTGGGTAATTTAGATTAACCAATTAACCTATCAGTGCATGTGTTTGGATGGTGGGAGGAAACCGGAGTCTGTCCATCAAGCAAATGATTAAACTTTGGTGGTGATCAGTGGTGAAAGGGGGGTGGGGGCTGATCTGACTTGGCACATATAATGTGGCACTTGCATTGCACTAAATACATTCTGAGGAGTAAATGGAACATGAAGATGGATTAAAAGTAGTGTTGTACCGATCGATCAGCTGCCGATCATAATTGGCCGATATTGGCTAAAAATATGTTGATCAAAAATCCGATCACGTAAGGTAAATTACTAGCGACCACTTTCAAACGTGTAAACATGCTACATAACAGGTACATCTCATCTTGATTGTTTCTGTACTTTTTAAAATATAGTTAGTTAATTAATAGAAGAAGTTTGGGATCATTTTACACTGCGTAAGGCAGACAACAATGTGCCCACAGCTAAATAGCATTAGCATTAGCCTAGCACTGCCTTATTTGCTTCAACACCTGAACTGAACGCATCCACATGGCACTTCATCAAAGCAGACTCAGAGCTTCTTTTGCTAACTGGTGAATACTAACATCTGTTAGCATGTAGCCTCAGTGTTCTAACTATTTTTAGCAAATGTACCACGGTAGTGTAATTATTAGGCTGCAACTGCTTAACATAGACAGGCACGTGCGCCTGTGCGCAGATGCACGCGCACACAAATCAAAACACTTCAGTCTTCCCCCATACCCGTTTATTGATTGATGTAGTTTAAACCTTTAACTCCTGAGACAGTATTTCAGGTAAATGTGCTGCTGTGAATGTGTCCTAAAAGCTGCTGTGGAAGAGGAAAATCACAACCAAACTGGAAATCTCAAACTGTTTATTTTTGGTCTCACTCACCGCTTTGTTTTGCTCCATTGTATGTTCAGAATTATGAATATTTAGAATAACTCATACATATAGAACACTCACCAATGATGCATCAGAAGTTAAAGGGTTTTAAAAAATGAAATTAATTCGATTAATCAAGGAAAAAAAAAATCATCAGAATACTCGATTACATCCATACCTAGATTTAAGGTATGGATATTTAAAATGATTTCCGTGATCAGCAATTGGCACATCAATTTATATATATATATATATATATATATATGTGTGTGTGTGTGTGTGTGTGTGTGTTCCTGCAACCGTCTTGATGATAAAGGTTAGAAGATGCAAGAATGAATTTTTAGATTTATTACCACGTCCAAAACTGTTTTACTCAAGTACCAGGTGACAAAAGTTTTTTCGTTCAACTATGAGAATAAAAGCACTTGGACACAACACACTGGTAATTTGACATTCAGAAATGGAAAGGATCATCTTTCCAACAGTGCATGAAGGCTGCATTAGACACAAAAGTCCATGGTATGCATGCCAGACTGTAAAACCACCATGATGATCATCAGAGGTCATCTGATTGTCAAGGAACCAACTTTTTTTCCCTCAAAATAGTTGGCAAGTGAGCAATGTCTCCTGGAAGATTATTATTGGTAGGATTATTATTTGTCAGGGTTAACTGGCTGTTTTGTTTGTTTGCTTTTTCCCCCTCTTTTTTGTGGCCGCCTTCAGCTCCGCTTTATTATTTTTTAAATTATTTTTATTTATTCATTTATTGATTTGCGGCCGCCTATCGACGCAGCCGGTCCGCTTTATTTATTTATTTATTTATTTATTTATTTATTTATTTATTTATTCATTCATTCATTCAGCCTAATCATTTGCGGCCGCCTATTGATGCGGCAGCTCCACTTTATATTTTCATTTATTTATTTGTTTGTGATGCCACCTGTTGTGGCCGCTTGGTGATGCGGCCGAAAGCCGCGAGCGGCCGCATTACCAAACGGCCACAGTGGCATTTGCCCACATTGCCCAATGGCCAGTCCGTCCCTGGTACCCACCCACCCCCGAAAAAAATTAAATATTGTTGCAATTTTTTTTCTCAAAAAAACTGAGGCACTTCTGTTGCTGTGCTTACAGGACTAGACATGTAATTTAGTGCAATGGAAAAAAGTCCTTCATAAGGGTAGACCGATATGGTTTTTTCAGGGCTGATACCGATAATAATGGAATTGGGAGGCCGATAACCGATATGTGCCACTGATAAATAGAAACATTATTCACATCAAATTAAAATAGCACACACTGATACAGACCTTCATATCCATTAACTTTGTTTAATTGTAAAACTTAAAAGTGCAGGGAGCTGCTAGCAGCATTTGTAAAATAAAACCAAACATAACTTACAATAAAATGAGAAATAAAATAATATTCTAAATCAATAATTATCAAAAAAAATCACTCCCTGCTAATAAGTGAAAATATGCTATTTTAGCATATTAATAAGTAATATAAAATGAACACTAAAATAAACATACAAATTTATATACATACATACATACATATATATATATTATATATTATATATATATAATAATAATAATAATATAATAATATATATATAATGGATTAGATTTATATAGTGCTTTTCAAGGCACCCAAGTTCCATTATTCATTCACTCTCACATGCTCCCTCTGGTGGGGGTAAACTACATATGTGACCCGCCACCACGAAATCAGGCATAAGTCGCGCTGAGCCGTTCAGAGCTACAGCCAAATTTAGGCTGGAAGGTGATTTCTTATTTGTGTTTACACCTTATCAAAAAACGGTACCTTAACACCTCTATGTTCAGTTCCTGTGGTCATTACATTGAAATCCAATCAATAAAGGTGTTTATTGGGTCAATTATTTAAGCGGTGACAAAAGTTCAGGTATTGCTGAGCAAAGACAAAGACGACTTCCACCTCTTTTCGCCGAACAAACCGGTCTCCGTTCCGTGCGTAAACATCCAAGTGTTCGGTACGAGGAAAAAGCCTATATTGAACGCTCTTGTCCAATGGTGTAAGCCAAATGATTATAATACGTCACACTTCTGTCCTATTATTACAATATATAGAACTTCTGTGACATGTCCATCAGAGTGTCCTTTAACATCTGTGAATATTTTTTGTCAATTGGATACGAATTATTATGCATTGCTAAAGACTTCCTACCCCAAAACAGTCCAAAACTTTAACGGACAATATCTAAAAATATCCAAATTGCATAATAGGTCCAACTGTGGATATTAAAATGACCATAACTTTGGTTCTACTTATGATAGAAACATAATTTTTTCACCATCTTAAACCTTAGTTTCCACTCTACCAATCTACACAGATAACTCAGTTTTGATTTCCAGACACTTATGCCTGGTTTCGTGGTGGTGGGTCACATATGTAGTCACAGTTGCCCTGGGGCAGACTGACAGAAGCATGGCTGCCATTTTATTTTATATACTCATGCATTCCCAAGCCTAACATTGATATTGTAGTGGTGGAAGCACAGTTGCTCTGCACATTGTCTATAATGTCTTGGGAGTTAAAGTGTTAAACTAGATCAATCAATAAATTGGAATGGGAGAAGGTTGATGTGTTTTGAGTTGTGTGCATGTGCATCCGCGCATAGGTGAACGCACCTGTATATGTGAAAGTAGATGTAGCGTTACACTACCTTGGTACATGTGAGGCTACATGCTAACAGATGCTAGTATTTACCAGTTAGCAAAACATAGAAGCTCTTGTCTGCTTTGACGAAGTGCTGTTGAAGTGTGGATGCGTTCATTCAGGTGTTGTAGTAAATATGGCAGTGCTGGGCTGATGCTAATTTGCAGTGTACACTCTGTTGCCTGCCTTACGCAGCATAAAATGGTCCTAAACTTGATGCTACTTTCTGCTGCAACACTTGAGCACATAGACATGGTTGAGGAAACTGTGCTGCTGAACATCTTTGACGGGTTCAGACAGACAGTACATCAGTCTGGGTGAAAGTCAGCAGAGATGCCAGAGTAATATGATAGCAACCTGATGAACGTTAACATGAATTAAACATTTTGATGCTGTGCTTTGGTGTGTTTGTAACTTATTGCATGGGCTAAGGCTAAGTCTACTTACCTTGAAGAGTGCTTGTTCCATCTGTTTCAAGTACTCCCACCGTGCCCCACTTGCACCGCGGCCGCCTTGAAACCATTCACAGTGTTCAGCAGCTTTGCGTGTTCATTGGCTGGATTCCTTGTGCCAAACAAATCAGAGGGCATGGCAGTGCTTGTACACTCAAGAGTGGTGAGAGCAGAATGGAATTATATGAATTTATCGGTGGAAATATGTGGAAATTATGGCCAATACAGATACACCTAAAATGCTGAATGTCGGCCCGATATATCAGTAGGGCCGGTAATCGGTCAAGGCCTAGTCCCTTGTTTATCATGGGGGTTACATTCGAAAAATAACCCACAATAAGTGAAATCCATGAAGTAGTGTTTCCATTACTGGATAGTACTGACTTTACAGTAGCTGAAAGTCACAGTGGCTGGGGTGTTTGATTCATGTCCAGTCCAAGGGAATTGTTGATAAAATCACTTGTTGCATGTTATCTTGTCTGAAATTTTATGTCAACAACTAAAGGCTGAATCTGGACTGACCATGGTGTAGCTTTGGGCTGTCATCATGTAGATTAAAGGGGACATATCATGTCCATTTTCCACAAGTGAACAGTTCCCTGGTGTCTCAGTGACCTGTCTGTCACATACTTTGGTCAAAATACCTCATTGATGCAGAGATACAGCAGCCTCTTCAACCTGGAGAAACAGCCCTTTTCAAAATGCTTGCTTTTAGGGCCTCATGCCTTCATGCAAATGAGCCACAGCTGACTCCGCCCTTCTCTTCACCATTTTACACAAGGGAAGAACAGAAAGAAATGGAACCTAAAAAAATTGAGGCAGTGAAAGAGGCAAAGACACAGATGAAATAAAATCATCTGGAGACAATCAAAGTGGACCAAGTGCTGAGTTTTACAGCCCTGGTGTCTTCAGGTCCTGGTCCGTTAACAGCCCCAGTGTGCTTTCAGGTCTGGTTCGTCTGGACCCAGGCCAGCCAGATGAACCATGATACCATGGCTGCAGTGCCACACATGGACCAGCCTGTCCGATCAACCTGGGTCAGACCAATCACAGTGACCAGGGCTCAGACCCCACTACCACGAACCGAACACACACCAGGATACGATAGAGAATAATATCAGATCTGTTAGTCTGAGCTGAGTTGTCTGTGACCAGTAGGTGGAGTTAGCTGAGCTGGTGGAGTGGGATGAGGTGCGGTATTCAAATTAATTCATGCGTGTGACGTAAAAAGCATAAAAAATCCAAAATGGAGTGCTTTCACCCCCCTCCAACAAGAAATGGATCAAGAGAAAAGGAGAGTGGATTTTTTTTCATAATTTAAGGGTCTCCTCACACACATGTGGCAGGATGGTCTTTCCTTCCCATCCCTTCCCATCCCTTCCCATCCCTTCCCATCCCTTCCCATCCCTTCCCATCCCTTCCCATCCCTTCCCATCCCTTCCCCCCTCCTCCTTGCCCCATCCACCTCAGGTGTGGATGGTCGCGCTGATGGATGGGCGGTGCCACAAACGGTTTATATACTGGTCTGGTCACACATGCGGTCTCTCTCCTTTTGGCTTTTGCTCGTCCTCTGTGGAGGCTGTGGCCTGGCGTGGCAGAGCCGGTGCAAGGCCCGTGGTGTCTCTGTGAGGAGTCCTGTTTCCCGTGGCGAATTGCTGTGGCGCACGTCTCCTGTGTGTAACGACAGTGTGGCAGGCTGCTGTTCCCATTGGGGCCGAGTTGCACCGCCGGCTATTGCTGCATTGGACTGTGAGGCCTGTTTTATTTATTTTGTCTTTCTTTGTGGACAGGTGCTGTAGGCCACGTAGCGACCCAATCCCTGGTGGTGGTGCTTTCTTCACGAACCCCTTTCATTTGTGTGTGAATGTGTGTGTGTGCAGTGTCACGGGTGTCTTTGGTTAGTAAACCCTCTTTTGATTTTTGTTTAGGTCCGCCACGATGAGCCCCAGCCCTGTTCACCCCATTTCTCTGGCCATCTAGCTCAATTGTCCATGCAGCCCCTGTTGCTTTTTAACTGTAACAATAAAAACATTATTTTTAGATTTTCTTAAAACGTCTCTGCCCTGTGGTGTTCATTCGAACTTGTGCTAGCCAATAGTTAACATTCTGGTTAGTGTAACTATCTCCTGGGGCGAAACTCCCCAGGTGGCGTTGTCGTCCGAGAACCACTTCATTTCACCACACACAGACAACACATATTTGTGTTGAAAAAACATTAAAAAGTGCATTATTCATCCCCTTTGATGTACCACTATATTTACTGTCAACTTCTGCATATGTATTTTATTAACTGGTAAATGGACTGCACTTATACTATAGCAGTTTTCCACCTTCATGGTGCTCAAAGTGCTTTACTTTTAGCCTCACATTCACCCATGCACACACACTCATACACCAGTAGGTTTCTAAGGTTCTGTCAGTCCTACTGGGAGCCTAAGTCAGGGTTCAGTGTCCTGCCCAAGAACACTTTGACATGTGGACAGCCAGACTGGGATGTGAACCACCAACCTTTCGGTCAACCCGCTCTACCAACCAATCCAAAGCCACCCCGTTTGGTGGTGGTGTAAAGTGTAAAAAATGTTTTATAAAATAACGGTGACTAATTCATGGATTTCACTTAATGTGGGCTATTTTTAGAATGTAACCCCAACGAAAAATTATGTTTGTAATTAAATGTATTATTTGTGTTGTATATACTTATAACAGGCTGGGTTTTTTTTTTGCTGCAGCATTTAATTCAATATTCATTTAAAATTGTACTGTCATCACATGCTATGAAGATTTTATTTTCTCAGAGTTCTGGATCAAAGGAGAATAAAAAGCACCTAACAGATGGACATCGCAAAAGAAAACATATTTAATTCTCAAAGGCATCATGTGCTGGGTTTCACAGAGACCCATCATAACATTCAACACGGTTTAAACATATTAAGTTTTAAGTACCTTATAATAGGTTGTACTACTTAGAAATGTCTATATTTGTACTGTTTCTGCAGTCAAGAATGAGCTAAAAGGTTTTATCATCCCTTAATAAAACTGTCTAGCCTATTATTGATCTGTTATTACAAGCTACAACAATACTCTGCAAACTTTTTTATGACTAGTTGATGACTGATAATCACAACAACCCCACACAACCTGACCATGAACTGCAATTTAATTATTCAATGTGTACTCAGAAAGATTTCTCTGTTCATTGTAGAGGCTCAGAATATCACATCCAAAAATTCTTAAACTATTTATTGTTATCCTCTTGCAAGAAAACAACATTCCAGCTTGATCAAAATGTTTCCTACCATTCTAATTCTTAGAAGGTCTAAATGCATGTTGTTCCACTGCCTGTTAGCGTGCGATTCCTTGATCCCCCTGTAACATGATTCTTGTGTAGCGAGCTGGACCACATGGGGAGCGCGATGTTGTGAGGTGAGGTATTTTTCGACTGGGAGACGGATATGTAATGCATTCCAGACACTTGGGCCGCACACAGCTTTTTCCCCTGCTACCTATAGGCATCAATCCTCTCCCCTTTCACTAAAACAATAAACTTATACTGCCTCTAAGGAAGAAGTCATTTCAGGCTGAAAATGCAACTACCTCTTCTGTCGCTTCCTGGGGCCTGTGGAGAAGCAGACTAGCATGGTTCTGCTGGCATGATGTCGGTCTAAAAACACTAAAGACTTTCTCTGACATGAGCGCATCAACCCTTGACCCAAGATTTAAGACTTTGTACCCATGTTCATGCATTTAGGATCCAAAACCTTCTCCTTTTGACCTTCAGCTTGCTCACAGATCCAATTTGGGCACTAAATCATTCACAACCTCTCAAAAAAAGTGATAATTCTCCTAATGCATCACCCCCATGGATGATCACCTCATAAAAAGGATTCTGGTGGTTCTTCTACATGGAGGTCTAAGCTAGTTTAAGTGAGTTGCATAAGCAGGATGATACTCAGGTTTCTTTGTTCAATGAGGCCCAGATGGAAGATGATGAAAACTCAATGGGACCTGCATACCTTCTGCTTTGTCCTACACTTCCTATCTTTTCCCTTTACTTTACTTTTCCTCATCTTTTTGAGCATAAATTAACAACAACCAAATATGAGCTTAAGACAACAACAATAACTTCTGCAAAAGCTACTCTTTTCACCTATCAAATTTGAAGGAGCCTTACACTGTACAACAAATAGACTTAGTCAGTACCTATACATGCACTTAGAGAAATTTTAATTATTGCCTGACTCTGATTAAAACTGAAGTTTTCAAAGCCATGTAAACACCTTAACACCGGAGTCTAATTGAATTGAACTGGAATTTGAGAAGTTGGAATAACCAAGTCAGATTATGATAATGATAATTGTATTCAAATTTCTCCGTGCATGTAAACGCTACCCAACCTTAGCTGGATTAAGACTGGCTTAGACACGCGCCCTTTGGAAAGTGACCAGAGTTACCATGACAACATGCAAGTTACTGTAATAAATCAGTTTAACAGTACGTATGAAATATAATGAGTTGCTGCATGGTTGCGATCCATATCTTGTCTTGGTGTTGTTCTCCTATTACGTCTGCTTGAAATCTGCAGCTTTTGTTTAGTTACTATTCTTCTATAGTGCCAACCGGAAGCTAATGCAAAAGGGTGTACGTAGAGCACTACCTAGTGTCTGAAAGTGGCACAGTAATTCGAATTTCTCTTGCTGGTATGTAGACTCAGACTTATGCAAAACTCCAGTTAAGTCCTTAATCAGAGTAAGACAGTTATTTGAATTTCTAAGTGCTTGACTAACAATTGTTGACTAACCAGCTAGATAAGTATTATTTTCATAGGAGATTTACATCTAAAGATAAAACTAAAATGTACGGCACAGTGATGCAGTGGTTAGCACTCATGCCTCACAGCAAGAAGGACCCTGGTTCAATTACCACACCAGACCTTTTTGTGTGAAGTTTGCCTGTTCTGCCTTTGTCTGCGTGGGTTTTCTCCGGTTTCCTCCCACCATCCAAAGACATGCACTGATAGGTTAATTGGTTAATCCAAATTGCCTATAAGTGTCACCATAAGAGTGATTGTTTGTCTATATATGTTCAGTCCTGTGATGGACCGATGACTCATACAGGCTGTACACGCCATTGTATTTGGATTAGGCCCCCAGCGACCCCCGTGACCCTATGGAGGATAAAGCAGATTGAGACGATGAGATTAAACCAAAACACATTTTGTATTTGATAACTGTACTCCACCTTTTGGCATCATTCATTCATTACTTTTTCATACCACTTAAATTTTGGACTAGAGCTTAGCTGATGGTAAATGGTCTGCACTTATATAGCGCTTTTCTACCTTCATGGTGCTCAAAGAGTTTAACATTAGCCTCACATTCACCCATTCTCACACACACACTCATACACCAGTAGGTTCTGTCAGTCCTACGGGGAGACTAAGTCAGGGTTCAGTGTCTGACCTACAGCCGCCCTCAGAGCTAAATTTCTTAATTTAGCTCTTTTCATCAATTCCATATACATAACTTGAAATGGTTTAATTGAAACCCATTGTTTTGGGGGTTTTTTAGCTCATCCGGGGATGACCTATTGCCGCCGCGTTGTGTCCATTGTCTGTCCGTCGTCCACAATTCATTAAAATTGCTTCTCCTCCCACATTACTTGACGGATTTCAATTCTGATTCATCCAAAACGTACCATTTTGTTTGTCAAAAATTGCCTTTGTAAACAATTTCTTTAAATTGTTTATTTTTCCAGTTGCTCACTAAACTCGCTACTCTTCCCTCAGTTCTCAACAGATTGTATTTGCGATTGATTCACTCAATTTCAATCATGATCAAAGAAAGTAATTGCCCCAATATTAGTTTCCACCAACAACCTCCTGCGTTGCATTTAACAGGTTTAACCACAGTAATATTTCATTACCCAGTTAACTACTTTTGTTCAGTCAGATGCTACCGCAGAAGAGCTTTGGGGCCTTCCTATACCATTCACATTATTAGCACATGTTGATAAAAACAGACAGCCACACAGTGGTATTGATTTTATGATCTATTGAATGACTCCCTTTTGTTGATGAACACAGCTGTAAGGTGCGGATGAACACAGCTGTTTTATTTCATTGGAATCTGCAGATATTCATATTACTTATAAAATGCAAAACACAAATGAGCAGCAAAGGCTTTTGGCAAATTCTAATATTGATTCATTCATTTTCATTCCATCTTCATATTTGCTTGACCTCACTATTTGACTTGTTTTTCAGAAATTTCAAATTACTTAATTAGAAATTACTTATATGTGTGTGTATGTGCGCGTGTGTGTTATTGTTAATATTATTGTTATTATTTGTTCATAATTTGTATTGTGTTGAATTGTGATAAGATTGTCAATTATAAATAATGTTGTCAATGTTCAGGTGTAGCTACTAAAATATTAATTATAAATTTGCCTCTCACTTTTTCACACTTTTTCTCTTTGTTAAATTAGTCTCAATGAATGTTCATGTCAAAGCTGAGTCACTAAACTGGATCAGAATCCTGAGAAAGAGGAAAGTCTTGTCTAGTCTCGTCATCTGAACCTGCTTTTATCCTCACTAGGGTCACAGGGGTCACTGGGAGCCTAATCCAGCTACAATGGGCGAAGGAGGGGTACACCCTGTATGAGTAAGAACAAAGTAATTTTTACATAAGATGCAAACCTGTCACTTTATGTTTCACTAAACTGATGCCAAAGCACAACAAACTGAACTCCTGCTTGGGCAGTTTAAGTGTCTGTGTATTTGTCAAATGTTCATAGGTGTGCTCTTTTCTCTCAGCATCCACATGTCTTTCCACCCACCCCCACCCCTCCAGTTTTTGTTTTAATTCCTCTCCTTCGAGGCATCTGATCCTCTGGACCTTCAGGCATGTGAAAAAGGTGGTGAATTCTTTCTGCCCAAGCTGGGAAGCTTTGAACTGAGCTCCTCACACTGTATGAAAGACAGTCAGGAAAATCAAACTAAGCTGTGAAGGACCCGCTGTACTGTACCTGTATAACACTGGACTTACTCACATTGATACTCACTGTATTTTTCTGCAGAACATGCTTGTGTTTTATTTTAACCCATGGGTATTCCTCCCAGACAGGCCCTTACTAAGCACCAAGTGTGCAAAAATGCACACCTGTGGAATAATGTAAATAAATAAATAACTACATTTTTGGAATTTTTATTTACATCTCAAGTTGATGAAGTAGAAAAAAATGTTGAAGAGTCAAAAACAAATACTCAATAATTGTAAGATTTTTTTAACCCTTTAAATGCAGTGTTTGTAATGTAAATAAACCTTTTTTTAATGCAAAAATGTTCTCTATTGCTCATGATTTCAATATATTTGTTGATGCAAAAAAAACACACAAAAAATGATATTTTGCATGATTTATACCACAATGTCTTATGGATCCAAAACAGTGCTTATAATGGAAGTAATAGCGGATTATTGGCACACTTGAGAGACAGATGCTAGTGAGTGCATTTCCTTTTGTATATAATATGCACATTTTAGTTGGTGGCCAGAAAGATCACATAAAAATTAACAACTTTTGAATCCTCACTTGTCACTGATCATCCTTTTATTGAATTAATTTATAGTATAAAGGTTTTTAACACAAAGTGCAAAGTGGGCATAAAAAGCACCCCAGGATACTGGAGGGTTAACATTTGTACTGTCTATCAGTGTTGTAGTGTTTTAAGGGAATAGAATTGTGCTAATAACTGATCTGCCTTGGCAGAGTCTGAACTCTGAGAGCTTTTCTAGTTTTATATAATTTTATTTTACTTATTTTAAGGTATTCTTTACCACTCTTAAACAGACTTCAACAGTGGCCTCAAACCCTCTATTGCACATTTAACAAACTTCTGCTATTAGGTTGCTATCAAAACCTATATGCATGCAAGAGAAGTTGTGGCCCAGGAAAAAAGTAATACAAGAAATCTAAATGAGCCATGTTTCCATTTTCCTACAGCAAGACGATGACCTAAAAACACTTGTGCCACATTTGGCCAGGCCATGCTCATTAAACACTGAACTACCCCAGAGAATAGATCTTTTAGTTTAGGAACTACAGTCCAAACTCTCTTTTACTGACCTACTTACAAGGTGGTGCATGGATGATATATGGAACAGGCCTTCTTGGACAACAGGACTAACAGAGTAGTGGGGGTTTTGTGTGTGTGTGTGTGTGTGTGTGTGTGTGTATGGGGGGGGGGGGGGGGGGTTGTGCCACTGCATACCTCTTGGAATGTATAAGGAGTAGCCTTTCACCTTTTGTGCTCAGTGCTGCCTTTGTCTTTGCAGAGTCGGGTGTAAATCACAGACCAGACGCTCTGAACAAGAATTAACAGCTATCACAGCCGCTAAACAAAGAACAGATATAGATACCCAGAGTGGAAATATTTGATTCAGTGGCTTAATACAAAAATTAATTTTTAAAGTGAAACCTAATCCAAAATACTGTTGTGTGTTAATGCAGAGGGAGGATTTACACTGAATCAACATCATGTTGAAATGAACCCTGGCAGAGAACCAGGAGACAAAGATAAAGAAGGACAAAGAGTAAAATCCTCCAATCCTGTTCTCATGCTTAGGTTTAACCAGCTCTGCCTTAAGAAAACAGAGACAGAAGTAAAACACATGGAAGAGCACTTCCGGTATCATTGTCTCTTCTGTTAAATAGAAGTGCACAGTAAAGAGTGTTCTTTTATTGTCTTGACCTTTAACCTTTTTCACCAACATGTCAAAACCAACTGACATATTTTTCCTTGAATTATCAACAGAACAGAGAAGGTAGATTTTAAACTTGCACAGACTGACTCATGTTGACTGATGAGGACACTAGCCTAGCCGTGCTATCCCCATTCATTTTATCTATGGGTCTAGGAACGCATCATAGGCAGGGGAGGCGGGGCTAAAAGGTTGTCTTTCAAATCCCTCTGTGTGCAATAGGACGGTACTACAACCAATCAGTGTAATCTTTAGGATGACGTAGTTAGAGCACCGGAAAGTTCCTGGAGGAGTCCAGAGAAAGTTACGAATGATTAAACAAAGTTGGGGATTATGGAGCTTAATGTGAAAAGAATTTAAAGATTGCTGGTATTTTCCTCACATTCTTCACTCATCTTTGATAAAAAAAGAAATCACCACCCAGTCGGCAGCCATCTATCGTTGTCGTTCTTCTTCTATGGTTGTTTACAGTTGTTTCTCTCCACATTGTCGCAGCTCTGTTGTCACTTTGTTACGCCCGCCCTCTGACTCTATACTTCACTGTGATTTGTCGGCCAGTTTCATGGAAATCTAGCCAAAAGTTACATTGAGGATAACTAGACCGTACCTGGTAGCAAATCAGATTTGCTGCCGCTAGGGTCATCGAGAGCAGCTAGGCTACTGACCTACATTTACAACCTCAATTCTGATATTTCTTCTGTTTAATTTTACTAACTTATTCCCAATAGATGATTCTCTTCATTTTTTTGCATTTCTCTTGGCTGTCCTCCCTCTAGTACATGTCATCTACAGCTAAGATATTTTGCCCAATCAACTCTATGTGTTGCCAGGGTTCATTTAATCTGCCCTGGGCCTTCAGAATAAGTAGTGAAGGCTCATGTAATTTGAACTCTATAGCATCAGGACTGTTTTTTTAGCAAGTTATTTTCAATTTCACCTCATAGGACCAGCTAGCTGGTGCCTAATATCATCAGCATTTAACCTTCCCCTGATTGGATGGTAAGACCAAAACATATTTGATATAGCTTTGACAATATTTAGTTTTGATCCATTCCAATACAGTACATTTCATTTGAATTGAAGTAAGTTGAACTATTAATGCATTAGGAGTAGATTTTTTTTATGTCCACAGTGGAATTTTCCAGAAAAGCTCGACATAGTGGGGACAGGTTGGCCAACCTCAATGCAAGCTAGGTGGTCAAGAGGACTTTGTCTGAATTTCAACTTATGTCAGGAATACAACTGCTCAGAGGAGACTCTCAACCTTAACCTCCATCTAAGGATATAATAGTTTGGGATTTTTCATTATAGTTTATTGTTATTTAGTTTTGACCTTTTTCTCTAATTCACTTAGTTTTAATTAGTTTTTACAGCATTTTTGTTATTTTTTGAGTTTTTGTTTTTTTGTAAATGCTTAGTTTTCATTTTTTCATATATTTTATTTTTTCAAATAAATCCCATACAGATCTGTGCTTCTTTCTCCTAACTTGAGTTATATTAACAAAGAAAAAAATCAAAGGGAATATTTTTATATTGTTATGCATTTTAGTTAGTTGTGGAATCACACAACAGTGTTCAGTTACAGTAGTTAGCTTCTTTTTTTTTTCAACTGTCATTTCATTAGTTTTTGTTAATGATAATAAACTTGACCTCCATGGACATATAGTATCGATGGTTTCTATAAGTGTGATGTCATAATGGACGTTTTTCACAACTTTCGCATTTCACACCGGACATACATCAGAGGAGGGGAACCATACTTCTGCACCGGCAAAACTTAAGTGCCAAAGATGACAGCAACGACCAAAAGTTATTGTAACATACCAGGATGTTATTGTAATGCCCAGAAGCAGTCTTATATTCCGTTCCACTCCTTCCCTGTTAATGGCGAAGATAGATGAAAACTGCTCCCAGCTATTCAGCGGGATGAAGGGCCGCGTTTTATGATTAAAAAAGAGGAGCACTTACGTCTGCAGCAGACACTTCACATCAGAACACTACATCCTGGGGATGACTGTTTGCTGGTTGAAACTAGAGTCTGTCCCTAGCATTTTTCTTGGAATAATTATATTCCTACAGAAAAAAGGAGCCTATATGAGCGGTGTCAAAAATGGCAGCTGTTAACGTTGGTATGAGTTGATATAAAACAAATCGCTATGGTTTTGAATGTTATGGTGAACACAAATAAGTAATGGTTGCCTTAAACTGTAGTTAGGATCTTTTGCCTTTAGATGCCAGTACATCAGTGTCAGCAGTAAACAACAGTAGCATTGGAAGGAAAGAGTTGAAATAGGCATAGAACTGCAACTGCAGCCAGTGAGTAAGTCACAGTAAATGTATGTACACTGATGATCAAACCTGGAGTTCGAGAGGCTCCTCTTTTTTTCTTTGTGATGGGTAGCATCTAGCCCTCACAAAAACCTGCCCGTCTACTACATTTGATATTATGACAAACACCAACATAAACACACACTGCCAGAGAAGAATGTGAACGAATTATGATAGCATTTGGCTAACGTTAACATTATGCTAATGAGACGTTGACTTGAACCATAGACAGAACAAAATATAAAATAGTGAAATAGTCCATGTCCTCTATGCTTATTCTACGGCCCTCTAGAATGTCCCGTTCACTTTGAATGACGTTAGCGGGCGGATTTTTTTCGATAACCGCCCGCTGCGCCATTAACGCCCGCTGCCCATGGCAATGGGTTTTGTCACTTCAGATTCACTGTACCATAACACTCCGCAGGTAACTCCTGCTCCGGTCGCCGACCTGACTGTGTACATCCGTCTTTCCCTTTTCTCGCCTAAAACTCTCTGCACCCCCTTCTGTCTGTCTAACCCGTAGAATAAGCAGGATAATGCATGGCACACGAGTTACTATCGAAAAATATCGTAGCCTTTATCAAGTTTCTTTTTCATTAATGAATTTTCCTCCACGATTCTCCCAATATCTGCAAATGTTAAAAGTGGCAAATTTCTTCAGGAACTTGAAAAGATTCTTTCAATATTACCGTCTTTCTACTGTCTTGACATTTAACAGGAAGATCAGTAACGCTCCTCTGACATATGTCCGCTTTTTGTGAAAATGGTCCATTGTGATATTAAGAGGTGGATCAAGTCCAGTTAGTTTAGGCTGAAAAGCCCATGGGTAACAAATGTACAGCCCAACTCTGCTCTAAGGAATGTTAGGAAAAATACAGCACAGCATTGCTCTATTTGTTTCAGTTTGTCTGGTTTCATCAGTCAGTGTTAATGTTATCTTATGTTCAGATGATATTTTAATTAACATTTGCCTTGTTTTCTTTTTAATTTTTAATTCATGGTTCTGCTGTTAACCCCACCACCAACTGTGCTGCTGATGTTCATTATGCAATACTGAACATACTTGTGTTAATATTTATTCTATTTTATATTTTATATATGATCCACACACTGAGACATGTGGATATGTTTTTTATTGAGTCATGTCACATGTTTTGAATGACAATAAAACTGAGACTCAGTCTGAGTAGGTTCCCTGCAGCAGTTCATTTGCCTATTGTTTCAGCCCTCATTTAACATACAAATATTAGAAGTAGATTTGACTTAGACAATACATTTCCTGTGTGTTACAAACAAACCATAAAACCTCACAACTTCCACTTCAGTTTCTGACCTTTAAAACACAAGCTCAGTGTTTGGACTCATGTCAGAGTTACAGTGTCTGGTATGTAGGAGTGGATACAGTGTCAGCACTTTATCAGGCTGAGAATGAAGAAGTCAATGAAAAAGGAGTTGAAAATGATTTTCAATATGAAATCTGAAGTTACTCTGTTTGAGAAATAAGATCAGGAATATGTAAGATGAATTATTGTGTAAAAAAAAAAACCTGGATCCAGATCCACCAATCTTTATTCCCTGAGATGACAATACCATGGGATACTAAAATATCTCTTTTTGTTCCAGTCTTTCATATTGTGAGTTGTGGTATTTGACACACTATTTTTTTTTTAAAATCAAATGACTTATTGTTATTGTTGTTGAGCCATGTCTATTGTTTTTGGTATTTGCCTAAAATTTGTTGAAAGACAAAGAGCTGCCTTCTTATTTTGTGTTTCTTTTATTGCATTCATTCATTCTTTATACCGTGTCCTCATCTTTTTTTCCCACAGAAATATATTTGGAAAAAAATGTCAATGTGAAGCACAGCCTTTGTACTGTTGGACCAGTATGGTTACAGTTTTATTTGAGGATTTTGTGGCTTTAAACTGCCATTGATTATTTATTATTATGTACAATGTATGGCCAAAAACAGTCCCCACCTGGACATAACTTTGGAGAAATTACTGCAGTGATTAATATTTCAGCTGCAACATGTCCTTTAACCTGAACTGATGCAGTAACTTCTCAAACACATCTCAGTTTAATAGAGAACCTAAAGATTAGACTGTTTTGATGTAAACAAGGTGCATGCTTTAATGCGTCCAGATTGATGTGTGCATCAGGGTGAGAAAACATGACTTGCATAAATATACACAAAACTTTTAACTGCCATTATAATTCTGCCCCATGTATGTTCATGCACTTATTATCCCCCTATCAAACCTGAATTAATGCATTAAATACCATACAGTGAGGATTAGTTATGTGAACCAGAAAATTGCTATTTGATCATATAAATTGCCATGTATTCAAATGGTGAGGAATAACACCCAAAAGGTCAAAAATGCATAAGTATAGCATAACACATGTCATAAAAACTTCCCTCACAACACAGTTTATTAAGATCAGTCTGGAAGAGAGGTGAATAAAGTGATTACCCATCATGCATTGTGCCTACAGTACAAGCCTCTGGGGGAAGTGTTTGGAAATGGCTGCTTCAATAGATTTGACAACATTATTTGTCAAAAGAAAATGTTGGAAAGAACTGTTGTGACATTGCACAAATGAAATAGAGTATAATACTTTTTTTTAAACTAGATTATGTACATCCATCTTTAAATGTGTGCACTGTAGGTCTAACACATGCAATGTATATTGAGTTGATAGTGTAATCTAACACCCTGCCAACATCAGAGCATGTAATCACTGCTCTTCAACCATAGCCATCACTGTCAGAGCAGTGGATTGAGAGTGATGATGGTTATCAGCCATTACAAATACTCAGGTAAGAGAGATACACTCTGTACCCTTCAGCAACTTGTCCCAACAGGTGTAGCTCTTTTATACTTGTATGTATTACATGCTGACACTGTGCCATTACATAAGAGTTTTCAGAGCAGGGCCAGGCATTCTTAGAAGCTGATTCACAAGTGTAAAAACATTATAAAATGTGGAAATGAGTAGCCTGTGGAGCACAACTTGGGGCAAGTCAGAGGCCTTTAAATCAATTTAAGGCCGCAGTAGGACCAGGACAGGTGTGAGCTGCTTCCCAGGTGCACCTCCACAGGCCATGTTGTACCAGTAATCAGTAGTCAAGAGCAGTAATGACAGGGTGCTGTCAGAAAGCTACTGTACACACATGCACTAAAACGTATGACTCTGAGAGCTAGTGGCACGCACGTAGTCCAACTTAGCTTACTGTGCTGCCGCAGACGTTTTGCTTTGTTGATCTTGTTGTGCATTCTCTTGGCGTCTGGATCTCCCTGTTGATCACTTAGATATTTTTTAACCCTTTGTTACATCCTGGTCACTCCAGTGGACAGTTCTTCTACAGTTGTTCTCTTGTATATTCATGGGTTTTGTTGTTTTAGTTCCATATCAGTCGGTTCATGTCATTACTGTAACTTGGCTGTTCTTAATACCTGATCTGATCTGTATGTGTAAATCAATTACTTGTTGTTATTAGAGTCTTCTTAAACAAAAACTACATCAAAAATGATTTATTTCACAGTGTTCTGATATTGCATTTTAAATACATGTTTCTTTGCTTTAAATCTTAAACACATGATGTCCAGCTAAGTGGACATTATTTTAACGAAAAAAAGGTTAATTAAAATATTTCAATTATATTGTGTTTTTCAAGCCTAAAGAGGAATAAAAACACTCTGGGGAAAAATATTGACTAAGATTCTCATAAGTCATAGATGAAAGAGTTAATTCATCTAATGATAAGATGCTAAGATTCAGAAATGTTTGTATCTGTCAATTCCACTTTCAAAAGCACAAGCACCACTTCTCACACCTCTGCTTCACCTCTTTCAGCGACCATCCCACAGGTCAGAACATGCACAGTCAACTCAAACAGCAGTTGTACAGTTATATAAACAGCTTCCAACATGTCTGCAAACCTTCTGACCTTTGTCAATTGGCCTCAGATCAAAGGTGAACAGACAAAAGAACACAAGCAAAACATTTTTCTGAGACATATACTGTAGGAGATGAACGCAGGAGCAAGTGTTTTTATGAAGATATCACCCATGCTAACTATCTTAGGATGATGTTTACACTCTGTCAAAGAGAACAGATATGTGAAAAAAGCTTAAATCATCAGCAGCCCAAAGCTAACCTTAGCCTTATTGACAGATGAAATGAACATTTGCCACCCGTGTGCTCTTATTTTGAGCTTCTGTTAATCTAAGGGGGGAGAACAGCCCGTCTGTCATGGACTGCAGGTATGTGAGGGTATGCAGCTGTTGTCTTCCCCCCACTTTCTCCTCATGGGGGTGGTAACATTGCTGGCACATTGTGTCCTCATTCTGGAAAAATAATTAATTTTTAGGACATTCAAAAACCAACCCACACTTAGGGCCATCACCAAATAACTCACAACTAGCCGTGCATATTTTTAACTGTGGAATTTCCCTTGTGGCTACGTCAGAAGTGTAGTGAAGCGAAAAGTGAGCAGATCGGGTTTATGGTCTAGCCAGGATGTCATTATGAAACACCAGCGTCACCACATGCTATTTATAACCCTGTCCCTTCCCAATTAGACCACAGTTACAGCCAGCAGGTCAGACTACGTGTGTGTTTGTGTACATGATGTATGTGACCGTAAAGTCTCCATGGTTTCATATTGAAGGCTAAGTGTCTAGCAGCCTGTCTCAGACACATCTTATGTATTTCTGTTGATTACAGACCCCGTCAGAACTTATTTGACCTAAATGTGGTGGGAATGTTTGCTGAGACGTTCCAAGATTATGGAGTTCGCAGAAAGACGCTATGAACAGAACGACCCTGCTAACTATAAACACATCATCTAGGCCTCCTGAGACCCTGAACAAACAGGACCCTTGACCAAAGGACCTGAGCTGAGGAAATAATTAGATGAGTATAGTCAACGTACTAAGTATGTGTGAATGAAGGTAAAAGACCTCGGCCAATGTAGAAGTGTGCTTAAAGGTAAAACCCAATGACGGCAGTGGGAGGTGGATCCAAATGTCTCTGCTTCTCATACACTTACATTACATTTTTGCTTAAAACTCATTTTTCAGTCCCATTCATTTTATTTGGACCCTTTAGTAAGTGATCTTTTGTTAAATTATTGCTCCATTTGATGTCTGCTACATTAGGCTTTGATTGACAGCTCTGTATGACAGCCTGTTTGCCTGCCGAGTTGAATTTTTAGAGTTTCTTTTTATCCAGTAATAACCAGTGTTTTTCCTGACTGACAGCTCTACTCTAGCGGTAGTTAACAGGCTTTCCCAACATAACACTGTATAATGACTTTGTTTTGCAATGTTTCATGAAATATCCCTGTAGATTGAGTTGGCAAGTTAGTGTGTACTGTAGTTACTTCTCCAACTTTTTTCCAAATAAGGTCACTTCCAGGCCAGCTCCAAAAGAATAATATAGCAACAATCAAAACTTAAATTACTGGACTCAAAACAAAGAACCCAGCAGATGTAATTACAGAGAGTATGTTTATGGAGAGAACAACAGCAGTTACATACAGAGTTAGCACTTCTGCCAATTCAATATAAATTATAGCTGTACAATAAATTGTTTGAGTATCGACATCACAATGTACATGTGCAGAATAGTCACAGCGCAGGTCCAGTAATGTAAATCCATGTATCATTTGTTCATTCATTTTTCAAAATTAAACCAAAAACAAGACAACGAAAAAACTATTTGTTTCTTCATCATTTGTTTCCAAAACTAAAATGAAAAAATGGATAACGATCTGTTTTTCATTTTTCGTTTTTGTGTTTAAATGAATAATGGAAAAAACTTTTCCCATTTTGTCCAATTTTGACCTGAAGCAAACCGAGTAAACCAGAAATGAATCTTAACAACCGAAAGAAAAATGGCCAAAGGACTTCAAGATTATTAAAGTATGATTAAACCACTGTTTGGCGATGTAAAAACACATGCTGAGATTTCTATCACCCTCCGGCAGTTAGGTATTCAGACATCCTCGGAAATGTTGGTGAGAACATTCTGTGCTCAGCACCAACTCAGGTGTAAATGACATATGTCAGATGCAGAACTGGAAACTGTTATCATGTCATTAATACATAAGGCAAGTACAAGCTGTACGCATATGCAAGATATACATATACACTTGTCATATAAATATTTTTTGTGTGTTATTATAAAAAGAACATACCTGGAATATGACACTAATTTTCTCCATTTCTATCTTTGTCACTGCGGGTCACAGTCATTTCTGGTTTAATCAATTTGCTTCAGGTCAAAATTGGATAAAACAGGAAATGTCCGTTTTTTCCACACAAAAATGAAAAACAGATCGATTTTTTCATGTTGGTTTTGGAAACAAATAATGAAGAACCGAGTTTTTTTTTTGTTGTCTTATTTTTGGTTTCATTTTGAAAAACAAATGAACGAATAATACACGGATTAATGTAGGTGACAAATGAGCTCAATATTTTCTCATCTACTTTCAAGGAAGCCTGACACACACTGAGCACATCACATTCTGAACCAGTTTGGAGTGAGTCACTGGTAACAAGACTGAAAAATGAACAACGAACAAGAGAAAATCACCCAAAACCAAGGCTCGGTACCGGAAAGAAAAGCAACATTTGCTGTATGTGGAATTATTTTGGCTACAAGAAGGATGATACTGAAATGTATGTTCTGTGTTGACCATTAATCTGTTTGACCATTTGTGTCGACACCACACACCTGAGTATTTTTTCATATCGCAATATAGATCGCAGGGTTAAAAAGAAATTGTAGGTTTTTTTCCTAATACTGTGCAGCCCTAACACAAATGAGACAAGTTAATTATATTTAACAACTGTTTTATTTACAGTTGACCATTTTGCTGTGTTTTGGAATTTATCACAGTTACATATTTAAAATGAAGAGCTTTTTTTAACACTGGGAACAGTAGTTCATATTCGTCTTTCTAACTCCCTACATATACAGTAGCTTTAAATCACATCTTGTCTCACTCACCAGTGGAGTTTGTTAGTTCTTACACATTTTTAAGCATTTAACAACATTTCTAAAACCATGCATATCAAACCCACTAGCAATCAAACTGATGAGTCCTTTTGAAGATGGAAACAAGTATGGCTTCACTCAAGGACCGCTTTCTACATGTTTATGCACACTGTTGCTTTCAACCACATCATGTAGTCTTCCTGCTTCTTTGTTGAAATCACTCAGCCACAGAAACTCTGGTCACTATGGGTTCTTTTCATTTTGAAAGTCAGCCATGAATTTTGTTTGGGCCCATGTCCTGTCCTCTACATCCCATCCATGTCTCCAGTGCTACAGCCAACATTCATACCAGATTGGCATAATGTTACATAACCTTATTTTTTTGGCTGCCATCATCACTGCAGACCTCACTAAAGAAGAAAAAGGTTTTGTCTCTGAACAAAGCCAAAACACCACATCTGTCAGCAACACTCATTTCTTTGGAATTCCTGATTTTTAATCCTTTTACATCAATACCAAGCACAAGCCGGCTACGATTAATGACCTACAACACAGGGAAGAAAAGTCAGTTGCCAGGCATTTGTGTTTGTATAGACTGTGGGTTTCGCATAAGGAAAGCGATGGGTGGCAAGAGGAGGAGGGGGGGTGAGGTGAGAGGATGTGGGGAGGATAGTATTGGCTTGGCACAGACCTCTGTGGGGGAAGGTCAGCTCTTGTTGGTTGGTGAATTGAGAACATCCTGCTATACTCCCATGCACTGAGGGGTTTTATAGAGTGAGAGTGAAATAGGGAGAGAGGGATGATTATGACTCTTGAAATAGCATAATTAGAGAGAAATGCCTGGCTGTCTCCATGCCTGTGTGTTTAGGAGTGTTGTATTTCTCTTCCTCAAGGAGATAAAATAGTGTAGCATCCCAGGTACATCATGCTATATTGAATTACTTTTACCTTTTCTAGAGTGAGACAGTTCAAATATCCATTCAACATAATATCAGGCTCCTTTTACATAATATTACATGGAAAAACATTCTTCCAACAAGCTGACGTTGTGGAGAATTGCACTACTGACAAAACAGAGCTGTATTTCTGTTTGCTTGTCTGTGATGACTCCATTTGCAAATGTGTTAATGGTTAGAACAAATGTGGAAACACTGATTACAATTAATAGAGATTATATCAAATTTTTGGTTCAAATTAGTTAAAAAGTGTGTCTATCCTTCCTCTTGTATTAGGGTTGGCACCGACCCATTTTAAATTTTAAATTAATTAATGAAAAATATTACATTTGTCTTTTACTTCAAGGACTTTGTTAGGAGCCTCTATTTCAACAAAATAATAATAATAATTTAAAAAATGTTAATGCTCTGGTTGAAATCATGACCTTTGTGTTGTTAGGGTCAGTTTGGATCCAGTTATGAAAATAAGATTAAAGCCAAAACTGAAATCCTCAGTGTTCTGTCAGCCAACACACCAACAGACAGATCCTCTAACAATTATCTTAGCTTTTGGGGATCCTCGTTTTGCCTTATTATCTAGTTTACCTTCACAAAAACAAAACACACAGACGGGCATGCCCACACATGTAAGGTCAGGTCAGTATAGAGGTGGTGAACTCTTGTAAAGCCCTGTGAGATGACTTTGTTATGTTTTGGGGCTTTATAAATGAAAATTGAATTGAATTGAAATGTCAAAAAAAGACCCAGAGGCTCACAACAAAAACATTAAAGCCAGTATTTTCATGGATAAGGAAGCCTAACAGGAAACCAATAAATGAAAAACAGATTGGATGGAAGATAATTTTTTTGAGTTTATTTTACAACTGATTTAAGACATTGGTAAAAACCAACCCAGTGAGATGGAAACAGAGAACATGATGTGTAAATAATTAAGACGGGAAAAACTATGCCATATTGGTTTTCCATATTTGTTGAAAACAAATGATTTTATTAACTCCGCCAAGGAGGTTATGTTTTTGCTGGCGTTTATCTGTTTGTCTGTGTTCAAGATGACTCGAAAACTTATGGACGGATTTTGATGAAATTTTCAGGATATGTTGGAAATGTGAACAGGAAGAACTGATTTCATTTTGGGGGTGCTCGGGGTGTGGGGGGGGGTCTACCTTGGCGGAGGTCTGCGCTCTCACAGTGCTTTTCTGGTTTGTTTCTGTAATAGTGATCAACATATTAATTGTACTTTTGTCAATAAATGGTCTGCACTTATGTAGCACTTTTCCACCTTCATGGTGCTGAAAGCCCTTTACATTAGCCTCATATTCACCCATTCACACCAGTAGGTTTCTAAGGTTCTGTCAGTCCTACTGAGGGCCTAAGTCAGGGTTCAGTGTCTTGCCCAAGGACACTTCGACGTGGACAGCCAGAGCCAGGATGCGAACCTCCCACCCTTCAGTCATTGCTCTACCAACTGAGCCACAGTAAAGGCACTGAGTAAAGGCAGACTGCTGCAGAATAAATGCTGCAGCTGAGCAACACTTCTGCCTGTTTATTTTTACCCAGTTTGGTTAATACTCTGGCAGGGTTAGGCAGTTAATTTTTTTATGGGGCCACATGAGAGACTTTGATAGACACATCCACCTGCAGCTCTGCCCTCATAAAAAGACTAAATGAAACAATACAAACATTTTTGAAAATGTGCAAAACCAGCTCCTCATTAACTTTATGTGAAAAACAATAAATCCTTCCTCTTTTGTTTGCATACTGTATGCCATTTCCTTTTCTTTTTCTTTACCTCTGACATCAGTGAAGAAATAAATACAGTATGCTTTGTTTAAAAACTTTACATTCGGAATCAGTGTTTATTTTTTTGGCAGTAACTGACCAATAAACCAATCAATGCTTCAGCCTTATGCTGAAATATAGAAAATGCATGCAAACGAAAACATAACTTTAGCAGAACCTTCAAAATAAAAGCAGTGCTATTGTATTGATTGAATGAATTACGATGATATTGACTTTTAATTTGCCAATGACCTCATGCGGCTCAACTACTGGCCCACATGTGGCCTGTGGGCTGTACAAGCCCCAGTTCTGCTCTGTAGTAGTGCATACAGGTACCTTGGTATACATGATAATACACCAGAAACAGAATTACTTTCAGAGTTTGGTATTCAGTGATTCTGCAGTGAAATGTAAGATACAATAAGCACCCTGCGGAGCAGAGCGACTACAGCCTCTGTTCCCCAGTTCTGGAACTCTCTGGCATCATGCATCTGAAACAGTGACTGTCTGTTCATCACCACCCACCGTTATAAGTCCCTTGCTCATACCACACTACTTGTACTTGTTTTACCTTTGTATGTTATTTATTTAACCATTTGATGCATGAATTATGACAATGTTAGGAAATATTCTTTTTTCTAAGTGTTTTTTATTCCTCTTTCGGCCTGAAAAAAGCAAATGTGATGGAAATATTTTAATGAACCTAATTTTTGTGGAGTTACACTCAGCTGTCCACTCAGCTGGAAAACATATGTAAACTTTGAAGCAAAGAAACATATTAAAACGCAATCTCAGAACACTATGAAATAAAACATTTTAATGCAGTTTTTGTTTAAGAAGAGACTTAATTACAGACTTAACTTACAGTTAAACATGTTAGTGAAGATCAAGTATTAAGAACAGCCAAGTTACAGTACAGGAACCTACACCCTAACCTTTTCCAAGGAGGAAAAGGTTAGGGTCCAGGGAATAGACATGTGCTGCTCTATTGCACCAATTAAGGGTCATTCGCTTCTAGAACTTCCTGCTCTTAGAGGCCCATGCCAACCAACTGACTGATATGGAACTAAAACAAGAAAACCCATGAATACACAACTGCAAAAGAACTGTCCACTGGAGTCACTAGTATGCATTAAAGGGTTAATCAATCAATCAATCAATCAGTCAGATTTTATTTCTATAGTGCCAATTCAGAACACAAGTTACCTCTTAACACTTTACAGTACATATAAATCCAGTTGAAACCAGACTCTCAAGACAATTTACAGAAACCCAACAGAATTCTCTTGGGACTAGTGACAATGATGAGGAAAAACTTCCTTTCAACCCAGAGTAGACCATAACTCCTGGAGGATGGTGAGTAGTTGGAGTTTTAAAAAAAGAGCATAAAGATTATTATAAATTATTATCCTTTGTAAATTGTATATTGCCTTTTATCCTTTGCTGTGGGTTTCATGAAAGACACCTTCAAATAAAATGTATGATTATTATTTATATATTTCTGTGAATATTTTACCCACAACTGATAAAAAATTATATTAGTCTGTAATGAAATCAGTCAATTATCTGACAAAGTGGTACAATCATCCACATCCCAACTACAGCCTGTTGATGTGATAGCAGTTAAACATACATTACGTCCCCCTGCTCAGGAAATAGGAAGTGATCACTTAGTGCTGCTGTGAACGGCAAATTGATTTTCTCCCGGAACAAAAACATAATCATTTTGTTCCTAAATTCAGGGCACTCCTATTTCTGCTAATAAGGAGCAGATTAAATGTTCACATATGTGAGTAGACACACATTTGTACACAAATGAAATGCTGCGAGCTGACTGTGTTGCATGTGTATGTTCGCACCTAAACACACACACACACTCACACACACAACCATCCTCCCTCATCAGCTTGACTTGATTAGCTGTTGCATTGTGTGTAACCGCTCTGCTGATGAAAGACAAGAAGCTGGATCTGTCACTGCCGCACGGGCATTACATGCACAACAGTTTACACAACAACGGAGCACTAAGTTTGGCCTTCATTAAAGGGATTAGGAGCCTAATCTAAAACACTGTTGGAGTCTCTTATCCCAAATCCTAAACATGCTCTCTAGGGGGGCCCTTCCCTCCTACACCAACCATAACATCTCAGACTTCAAACACTCCATCTGTAACCCCAACCTCTGGGTGCTATCCCCTCTCTCATCGACCCCTATCATAGAGCGAGGGGTTGCTGCGGATGATGGACCCCATGTGATGGCGCAGCTGTGGAATGATTTATTGCTGTGTTAATTGTTGGGTGATGGGGAATTGTACCCAAAGGTTTCAAGCACTGGACTGATTACTGGTTCACCTGCTATCAGATCATAGCATACAGTTCATTAGTTCCTTAATGGAGCTCATACCTCCCCCTCTCCCCTTCCTCTGGACAACCAAGGGCCAAGGAGGAAAAGGTTAGGGTCCAGGGAATAGACATGTGCTGCTCTATTGCACCAATTAAGGGTCATTCGCTTCTAGAACTTCCTGCTCTTAGAGGCCCACGCCAACCAGCTGCACACTGCCTGTCTACCATGAAGCTCTGCAGTGATTGAACAGCCGTTTGATCAGTGTCACCCTGTCCAGTATGTGGGATTTAAAAGGTTCCATTCACCTGTATTTTCGGGGGGGGGGGGGGGGGGGGGGTACATTTATGATTTTTTGTTGATGTGTCACAACAATGTCCTAGCATGTCTGCTAGGACATTGATATTTAGCTTTTCTTTTAATGAAATTATGCATTGTAAAACATTTTCCTGAGGTCTACATAAACTCTAAATACGACGCGTTAGTTTGAATTTTGCATTAATTAAACTCCATAGGTGCGTCTTCAACAATATGCGAGCAATGACATAAGAAAGGTCATTTTGAGTGCTGGCCTTTTAAATGCAAAGGACCCACTACCCACCCCAGCCCCCCCAAATTGTTGACTGTGCTGCTCTGTCCCATTAATACAAACAACTGAATATTCTGTCTGTTTTAATTTGTGATTGCTCTGTTCCTCCACAACGGAGGAAATAAATAGAATCAACGAAGGGCGCTCTAGAAAACTGAGGAAATACAAAAACTCTAATAGGAATTACAAAACCAAGAAAAACCGACTACTAATCTCATCTAAGAATCTAAGACTAATCTGTCTAAACTAGAATTACTATGACAAAATTCAAACTCAAAATCAATCCTAAGAGGAAAATACGAAAAAGCAAAATGCTAAAAGAAAACAGAAAATTACAACAAAAATCACTCAAGACTGAGGAACAAAGGCTTACTTGATTTACAAGGATATTTCAGGGAACAAGGTTGCAAGAAAGGCGCGGGTGATCAGATCAACAGACGAACACACAGACAATTTAAACACATGAGGTAAATTGGAAACAGGTGGACACAATAGGTAATTAAAGTCAGGGTTCAGGAGACAACAGAGGAAGGGCAAGTGCTCTGAAACGAGAGGAGAATTAGAACTTCAAAATAAAACAGGAAATGACAAGACAAAACCTTCAAGACAAGACAAACCTCACCCCGGTGTGACATTTGGAATGTGTGTGTGTGTGGGGGGGGCATCAAAGTAGTAGACATCAAAATATAAAGCTGCATCTTACGGGTAGTTGACTCATCTGACCATATAGATAAGTCCTTCAAAGTTTAAAAAAAAAAAAAGAGCTTGTGCTTTGGGGATAAAACGACATTGTTGGTTTTTTCAGCTTGGATGGACAAGACATAAAAACGAGGACAGATTTTGAGGGAATTTGTGTGACCCATATTGAGAGAGGGGATGTGAAAGTTAGAGAAGCAATGAAGGGTACAGAATGAGGACTGGTGTAATCAGTCTCACTGCATAAACCTAATGGTCTACAATTTTCCATTTCCTGATATTACATGCAGCAATTAAACAGCATCGTAATTAATTACCTAATGAAAACGATACCTCTTGTGCTAATTTTAAAACAGAGAAAACAAATAGTAAAGCATTGGCCTTGAAAACTGCAAAAGAAAAATAGCCTTTTTTTTCTTTTTCAATATATGAATACCTGAACCAGACCATGGATTTTAAGACCATTAGCTTGACATGGTGGTGCTTGCACACGCCTTGGAAAATCAGATGTCACATTTTTAATAGTGTGATTGGATTGCCTTTGGCATGAGTCTCTTAATGCCACCCTGGAATCAATAAGTTTTATTATTTCCCATAATGGAGGAGGAAGTGTACGGCCAAAGGAATTCAAGTATGTGCTGTGAAATAATCACCCAACTAAGTTCTTGTTAGCTTCGAGTCCAGTTGACACTCACTGGGCTTTGGCCCAAGCTAAAAATATGTCTTCTTTTCTTTCATGTCTCCTCCCTTTTATTCTGCATGTGAGAGCTTTACTGGGTGCTGCTGGTCCCTATCCTAAGTGAGGCCTAATGCTCCCCTCCTCTAAAGTAGCAGGACGCCAAACATCCACTGATTTATAGCTTGGAGCACACGCTATGCCTTTACTCCTATGGACTATAAAAGGAAAATGAGAGCAAAATGTCCAGATCCCGCTTGCTATATTAACCTACATTCTTTCCAACAGAGTAGAAGGGCTTGCATGATCTGACTATAACCACATGCTGAAAAAGACGCAAACCTGCCAGACCCCATCTGAGGGCTCACGTGAAGGGCAGATGGAGTCAGAGGAATAGGATAGTGGCCTGATAAAATCAGCTGCCTAGCTACTCCTGCAGACTGTATATAGGGCAGAGAATAACATGCCTTTTCTCCTACATGACACTGTCTACTCACCCTTGTCTGGCCTCAAATCATATTAAATATTTCCTCCGGAATTTCAGGCAAGAACACCTGGGACCTGAGTCTCTAGAGGTTATAGGGGGGAAAATCCAGTAGGATTCATATTCAGGACAGAAAGTGCAAAAATCTGAGTTAAAGTTAAGGCAATTAAAAGATAAAATATCACAGAGGAGAAAAAGAAAGTTGACAGGATTATGGGATGCACACATTGCTTGATAGCATGCCTTTGTTGAAGATGCTGACAAGAACCCTCAACTGCCTTTACCCCACCCTTTCAGGATTAGCTTTTCTATGATTTAGCAGTGTTTCTCACTGGCCTCTGGAATGCGACGGATGACGGATCTATTTTCCTACATTGTTTCACCTGCTCTAAATGGAACCACATGCTGCAGAGGACCGCCTCTCCTTTGTCTGTAATTGAAAGCACATGCACTGTGAAGCCAAGAGCAAAGCGGAGCCGCCGCAACTAACGTGCCCTCCCCCTTCCTCACCATCACCACCCTTTCCCATCTCAAATCTGAGGGTGCTTCAATTTACCCCAGGTCAAGCAAGAGGCCACAATGAAGAGTATTTATTGAACTAACTGACCTGGCCTTACATGTCAAACTCAGTTCAATGGAACGACTGTATCATGTGTCCCTCCAGTCTTTCAAGTAGACTGACTTAAATGTGAGTGACAGTTGGGAGTCTTCAGGGGAAGGAGGCCTTGACATTGAGTCTGACATACTTTGAGAACACAAGCAGTACTGTATTGTTCATTTGTTATGGTTGGTGATGTCCAGACAGAGGAGGCCATGGACGCAGGGCAGAAAGAATTTGAAATTCTTACATCATTCCTTTGTACCCGAAAAAGATTGCATAAGGGAAGAATGTACAACATGCGGTAACCTTATTGATCAAGTTAATTTAAGATGTCTGTCTGTTATATAGACATGGAATCCACAGGTGATATACACAATGTTTCATGTCTGACATAATGCAAAGTTTACAGCTCCAAGGCACATTGGTATGCCTGCAAAATGATATGGTGAATTTAATCATCAGCAAGGTAGGGAAGCCTTTTCTACCGTATCCTCTCCAAGACAACATGGAACATTAAATTAGAGCACAAGGCATGCAAGCCGATTTCAGACAGCAATTAAGGAAGACAAAGTTTAAATCTGCAAATATCTTTGTAAATTCCTTTGGCAGCAAAGCTAAGCTTTTTTTTTTTTAACATGAGAATAAATACCAGATATAGATTACTGAGAATTTTGGACATGTAGATTTTTTTTTCATGTTTCAGCCTCATTATAGTGAAACCCATAAAGCAGTGCCTCTGATTGAGGCTGACACTGGCTATAAATATATCAGGGTGTAGCTCACACGGGCCTCTCAGTGGCATGATTGCCATGGAAAAACTGGCAAGGTTTTTTTTTCCTTTTTTCTAACAAAGCAGTGATTAGCACCCTGTTAGAGTTATTGGGTTATAGATTAGCAACTCATGGGGCCAATTATTAGTGCAACCCTCTGGCTTTACCCTTTCAATTGGAGGCGGTTGTAAGAGCAGCCGACTGGCTTTACCCAGTATATCACCAGTAAGACCAATAAGACCTAGAGGCATTCGTGTAGGACTTGAGGGCATGACAAGGGCATGCATCTCACTTTTTGTAGATAAGGAAAAATTGTGGACAGTCAAATGTTTAGATTTGGCATTTTGCAGCTTTCTTTTTGACACTACTTGGGTGAAGTTTGGGCTGTGCTGCACTGACACCTGCTGGTCACAAGGAGTATTACACTGTCAGTTTAAAGAGACTGGTTACTTCTTATACTGTACAGTCTGTGTTGTGTTGTATACAACAGTTTGTTTGTTTGTTATCACATGATTCTAATGATGTGGAAAATTCAGAGGGCAGCCAAGAAATCACCAGAGAAAAAGATACGATCTGGTAAAGTGGTGGACTGCCCAAGATTGAAACAAAGGCTCTTAAGAATTTTTTTGTGTTAAGTTTCTTAACCCATTTGAACAACTGTTATTTAATTAAAGTTAATCTATAGGGGTGTCAAACATGTAGTCCATGTAGAAAAAACAGACGACCAAACATTTCAGTCTGGCTCATAGGATGAATTTACAAAGTCCTAAAAATGCAAAAACATTGATAGTAAATGTCACTGAGTCTTGACAAACTGATAACTACTGTAAAGCCACATTATCTGAATTTACTCGAAATTCATATGGATTTCTATCCCATGTTTACCACAGACAGTAATCACTTTTACACAGAGATCCCAGAAAAAGGTAAGACGGCGATCCCAATGTTTTTGCCACCATTAGCCAATTTCTATAGCTCAGTGGCTAAGTAGGTGTATGTATATGTGACAGGTAGAGAAGTCCTGCAGGCTCCTGCCTGTGGGACACACCCCTCTGGTTGCAGCTCAGGTTAATTGAACAGTCACAGCAGGTGTGCGGGGCTGCCAGAGCATACATAGGCTGGTAGGTCAGTTGATCTCACTCTCTCTCCTTGACTGATCAGGCTGCAGCTTCCTGGTAACTTTTGTTAATTTCATTTTGGTTTTTGTATATTTTGTATTATTGAGGCCCAATAGTTGTCTTTTCTATTCTAAAGCCTTGAAGCCCCAGGTCACTCCCAGTACCAGGTGGTTCTTTTGCTGAAGGTATTTCTCTAGTTAAGTTTAATTTAATGATTTGGATTTTAACTAATTTGGTTATTTGTCTTTATTGTAGGGTTTGGCCCCTGCTGTTTTTGCCTTAGTTACTGTTTTTGCCTTAGTGTTTTCTTAACTATTAGTTTTGTAGTCGGTTGTTTGAGTTGTTTTCTTTGTTTTGGTTATTGTTTCCGACCATTGACCCTGAGCAACCAACTGGCAACCTCCTAATGGTGAGGAGTAGTCGTGGCGGGAGTGAGGACTTGATGGGCCCTTTTGTGGAGTTTACCTGCATGAATATATACTAATAACTGCCCCCTTTTTGTGTGCCTTTTAGTGTGCAGACAAATACATGTGTGACATTTGGCCATCTTATCCTGGCCTCCCTGTCAGAGCCTACTCTCCTCCCTTCCCCCTAGGTGTGTCTTTTTTAGCAAGCTCAGCTCGGTCTTGTAATTCTTATATCGGCCCTTTTTTAATATTTTAATCAACTCACAATAAATTGTTAGCTTTTTTTTTTTTTCTACAACAGCTTCCAGTTTCTTTGTTACCTTTCTTTTATCAATAAAATAATTGCCTATTTTTGAACTTGGGCATACGTCTCCTCATCTTTACATACTTACCTGTGTGCTTGTAAACTAAAGGGGTATTTCTAAAAACTTATTTTCCTAGGGTATCATGCCCTAGGTGGCATTGTCGCTACTCATGTAAGGAGGCCCTTGGTGGCCCGGTCACATATATGTTTATATTATGCATTCCTATTTAACCATTTGCACTAGCTTATACTATACTTATTGCCTATTTGTGCATACTATATTTAATTAAATTGCAGTTTTGCTATTTTGCACTTCTGATCGGATGCTACAGTAATTACATTTTGTTACCTGTATTTATATTGGGTGATGACAATAAAGTTGAATTTAATACAATCTAAGCCACAGGAGTAACAAAGGTGAGACAGGCTGGACCTTAAAACAGTGGACCACCATTCCATAAATGTTAACACGGATAGAGTCCTCCATCCAGAGTGACAACAGCTCATGGATCATGATGTTTGACATCTTCCTGGTCACATTGATATGTTACTATACACGGCTTGCATTCATTTTTAATCACACACACAATACGTCTTCAAAACATCACACCTTGGTTGCGGATTGAGAGGTGTTCCATTTCTAGAAAGATGATTCCACCTTTTATCACAGCTCTGTTCCCACCTCCAGAGAAATTATGGAGCCATGACAGAGGTGAGACCAAATGATTCCACCATTTTCTTCACACAGACGTTTTTACAGAATAAATGTAAAATATTACTAAATTAGAAGTATTGTGTAAAAGGGACAAGTAACAACATATTGTTGAAGATTGATGTTTATATGATCATGTACATAGATACTAGGGATGACACGGTTCACAAAAGTTGCGGTGCCATATATATTGCAGTTTGAGGTCTGCAGTTGCGGTATTATTGCCATTGCCATTTTTTAAAATTATTATTTTATTTTAAGTACCCTATGCTTTGCATATGCCATTTACCTTAATTAACCACAGTTTAGGATACAGCATTTAAGAGAGGTTAAAATTCACGTCACTTTAATAATGTTTAAACAGAGATAATTGTTGATTAAACAGTGATTAACTATTTAATTTAGCATTATGCATTTTTTTTGTTAATTTGTATCCTCTCTACCTGTTGCTGTGTAGTCCTGGGCTCAACAGCAGGATCAGACTGGCTCTGCTCTGAGGCTATAAAAACATTTAAATAAGTGTTTGTTTATGCTGCTGAATAGAATATCATGCTTTAAGGTTTTTTGTTTTGTTTTGAAACAGTTAAGACTATTTTGTGATTATACTAAATATGAATGATTTATGCTATTTGTCTATATTTTTTCCAAATAGTATCCGTATAATTTCCAAAATAAATAAGACTATAGTGCTGACATATTTGTGAATATGTGAACAAAATATAGGCCTATCATGTCTTTTCCACTTTTACATTGCAATTAGTCTAACTATCTTGTCTTATATAGCCTAACTCTCTTAAATAAGTGCCTGGCTCATCAGTATGGTCAGAACGGGTCTACTGCTGCAATGCTACAAAAACATTCAAAATAGGCTATTTAGTATACTTATAAATTATGTTGAGTCTTTTTTTCCCATCTTGAAACTAGATATTTGTGATGGTCTATATTGGGCTCTACAGTAAACTAGCTTAGGCCAAGCAGACAGTGACCTAACAACATGTTATTCTATCTCTCCGTATCCTATTGTACTAGCTGCAGCTGGGTTCTGTCCTGTAGACAACACCTCTGTTCATTTAACACATTTGGCTGCATGTTCTCCCAATATTTTTTTTTCTTAATCTGGCCTCTTTCTGCTCTTCATTGCTACCGACCGACGTTTCGTGCTGTTCTATGTCCATAAATGGGTTTCCTGTTTACAAACATTCAGATGCGCACACAACCAAGTGGCAACAGATGCTAAGGGTGGTCAGTGGTGAGCATTAGTAGTCCGACTGGAGCTCTGTGCAGTGTATGAATATAACCAGTTTTCTAGTTGTCTGGCTATTGTAACCTTTTTGTGGGGTTTGTGTCCTCTTGCTGACACCCATTAGTATAACATATCATATCGTGTTTAAGTCGTAATTGTTTAATATTCTCTCTTAATAATATTAAGTAGCCGCAAGTAGCCTAACCAAAAGTTGTGTCACTCCCTTTCTGGCGGCTTCCGGTTTGTTTTGCTAGTTAACTCCAATATAAATGCAGTGATTCAGTGAGAAAAAGGATGGACATCTTCAACAAGAGGTATGTGTGCTGTTGTTGGTTGTAAAAATGTGAGAAAACACCTGAATGAGTGGTTAGATAGAGAGTGTCTTGACCACAAACCTGCCACGAAGAGCCAATGTTTTAATTTTTTTGCAAGCCTGATGGCAACTCGGAATCACAGGCCTGGCTGAAGGCATTGAATTTAAATAATCCACCTCAAAATGTTTTGGTGTGTTGCAATCACTTCATGGACAAAAGTCCAACTAACCCTTTTCCAGTGTTGTGGTTGGGATACACTGGCTTTACCCTCAGCGAAAGACGAGACGAGTCATCGAGCGGAACACTGTCTCCACAAAGATACTAAGTAAACCAACAATACTGTTAGTTGTGAAGAAGTAACATTGCTACCAATGTTTTGCTAAAACAGCTGATGATTGTACATTGGACAAACAATGTTCACCATATAGGGTAATGTTCATAGTAGACGGTAGAGCTAACGTTGAACCATTGCTTATACTGTATGTATATGTACATTGGATTGATAGATAGATTGATAGATCGTGTTTGTATGACATAACACAACCGACTGTGTTGCTATGCAGATAGTGATACACCTCAGAAGCTTTCAGATTATCCTTCTATTGCAATGGAGTCCACAAAATACACACAAATGTTGCTGTACATTACGTTGGGCCACGTCGTCATATTATCCTCCCAGGTCTGCACTAAATTTGGGTGGGGGATAATAACTCCATCTCCAGACAAAGTACTTAAACTATGTTCCCAGGACATTATAGTTCATGAAAAGCAAGCAAAGTCTGCTTACATTAACATACACTGCGAATCTTACTTCTGGCAGAAATTAAATTCATATTTGGATGGTAATGGCACCTCCCAAGGTTTGCTGCGTAAACTTATACTAGGTCCATGTTTACCACTACAGAAACATTTGGGAGGGGAAATTTGGCTCAGCCCATGTCATCTGTTGTGATGGTAGAACATGTCTAATATACTGTCTCTGATGTAGGGGTTTGCGTTGTCAGATGGAATAGAGAATAAATATAGACAATTTGCATAAAGAATGAAAGCAAGAATATGATGAGATAAGTGTCAAAATTATTTTCCCTATCCAACCGGCCCAAACTGACATGAGCAGGCCCATCGGGGATCCTTCCGAATCTCCCAATTAGCCACTCTGGCTAAGCATACGGGTATTCGGCTACTATTTTTTGGGGGGTTTTTTTGGTTTTATCCCAATGTCTTAAAAGTGGATTCCGCAGTTCGCATGCATACTGCACTGCAACAGGGGTACCGCAACAGGGGTACTGAACAGGGGTACTGCAACAGGGATACCACAACCAAAACTATGCCAAGCCTAATAGATAGCATATGAGAAGGTAAGAAGTAACTTACAAAGACTGATCTGTAGAAATCCACTGGTTTGTGGTTAGCATTAGCCATATACAAATATAAACAATTGTAAACACTTGACTGGCAGACAACCTAAATCAGGGGTCCTCAACCCTCATCCTCGGGACCCACTATCCTGCATGTTTTAGATGAAACCCTGCTCTAACACACCTGATTTAAATGATCAGCTTATCATCAAACTATGTTGAAGCCTGATAACGACCAACTACTTTTAATCAGGTGTGTTGTTGTGTTGGGTTGAAGACCCTTGACCTAAATAACAAATGACATTATCATTTATCTAAGTCATTATCTAGACTGGTCTTATTGGTGAATACAGTATCACCTGTAACACTCACCCTCTGTCAGCAGTAATGAGCAGATAAGATAAGGTAGGTTTGTAAAGAGCTCCCTCTTCTCTGACTGAAACATAACATGTTCAGTTATCTCTGTTGATCAACACCAGTACAATGCAGTGTTGTGCAACTTATTTGGGTTTGAGGTATTTAGTTTTTAAAAAATACAAAAGGATAAGTAATCAATAATAAACATGTTGTTTGAACCAAATCAAAATCAACCTCTCCCATGGCCTCCACCTGACAATGTTACTGATGTTGGCCGAGTTCCCACATGAACTTCTCTGAACCGCTAAAAGTCCCTTCAAGAAAAGTAGCCTCTGTTCCAGGATCTGGATGAGAATGCAGAGAATGTAAATGTTATTTATTTATTTAAGTTAGAGTTAAAAATAGTTACAAACCTAAGTAACTTATCCCTTTAACACAGCCTGTACAATAGGGATTGATTCTAACCTTCCAAAAACCAGAGACTAAAACTTAAATGCTGATATTAAAAAACAAATCTAACACCTAAATATATATAATAATATAAAAAAACAAAACTGAATATACATTATAAGTTCACTGACTTTCAGTGACTTAAAATGTAAAGGTTGAATGACATTTCAAGCTGAAGTAAGAATTAAAAAACATTCTGCTTCAAACAGGCACTTGGCATTTTCCTTGAAATATTTATATATGCCAAAATACCGTGACCTATGTCTTTTGGTTTTGCTGGAATTGTCAGTATATGAAATTATGATCATACACTGCAGTGCCAATCCCCTGGCCAAATATTTGTAAGGTGTCTTGCTTCATAAAATTGACCTTGAGTTGGGCAATAAATCACTGGCTGGCTGGTTGAGTGAGCTGCATAGTGGCCAATTTTACAAAAACAGATTTTAAATATGTATATTCACCTTATAAACTAGAAGAAAGAAAGAAAGAAAGAAAGAAGTAGGGAGTTTAATAAAACACCAGATTTTTTTTAATGTGATAAAATGGAAAAAGAGAACTAGCCACAGCACTGAAGTGCAGGTGACCCCTCCATCCCTTGATAGTAACATAGTGCATTTTTTAATAATATACTAAGAACATCATTATTTTGTATTATATTTGTAAATGAATTGTATTGTAAATGAAAATAACTGAAGCAAGATCAAAAAGAGTATAACGTACAGTAAATTTGGAGGAGTCAACAAGTCGCATCTTATTCTCTCTCTCTCTCTCTCTCTCTCTCTCTCTCTCTCTCTCTCTCTCTCTCTCTCTCTCTCTCTCTCACTTCATCTTACTTCATGTTAGATGAAGAAGAAAAAAAACGCACGGCCATCTGAAGAGGCAGTCATTAGCTAATCTGCGTGATATAAGCACCATCCGCTAGCTAACCTGAGTGAGCAGTAGCGCAGACAACATGCTCCTTTTTTCTAAACATGGTGTGGACAGTGTGGTGTGCGGCTTGTTGACCACTGCCTTAAAATTTTGCACTTAATATAAAAAGCAAGGACGCCTGACAGACGTCTGGACACACAGCCATGGGTCCAGACAAAATGTGGACATATGTTCACCTAGTGATGTTGTGCAGTTAAATTTTTACAGAAAACTCTTTGCTAACGTTTGCCTTTGTTTTGTTGGGCTTAAAATGTTGATGCTTGTGTCTTGTCCATGGACAATGTTAAGTTGCAGTGAACTTTAATACAAGTTGTTCATTGCTGGACAGACGTGTGTCCATGTGTTTTTTGTTTTTGGGGTTTTTTTTGCCACGTGTCTGTGTTGTTCTTCAGCTGACAATGTGATGACGTCATCACGACATGTCGACTCGACTCCAACAGACAAGTTGACTTGATAAAAACTGAAGTCGTTAATGCCCTAATGTGCCGTACAATACCTAATATATATATATATATATATATATATATATATATATATATATATATATATATAAAATCTATCATTATCATAATGGTGATAGTACATATTGTATCAATTACTGTTGTAATTTGTGTCTTAGAGTGTGTGTGTGTGTGTGTGAACTCCTATCTTTATTGGGATATAAAATATATTTACACAAGGCTTGTTTACATGACTTTTTATTCTCATTATTACTTTTTTTACCCCCAGAAGTCCCCGTAAAGCATGGGGAAAACACGTGCAAACATGTATTTTTCAGAGGTACTTAACCTACAGGTGATGATCACAAACTGGGTCCTCATGAGACATGGAAATCAGTATATATTATTCTTTATTTATCTATTATATTGATAATGTCTTTCTGCTACTGTTAAACGCTTTAATTTTCCCCTGGATGTAATAAAGTATTCTGATTCTGATTATATGTCAGAAAAGCACATTCCAGGACCTATATGCACATAATCTGATACAGAGCTCATAGAGTAGTAAAATACCTTAATTTGCCTCTTGAAATGACTTGGAAGCCTCCTTTTTTCTTCATTATTAGGGATTGGTGTAATGCACTCTCTTTGAGGTGAAACAGAAACATCATCAGACAGGAGCAGATCAGGGGCAACGCCAGCAATGACTCCAACTTTCAGCAGGAGAAGAAGAGCAGCTGCGATGGTGGGCCAGATGCACAGATGATGTGATTAAGGACGTGTCCTCAATCACGTAGCTCTCCCAGCTCACACACAGACTGATCTCTATCTGTTCCAAGTTTTACAGGAACCATTGTTGCAGAGATTTGGTATGTTTATTTAAAGTTGGATATCATGCTGAAGGCTCAATTTGCTGTAAGTGCGGTATCTCACGCTTCAATACATGATGATATAACAAATGTGGAGGTTATACAACACAGACAAAATGTTGTTGGTAAAATATTTACAGTGAAGTAGACCAGTTATGAAAGGAAAAGAGAATGCCTCACATAACATCTATACTGTAGAAGTAGAAGGGTAGAGATATGTTAAAATAAAGAGACATTTTATTTGTACACCCATTTTTAATCTCGTCCAACATTGGTTGGGAGAGATTATTGGAATCACTGGGTGTGTCTGTCTGTGTGTATGCGTGTATATCTGTGTGTGTGTGTGTGTGTGTGTCAGCAGAGACATATCATGCTATAACTCAACAAGTATTCAGAGATTGCCTAATCTCGCCCCTATTTTGTGCCAATCTCAAGTTTCTATGACAAGCCGTTCTTGAATTAGAGCCAGTAATGTGATTTTGACCTTTCTGCTAAATACGACCTTGACCTTTGACCTTTTACAATATTGGTCATTTCTATTTATAATAATTTATAATACTAACACTCTCATGCTCTGCCATAGACAGTGGCAGCCATATTTGATTCATGCAAGATAGCAAAGAAACAATGTAAATTTCATATTTTTGAATTGGCTCCCCATGCTCACTAAATACACTCTTTGTTTACCTATGAAAAATGTGTTTTGGCAGCCATATTCGATGTATCCAATTTAGTAAACAGAGGTCTATGAATTTTTTTTTTCTAAATGTTTCACTGCACCCAGTGAAGACATTTCTAACCTAAAACCACTTGAATAACTGGTTTAGATTTGATTATATGTCCAAAATATTGTCCCATCTCGTCATCTAAACCCGCTTTATCCTCACTTGGTTCACTGGGGGCCTAATCAAAATACAATGGGCAAAGGTGGGGTACAACCTGCATGAGTCACCAGTTCATCTCAGGGCTGAACATATATAGACAAACAATCAATCTGTCATTCACACCTATGGACAATTTAGATTAACCAATTAACCCATCAGTGCATGTGTTTGGATGGTGGGAGGAAACTGGAGAACCCAGGGAAAACTCACACAGACACAGGGAGAACATGCAAACTCCACACAGAAAGGCCTGGTGGATTCGAACCAGGGTCCTTCTTGCAGTGAGGCACCACCGTGCTGTCCCCAAAATAGTGTATTTTTTTATATTTTGTAGGCCATATTGGATTTATAAGTCATAAATACAGATTAGGAATTTGGAAATTCATATCTGAAAAAAACATTCCTCATGCCCATTTCCTTAGGAATGAGTATATGACCAAAAACATGCTTTTTACCTCTGCCAAGGAGGTTATGTTTTTGCTGACATTCGTTGGTTTCTTTGTGTACAAGATAACTCAAAAACTTATGGATGAATTTTGATCAGATTTTCAGGGTAGGTTGGTAATGGGGAGATCTGGAAATGATTAGATTTTGGTGGTGATCCGAAGGTGTCTTGGTGGAGGTCTGCCCTCTCAGATTGCTTTTCTAGTTTGTATCATTTGGTGGCCAAATTTCAGTGCATTTTTACTCCGTCGCTACAATGATTTGTCTGGCCTGGAATTCAGAGAAAAAAAATCTGTTGCAATTAGTGGTAGGTTGAACCCCAAACTGACTAGACTAGAGGGTCTGAAATATGTTAAAAGCAGATCCGATAAATAAATAAGGATAAAACCATTAAGACTTTTAAAAACCAATAAAAGCTATTATAAAATCTATCCTGAAGCTCACAGGGAGCGAGTGCACAGACCTGAGCACTATAAATAAAGTGTCATGAGATATGATTTTGATTATGCACAACATAAATACAATTGTATTTGATTTTAAATAATATAGGCTTAAATATATTGCAATCAAATCAAGTGACATTGGGGTGGATTGAGGGAAACACGTCTGGCATCGTTCATACCAAGACTGTACTCTGTAAACTTGATATTGGGAAAGGGCCACATTGCTTTGCTGCTGTGTCCTCCTTCACCTTGCCCCACCTCATCAGCGTAATCAGTTCCACCTGTAGCTCCCAGCTGTGCCTAATCAACTGGCCTGGACTGAAGCTGCCTCTAATCACTCACTCACACACCAAGTTGTTGTTTTTTTCATGCAGCATGCACGACTCTCCATTAGTGATGCTGAGATGACGCTTCATGAGGCGTTGAACCATTTGAGCCAAATAGTTAGAGAAAGTGTTCATTAGATGCACAAGAAGGCCACATAATTATATAAAATGGGGTACAGTACTTTTTGACTCACTCAGTACTCTAGATAAGTAAACCGTATGTGTCTGAAATAATGTTAGATTTAGTTTTACCTCATTGGAGGGGGCAAATTATGGCTGTTTTCCACAGGTGAACACGGTTCCCTGGTGTCTCAGTGACCTGTTTGTCACATGCTTTGGTCAAAATACTACATTGATGCAGAGATATAGCAGCCTCTTCAACCTGGAGAAACAGCCTTTTTCAAAACACCCTGTTTTAGTGCCTCATACTTTCATGCAAATGAGCTACAGCTGACTCCGCAACTCTCTTCCACATTCTACCAAGAGGAAGCTAAAGAAATGGAATCTGAAAAAGTTGAGGCAGAAAAAAGAGACTGACACCATAGAGCTCAGACCCCAATGCACTGCACTCACACTGATAGAGAATAATGGCGGATCTGCCAGTCCGAGCACAGGTGTCTGTGGCCAATAGGTGTCGTTAGCTGACCTGGTGGGGTGGGATATTCAAATCAATCTATGCATTTGATGTATGAAGCATCAAAAATCCAAAATAGAGTATTTTCACCCCCTTCCAACAAAAGAAATGGTTCTGGAGAAAAGTAGGGTGGATGGTTTTTGTTCATAATTTAAGGGTCTCCTCATACACAGACAACACATATTTGACATTAAAAATTGCATTTTTCATGATAGTTAATAGTTATCAACTCAAATGTTCCCACATGGGGAATCCTCTTCTTAGCAGACTCCTTCTTACTTATCCTTCTCTCCTTGTCCTCCTAAGTCTTCAAATGATCTCTTTCTAACCCAGGGGTATCCAAACTACTGCTTGTGGGCCAACTGCAGACTGTAGTCCATTTTTAATTGGCTTGCAAGAAATGTATATAGAATAGAATATGGCCTGCGCCTGAAATTTTGCCTGAGTGTATTGCACTCCTTAGTTTTATCACCAGGGACCTACTGTTGAACAAGGAAGTTGCACTGCCAAAAAAGTACAGTCAGAAGAAATTTGTCAAGCTACTAAACTTGAGGTAAATGTAATCTGTTGTACAGTGGACCCATGGCGCAGACATAAAAGGAGACAGGAACAGAGGTTCCAGGTAAAAATAATGACGATGATGAATCCAAAAAAGTAACTGAACTCAAAAACTGTGGCAGAAGCTTGACCGGGGTGTTAATGGACTCCAAGGAAATGAAGAAGAAGAAAAAACAAGAATTAAAAAAAAACGAATGCAGGCAGGATTAATAAAGAAGAACTTCATCTATATAACAAAATATCAGACCCAAGGTACTAGTGTTACCACAGAGGTAAACTGACGATCTGGTGATGAATTGTTGAGATGACCAGGCTACAGTATATACAGAATGATGAAGTGATGATTGTGGCTTGATTGATGATGGTGGACAGGTATTCAAGTTAATGGTAATGCCCCAGCTCCGACACACACACACACACACACACACACACACACACACTAGGATCCTGACACAGCTATCTATATTCAACAAAGCCATTTGGCTTCTGTCTACATTAGTGGTTCTCAAATCCGGTCCTCGGGCCCCACTGCCCTGCATGTTTTAGATGTCACCCTGCTTCAACACACCTGATTCAAAGAAATGGGTCATTATCAGTCTTCAGCAGAGCTTGAAGACCATTAGACATAGTATACTATGTCTATGTTGAAGACCAGCTGATCATTTGAATGAGGTGTGTTGGAACAGGGTGACATCTAAAACATGCAGGGCAGTGGGGCCCGAGGACTGGATTTGAGAACTACTGGTGTACATGCATGTCTGCTTTACAAGTGAAAAACTGCACAGATCTATGAATATGTATGTGTGTTGGGATCAGATAGGCGAATACAGCTCATTGATACAGACAATACTTTTGGAATTATTAGTTGTTTTATTAGATTATAATGGATTTACAGGCAGTCTGTGTACAAGACCATTCATAGCCACAAATGAGGGGGGGCTGGATGCAGAACAACAGAACCATGATGGGAGTCACAGAAGCTCCCATCACTGTGATGGTAACTGCTTTGTTAGGTCCTATGAGGTTATGATATTAATGTACTGTAAGTAATGATGTTCACAGTGATAAAATATATGTTGACTAGAGTCTGGGTCATTTGCATTTATGCATTCAGATACTTCTTTTTTTTATTATTTTTTTACCAAAGTGACTTGCAGGGGGGGATTAACAATTAAGTTCTCTCTCTATATTTGTAAAGCACTACCAAGAATAATTAAAGATCAGTACTTATGTTAGTTTAAAAGTGATGTTCAAAAATACATGTTCCTATCACTTTACTCTACGTGTGTGTGTGTGTGTGTGTGTGTGTGTGTGTGTGTGTGTGTGTGTGTGTGTGTGTGTGTGTGTGTGTGTGTGTGTGTATTCTTGTTTTGGCGACAAATGAGTAAGGAACCAAATATGGTTACCTTTGATTTTCTACAGTTTATAATAATAAAGAATGTCAGTCTTGTTAGTCCTCTAATAATACACCGGTTGAAATGTTGTATTTCACAGGATTTCTACACAGTAAATTTTGCAGTGTTAAATCAACACTTAGAGAGTTTATTTAACTTCTTCTAGAGTGTATTTGGTCCCATTGTCTCCAAATTAACACTGCAAAATCTACAGTGTATAAATGGTTGAATCCCACTGCTGCATGCTACATTACTGATTCCCTTGTAAGGGTCTACATCCCCCAGCTGTGACAGGATGACATTGCTTTCCTCTCCTATTATCAAGATGTGATGAGAAGAGGGAATATATATATATATATATATATATATATATATATATATATATATATATATATATATATATATATATATATATATATATATATATATGTGTGTGTGTGTGTGTCCTCCAGCATAAGGCTGGAGTGGTTATATCTCTCAGCTTGCCAGGGAACGCCTCAGGATTCCCCTGGAGGAGCTGGCTCAGGTAGCTGGAGTGAGGCAAGTCTGGGCTACTCTGCTGAGGCTGCTGCCCCCGCGACATAGACCCGGATGAAGCAGGAGACGAGTACGAGTATATATATATATATATGTGTGTGTGTGTGTGTGTGTGTGTGTGTCAAAAAATGCACTTAAATGGCTTAATTAATTAATGGCTAGTTAAATGTGAACTTTACACAACACTGTGAATCTAATGTTACTATGTTGTATGTTGCTGTTAATGTGTGAGAGACCTTGAATTTGTGTTTAATTTGTAGATCTGCCTTTTTTAGGGGGAGGGGTTGTTAAATAAAACTTTGAAGGTGAACTACTACTTTGGTGTAGGTGCACTGCAGTAGAAAATCAGTATAAAGACTTGGGAACCCAATATTATGTGTCCACATACTGTATACCATATAATCTGAGAAGTCTGTCCCTTGGTGACTTATTAAGGGAGCTCTTTTATCTTTTCCTTAGGGACATAACAGACTTTCTATTTTTCACTATTCTTACTGTACACACTGCATAATATGATGGGAATTCACTGGAGACGCTCAGTCTACTGCCATGTGATAAGACAAGGTGTAGGGTTAGCTTTCCACTCCGCTTCCTGCTCCCAACTTCCATTCCCACAATGCATTTCCAACACTCAATTACTGAGACAGACTATGATTGATCATGTTGCAGAAGGACTGCACAAAAGCTCTCAGTTCAATAATGACAAATGTTCATTACAGTAGTCTTCACTTCATTGTGTTGGACAGTTTGTCTATAACACAAGTAAGAACATGTGTAATCCCTTAAGTCCAGAGCGTATTGATTACAAATACCAGATACATTTCAAATAAAGACCACAATCAATAACCACGACTGTGCATGGACAATATAAAAGTCTTTAATCATAAATAATTGAATTAGATGTCCACGGATGACATGCACAGAGGCAGTCAAGTTTTATTCTTTGTTCATTGATGAATTAGGTGAGTTGAATAGATGTTTAGAACATTTAAGATGTGCAATGAAAATTGGAAATGGAAAATGAATGACAACATGTATGACAGAAAGACAGGTAGAGCACCTACAAGAGAAAGATAGCATGTAAAATGTGACTTTCATTGTGACCCATCATAAAAAAAAATAAAAAAAAAAATTAATCAGAACATTGTGCAGTGGTCAGCCTCATTAATGAGGTGCTTTAATCACCTCTTTGTGTGCCAGTGTGTAAGTAATTCAATCAATTCACCTCAAGTGGCTCCCATAATTTTCAGAATCAATGTACAACAAAATCAGGAGGAGAGTGTGTCATTTCTCCAAACACACCACATTCCTACTACATTCATACAGTGTACAGTGAAATCCCATGCTGTGCCACGGGACTATGTTATTCATCCACATTGTACTCCTTTGCTCCTGTTAAACTAATTGAATAGGGCAAAGGCAATGACATTCATCAAATACAGGAGGAGCAAACATAAAGGGCAAAGCTGGGCTGATAAAAGAAGGAGAGACAGGCTGCACAATGCCTTGTAAAAGCCAAAAGCTTCTAGTAGAAACTGATGCAGTGAAAGTGTAGCAGCAGGGGGAAGAAATACAGATGCCAATGGAAAGTGACAACATAAACATAATATCTCACTCAGGTTTCTGTTCAAATGTGTGGTGGGGAACCAAAAGGATACTTCATGCTGTTTTTATAATATGCTGAAAAATGCACAGTGTAGTAAGCATGTCTTTGTGCCCATGGTATATTTTACGTCTACCATAGGTGAAGGGTATAAATGCTGCACTAGTGCAAAGTGACAAAAAGCTTGCAAGTAAAAACAGTACATGAAATCCCTCAGCAGCTACAGTAGAGCAGACATTATTCTGAATTACACATACACAAGAAAACAGAAAAGCAGTTTAGCTCAGGTTTAGGTGTGGTGATGTCTCTATTTTGATTACACTTGGTAAATCAAGGTAGCCTAGCCGCACTCAATGCCCCTAACAGTAGCAAATCTGATTCGCTACCAGGGACGGTCTAGTTATGCTCAGTGTAATATTTGCTAGATTTCCCTGAAACTGGTTGATGAATCACGGTGAAGCATGGGCATATAATTGCTTATCCATACCAATATTTGGATGTTTCTAAAATGTCCATACCAATTTTAAATGGGAAATTTTCTGACAATCGGGATAGAGAAGGTTCATTTTTCCCCTCCTCAGTTCTTCCTCTCATTGGTAGGGACAGCCTCACTATCTGTGATTGGCTCAACTTCCTGTCTGTATAAAAACCTGTTCAGACCGCGATGCCTTTTCTCTTCCACGCTTTTAATTTCAATAGTTTTCCTGTTGCATGGCATAAACCTCTACATGCAGTAATAACTTTATATGCATTCCCATGTTTCTTGTTTTGGAGGGGTGGAATGGGTCGCAGTCTGACACGGATTCAACTGAAACAGATGAATCACATTAAAAGTCTATTAGAGTAGAGCTTGGCACCAACCAAAATGGCTATTGAAACATTCCTTGTTTTTCGGTTCCACGGTAATGTACCCAGCTGTTCATCACGTCACAGTTAACTTTTCGCTTTTTGCAGTGGCAGTTAACGTTCCATATGCGAGTGGCGAACAAGTGAGTTGTAAAATCTGCTAATGTTTTATGAACTCATCTGAATCTATTCTAATGCGTCTGAAGGCATCTTTACCCCAGGTCTCCATAAAACTAGTCCCGTCAGAATAGGGCTTTACATGAAATGATACGAATAATAACAAAGGACAATCGATGTGTTATTAATGCAATAAACACTTGCCAACATTAAATTCTTATTCTTGTTACAAAAGACAAATATAGGAAACACATAATATATATATATATATATATATATATATATATATATATATATATATATAATTTTTTATTTTTTATTTTTTTTCCAGATATTTGAAAATTGTATAAATGTAGTGTGGAAATAAGGCAACACACGCATGCTGATTGATGGTGCTATATTTTGAGTAAGGTAGGACATGACCTACAGTAACTTACTGTACAGTAAATCTACCATTGTCTATTTGTTGTATCATGACGCTCTTGTGCACAAAAAAGGACACCAGCACCTATTTTGTTTGAGGAAATTGTCTATTTTTAACATCGACAGGATTATGCTGACCTTGTATTTTTATTGAATGACTTTTATCTTTCTGTCTTGTTTCATGGTTTGGAAACATGTCTTTGAAAAACAAAAGATATTTAAACCAAATTGTGAAATGGTCTAGCAAGCTGATTAGAGAGTCTCAGCTTCACCCAGAATCCCTGTATGTTAAACAGCTAAAGAGGATAGCTAACTATGTTTTAAGAGATGACTCCCACTCTCTTCATGGGGAGTTTCAGCTGCTCCCATCAAGTCGGAGGTTCATGGTACCTGCTTATAAATCGAGATGCTACAAAAACAGCTTCGTACCAGCAGCCATCAGTCTTATCAATATGTAAGAGCATTATTTATATGTTTATTTATTTATTTTAGTGTTTCTTTTATCTTTTTTATGGATGGCATAATTTTATCCTTTATTGATGTTTTAACTTAGCTTGCTTTATCTTAGGGGCTGTCCTCTTAGTTCTTTTAGCCTCAGCACTGTCCTCATTTTGTCTTGTTCTGTGTTGTCCTGAGTGCTTACAATACGAGGTGACTGTAAACTGTACAATAAATATTCTGATTCTGATTCATGTACTGTACATACAAATTATGCATCTTAGTGTACAAGTTACAAAAAATCTAAATAATACAAAAACATTGTGTATACAGTGTATGCTACATCTATGATGTGGCGCATGGCTTGGGTGGTGAGGGGTCCAATTATGTCCCCACCAATGTCAACATCATTATTATGCCCTTGCGGTGAAGTATAGAGTCAGAGGGCGAGCATAACAAAGTGACGACAGAGCTGCGACAATTTGGAGAGAAACAACCATAGAAGAAGAAGAACGATGATAGATGGCTACCAACTGGGTGGCGATTCCCTTTTATCAAAGATGAGTGAAGAATATGAGAAAATGCCAGCAATCTTTAAATTCTTTTTACAGAAGCGACAACAGTTTTTAAGCTCCATCATCCCCAATTTTGTTTAGTCAGTCGTAACTTTCTCTGGAAAATCCGCCGCTCTAACTACGTCATCCGAAAGATTGCGCTGATTGGTTGTAGTACCGTCCTATTGCATACAGAGGGGTTTGAAAAACAACTTTTTAGCCCACCTCTCCTGCCTATGAAGCGTTCCTAGACCCATACATGAAATGAATGGGGATAGCGCGGCTAGGCTACAATCAAGGCAGCTTTGGCTACAAACACATGGGAATACAGCAATTTGTGAAGACATGTGCCAAGTCCAGTCTGAGGGGCAATAATGGCTTATTACCAAATTGTATGAAGCCCACAACCTCTGTCATAAAATATATAAGCACTGTTACACAGAATATGTAAATTGCACAGGTACAACATGTAATTTTCAGGTTAGGTCTGATGGTATTACCTTTACTGCAACCCTTTCCTGTCATTTTCTTAAATGGTAGATAGAAAAAGACAAGTCAACTCTGAGGGTCACAGCTTCCAGGACAGGTGGAAGTTGCAGTATTTCACTGAAATACAAAACAACTGGGTTTGCCTAATTTACCAGAAGATTGTTGTGATGTATAAGGAAATGAATGTTAGAGAACAATAACAATAACACAGACTGTGTCCTGAAAATGGTAGAGAACACTAGCAGATGACATGCTTTTCATTTCCATTCATGATGATGACAACATAACTGAAGATCTATTTGACCTAAAGAATCCTAAAAATTGGAGAAAAGAACACATTTATTTGAGTCTGTTTGTTCAGTTACTGATGATAGGAAGCTACCGTCAAATCAGTGGAAATAATAGGGATGGCACACCTGCCATGGCTAGAAAAAAGTGGGTAAGTTGTGACAAAATCAGCAAAGACTGATATTGTAAGCAAGTGTCTCAAATTTGGTCATGAAAGCAGTGGTATAAACTATTCATTTCTATGGCTCTATGCTTTCTATTGCTCCTAACAGTTCCTATTTAACATCCAGGCTAAAAATGGCGATGTGGCGCGGCACAACAGTGTAAGACAGCTCAGTCGGGGGTCAGCTCGGCAGCATCTGCTCTCACTCTCAGGGGTGAAATTCTTAGCAGAAAAAGAAACAACCAACATCACACCTATCAAATCTTGTATGGCTGCCAGATTTGTTATATGTAGATGATATAAAAAGATATTTGAAAATATTGAACCTTAGATGCAGTAGTGGACTGTGGGCCCCATGAAAGTGAAACACTGTGGGCCCTTTCAGAAAATTCAGTATCTTGTTGGCTTGTTGGAATGGGGGGGCAGATGTGGTTCACGCTACTGTCGTGTGAAAAAGGAAACTGAAATGTAACATTCATGTAACATCTAATTCCTGACTTCTATGCCTCTATTATGCAGCAAATCTTACATCAGTGCCCCAGGGAACCAAACTGCAACTTTTCCAAAGACAATTTTCACAAACCAGAGTCCATTTCTCAGCACTGCATGGGGTAATGGTGAGTTTACCGGAGAACAATATCAGGAGATGCACAATACACACATAGGTGCATAGTTCTAATGGCTGGCTGTCTTTAAATAATGCTTTTACAGATATTGAAAAGGTGTTGTTTTTCTCTTTTTTATTTCTCTGTGGATCCAACTGCAACTGAAGCTCGTTATGACAGCATTCCAAGCACTGCCTTTAAACCAGATACCTATGGCCTAATCTCAGTATCACCCTTCACACAAGTTGCCTTTTTCAGGCATCTGAATGGACAATTCAGATTTTGTAGTGAGGTTTTTCCGGTTTCCTGTCAAAACCACAGTTATAAATGCACTGTATTGCCAAAAGTTTTTTTCTGCCTCGACTCGCATATAAACTTGATATTATTACCCCATAGGGTTTGAATCCCTATGTGGGTTCAAGTTTATGGGACTTTTTGACCACTCCTCTCAGAAGCATTCCTACTGGGCTTTACTTTGTGCACTGGTGCACAGTCATGTTGAACAAGAAGGGGTCATCCTCAAACTGTTCCTACAAACTTGGGAGCATGAAAATGTCCAAAGTCTCTTTGTCCAAAATCTCTTGGTGCTGAATAAAGATATTTTGGACAATGCAGCCTTTCCACTGGTAAGGTTTAGCTGTACCACAGATAAAACATTGCTGCCACACCATACATTTCATACAAAAAAATCATCATCACCCACACACACACACACACACACCCACAATCAGACACACACAGTTGCAGAACACTGCAATATCATATTAAACTCAATAGGTTAAGAACAGGATGTCACTTAAGTATATTTGAAGGCAGGTGAGTGAATACTTTTGGCAATATAGTGTATATGTACTTGGATTTATGGCATCTGAATAAGAGAACTGTTGGTGTTATGTACCTGTAAGTGTGATATACATGATATGATATATGTATACGTTCATATATTTTGAACTTCAAGGTTGATTGACAACATTACCAATAATAAGTCAAACCAAAAATAAAATTAACCTATTTATCACCTTCATGGAAATATTGTTTTTTTCCTCCTTGCACTTTTTTCTTTGCTGATTGATCCAACAGATACCAAAGGCAGTGTGATTTTGCTAAGACCTATTAGGGTAATTTACTTTTATTGGCATTATTGCATTTCCATGTGAACAAATGAAAATTCTGTCATTTTATAAAACACTTAATTTGCATTTAACTGTAATGGCTCAAAGCATGTCTGGCAGGATGGTTGACCTCAGATATTTTCACACAATCAAATTTGCCCTCATTAAAAATCGTTTGGACGCCCCTGATTTTGTGTTACATGGAAAGAACATCTCTTGAATCACCAGTGTAAGTTGGCTTAATTCCACCCTCCTGGTCTTGATGAGAGGAGGACATACATTCAGTAAAGTAGAGGACCATCAAATGACCTTGGCCCTTAATAATAACCCAGCTTTTTTCATGGTAAATTGTCATGATGGAAAATTTTCAACCTAAGTACAATGAAGGCTGTTAAAAACACATTTAACAACTGAGCTGTGTAGTTGCTAGATGACATATCATTATATTATGTTGAACATTTACACTGTATACTTCAGTTTGAGTCAATTATCCTGCTGCAATAAATGCTCACTAAAGTATAAAATTCATTTACCTGCAACTAAACCTTGTCTGTAGCAAACACAATGTCTATTGCCTGTTCCAATAACATTTGGTAAAAACTGCATACAGTTCATTCCTTACAAGTGACAATTGACCACTTTTGAAATAGTAGGAACAAATTGCCTCAAGGCTGAGTGCAGAAATGCCAGGCAATTCTTCAGGGTAATTGTATATAATAAAAAAAACATTGAATAACACCAGCCTGCTACAAAACATTTACATTTACAGTAAAAATTACCATATAAAAGAGACAAATAAAACCACAGCAGTGTTACAAAGCTATTAAAATAAACAAAACGGTAGAAAGAGAGCTGGGGATATGATGATTCATTTACCAGTGTTTTATGTCCTTTGAGTTCTGCAATCAAGGATAATTTAATGGTACGTGTTGATGTTGTTATCGCATTTATGTTGTAGGATAAACTGCATGACATCTCAGCTCCTGAAAGCTTTTAGAATGATTGTAAGAGCTATGTGAGTTGCCCAGAAGCACTAGAATCAGAGCTCTTCTGGGGAAAAACAACATGCCGCAGAAAGAGCACAAGTAAGAAAGTAAGACATACAGAGTGAGTGGGAGAGCGAGCAAGAGAGAGAGAGAGAGAGAGAGAGAGAGAGAGAGAGCGTCAGCCTCTAAGTATCATGAGTCATATGTTACATAATCAGTCTGGGACAGACGTTAAAGGACAGCACCAGGTATGACCTGGATGATGCACTGATGACATTTGGTGTATTAAAACACCTTTGACTTAAGATTCATCAGTGCATCAAACCCATCATCATCAGATATGGTGTCATTTTCAGACCATTGTTGCAGGAGCAGGTCCCTGATTGAAATCAATGATATTTTCAATGACATTGAGCTGATCTGTGATGTGTTAACTGGAATGTATTTGTTGTTTCCTGCAGAATAGTGCTGAACCTCTCTCTAGGTCTCTCCCTCCACTACAAAATGAATCATTGATGGTGTCCTAAAGAAATAACTCAACAGTGATTATTATTGCAGAGGGCAATTGGGAATCTGTGTGAGTCCCAGACAGTTAGTGGGCAGGGTGTCCTGTCTCCTCCTGAGAAAGAGAACATTCCAAAAGACAGGATGGCTGTCACAATGCCCTTTGCCTCCACCCACAGTAGCTAGTCCCAAGGTGGGTGCTTGTCCGCTTCGATGCCCATCTTTTTTTTGCAAAGGCTGATGATGGATGTCATATGTAGGCCTCTACTGTGCATCCCTGTGTCACCATGTCTCTTATGACCCCATGATGCAGCATCCTCAGAGCTCCAGCAAGCTGTCCACATCTTCACTTGGTGGGAGTGTTAAAGCTTGAGACTTTATTCAGAGTGTGATGAGCCAGGTTTGGAGCACATGCTCTCTGCTTATGATGTGAGTGTGTATAAGTGAATGAATATTCAAAATCCTGTTGAAATGAAAAATAAAGTCACACATTCAGGTTTCCATTAAACATGATAAGAAAAACAATATGCTCGATGAGGTTAAAATGATGATCATTGTTGAACATCGTGTGTGTGTGTGTGTGTTTAAAATACCTGTGTTATCTTCCCTTCAACAGCTGCTAGTCTGCAACAGGGAGACAGAGTGAATCAGAGTGAATCCAGTTTTTTATACTTGTTTAATAAATATGCATTTCTTGTATTTCATTCTCAATACCAAGACTATATTCAAATCACCCCCACATCACTGTTGCAGTCTGAACGAGGAGACGTCAATAGGAAAAAAAACATAAATAATTGTTGTGCCACAGGCTACATAAACTAATCAATGCATTATTAGATTTGACATTGATGAACACAAGGACACACATGTCAAGAGAAGAATCTTTAAAGAACTGACAAATACAAACATGAAGCAGAAATTAGTTTCCTTCAACACTGGCCGCACTCATTTATTAAACCCTGGTTTATATCAGTTTGTTATGTGTGTTTCTTTGTTAGGAGAACAACTGCAGCTACTCAGTGCTATAAACTGTAATAGTAGAGATCTTCATTAAAATAAATCAGTGACACATAAATAAACCTTTAGGAATGGGTAAAGCAAATTGCAGACATTTATGGTAAACTGAATGCATCTCATTAACATTATGTGAAAAATAAATGTCAAATAAAACGAAAGGTGCTGCAGGCGACAAGTGGTTTCATGGGGCGGTCGCTGGACTCGCAGGGATTCTGTCCCTGTGCACCTCAGGCTGTTGGCATACAAGATGCTCATCAATGTCATAGGCACCTTCTTATTATACACTGACAGAGTGTGTGTGTGTGTGTGTGTGTGTGTGTGTGTGTGTGTGTGTGTGTGTGTGTGTGTGCGTGTGTGTGCGTGTGTGTGAGTGTGTGTGTGTGTGTGTATGGATGCATTACCTTTACGTGTGGACTTGGACTGACTGGCAGCCACAGTGGTTAGGTCTGCCGGTAGACCTACATATACACCCCCGTAATTCCTGTGAGGGGAGGGGGAGGGGGGAGGAATTTCAATTGAGTGAATTTTATTAGCATAGAGATCACAGTGAGCAACACTGTGACTGTAATACAGTATTTCCTTTTGAAAATAATCTGGTCAGGCAAAGCAGGGATGGACTTATGTTATTATGTGATTACTGATACAGCAATTATACTATGATCTTCACACTCATTATTATTATTATTATTATTATTATTATTATTATTATTATTATTATTATTATTATTATTATTATTATTATTATTATTATTATTATTATTATTATTATTATCATAGATTCAGAGCACTAGGTTTACATATCAGAAGGTTGTTGGAAAACCACCACACTGTCAAAATACTGTAAGTTTTGTACTTCAAATGATGAACATAAGGTGGAATGTGTTTTCTGCTATAAATAATTTGATTTGCTGCACATCACCATTACTTAAGAAACATTTATGACAGCAATTATTTCAAAACAATGTTTTCACACAGTATTTGTAAAAAACATTAACTATATAAGCCTAAGCAATACATGAAAAAATACAGGAAAATATTCTTCTCCAAATTTGAATTGGAACCCTAACCTTACCCTAAAAGTTCATGTCATATACATAATTAAATTGTAATTTTAGCAGCATTTCTTTTTCGAGCCTCTACAGCTAAATTCTTTTTTTAATTCAGCAGCAGTTCAGTTGTTTTCCAGGGCCATCAGTAATCACACACAATTCAGAGACTTTTTATAGTTAAAGTTGTGTTGAAAATTCACTTTTATGTACTGCAAAATGCAACAACAAAATACCACTAAATCTGAGGAAAATTTACTCAACACAAGTGAAATATCTGTCAATGCAACAAGACAGAATATAAAAAAATGCCTTTATTGTCATTATACACATGTACAATGAAATCAAATGAAACAACTCTCTTGTGGTGCATAGTGCAAAGCAGTAGGTAGAGATAAATATATTGATGTTGTGACGAAAGTGATATATCTGGGTCATATCATGGGGCGTGATCTCTGTGATGATGATGACGATGACGATGACGATGATGATGTGCAATGTCAATGCTGTAAGCTACATGCCCAAACAAATATGTTTGTACATAAATTTCCCAAGTGTTCTGTTGAGTTTATAAAGCTCACCTGTGGTGTAGCTGTAGTCAAGTAAAGCAGAATACGCTTTAAGTTGCATATAATGATGCTCTTAGAATATTGTTGAAATGTCCAAGGTGGGAATGTGCAATTTTCTTTTTGTGACATTCCTACAGTGTTTTACATGCTTTGCTGAGGATCAAAAGATCAAGGCATAAATCCTAATTTGTCTGACTGACTCTAATCTGAGTGACACAAGGTACACCTCGAGCTTTTGGAAATATTGGCAGAAACAACTATTGCCACTGACTAACATTGCATATCTGTGATTTTTTTTTTTATCTCTGTGGCTTGTGTGTGTGTGTGTGTGTGTGTGTGTGTGTGTGTGTGTGTGTGTGTGTGTGTATTCCTATCTTTACGAGGACATTGATAGTCACACTATGGGGACCTCTGATACCATGGGGATTAAAAATTCAAGTCCCTGCAAGGGTTAAATAAAAAGTAAAATATAAATCTGTGTGAAGTAACAACATTTATGCAACATATTATGATATGGTCCTATAAAAATATTAACTTATTTTTTCCAGTTTTTTAAAGTTTTGAAGATATGTTTACTTTTTATTATTTATTTTATTTATTGTTGTAGATTTTAAAAATAACAAGGCAGTCAGAGGCAGCAGACCTCCACCAAGGCTTGATATGGCGTCACATGACATCGAAACAGGACCTGATTGAGCCATAGATGTTGACCCATCTGATGTCCGAAGGTGAGACGATGTGAATGCAAAAATGCAGATTCTATCTTGTCTGAATCCTGAGATATTACCACTGATGTGTTTTAGCTGTTGACCTTTCGTGTGACCTTGACCTTTGACCTTTATTTGTCAAAATCTAATGGGTTCTTGACCCATTGTCTATCCTTCCTGAAAGTTTAATCAAAATCTGTTCAGAACTTTTTGCGTAATTCTGCTGATAGACAGACAAACAGACAGACAAACAAACAGACCTCAATTTAATGCCTCCTTGGCGGAGGAATTTCTATTTTATTTAGGTTTTTTTTTAATTAATAAATTTTAATTTGATTGTATTTTTTTAAATAGATTGTGTGTGTGTGTGTGTGTGTGTGTGTGTGTGTGTGTGTGTTTGTCTGTCTGTCAGCAGGATTACGCAAACAGTTCTGAACGGATTTTGATTAAACTGAATGGATAGATAATGGGTCATGGAAGAACCCATTAGATTTTGAGCAATGAAGGTCAAAGGTCAAGGTTACACTAAAGCTCAACAGCTAAAAGACATTAGTGGTAATATCTTAGGATTCAGACAAGATCGAATCTGGCGTTTTTTTCATTCACATCATCTCACCTGTGGACATCAAATGGGTCAACATCTATGGCTCAATCAGATCACATTTGGACGTCATATGACGCCATATCAAGCCTTGGTGGAGGTCTGCCGTCTCTGACTGCATTGTTGTCACTGTAATGTGTTCAGTACCCATATTGCATTTGGTTAAAACTGTTAAATCTGGAGGTGGGGGCCTGAGGACAACAGTGAAACAGGCTGTGTGTGGAATGTAAATTGTTAACATAATTTTGCTTGACAAAATTTGGTGAATTAAGATAATAAAATCTAGGAGTCAGCGTGTCTACAGATGTGTGAACACTTAAAATAAGAAATTAACTCTTAAAACAAGTTACTTATCCAACACTTCTAAATCCGTTTTTTAATGAAATTACTCTACATTGATATATACTTGGTAGGCATTACACAAATAACTGTTTTTTTCAGTTCAAACTTAAAATATTGAAAAAAAAAGTAAAGAAACAAAAAATAAATAAATACCGTCTTTTCTCATCTTCTGCTGCGGGATCGTCTGTCCTGATGAGAGAAGAGGTACATGTCTAATCATAGAATATGAACGGTACATGCAAATACTAATTGATAAGGAACAATAAATAATAACAACAAGAAGGTTTATTTACAGTATATGGCATTTATCATAGAAAGTATTTTACAATAAATCAGAAGTAAAAGGCATAGGCAAAAAGCTAGATACATACACAGGCATATAAACATACAACTAGACATGTACTGTAGGTACAGTATAAACATAAAAAAAAACCTAATCACAAGCCTGTCTAAACAAGGTCTTCAGTTGCTTTTTAAGAGTCTAGCAAGTTTAACATATAAAAATATCTACTTATATAACTGTTTAATAATTTCTGAACCATGAATCCAATCAACATATAAATATCCCTGCTTTAAAAATTTTAAGAAAGTATCTGCTTCAGACATTAAATGTGCTAAATCGTACATACTGTAATAATACGAATCAGAAAACAAATGACAAAAGTGCTGGTTAGCTCATGTTTTTAATAAATATGATGGTGTGTTATTCCACATATATGGTGGTTTATGTACATGTATACAAGGGGTTGGTAAATATTCCACTAGAACCTGTGACGTGAATAGATCATAATGTGCAGACAGTGTTTTGAAGTAGATCTGGTAGATCTGAGACCAATATTCCTTTGGATTAAAACATATTCTCTTGTTCATTCTAAGAATTTCACATTTTGACCCCAGACTTATATTGGAAACTTGAACCAACCCCAGCATTTAAGACTTGAGTTTTGTTTATCTTCAACACGTGTGGTAAAAATGTCATTAGTTTTATTCCAGAAGCATTTGACTTGTTGATCAGTGTAATAATTGTAAAATGCAGTTTGTTATCTTTTCATGCTCAGAGGCTCTATAGTGAACATGAAAACACTGTCATCTTCAACAACACTGATTCACCCGTAAAACCCATGGAGTTTGATCAAACACAGTGGCTGGAGATACTAGATTTATCTGCAGTTATTGATAGATTCGCTGAGAAAGTTGATTTTTCTTCAGTTTTCTCTAAAACATCGACATGATCAGAAAATAAAATATAAGAAAATACTTGATTTTTACTGGAAAAAACAGAGGATAATATTACAATAAGTGGTGGTGAAAAATTACTTAATAACATTTCAAATAGCAAAAGGAAATCATATAACACTAAGGTCACACTGAGTCTTCATGGGTTAAGTGCCAGTTGCAATAAATAAGGGGTGAAAAGTAGAAAGAGAATGTTTGAGCTCCACTGCATGTCCTACTAATTCCCCTTTGAGATTTAAGAACGGCCATCATCATAATCAGCCTTAAGTGTCATTTCAGTTCCCATTGGCCTTGATTATGTGAAGGTGCACCAACCAGTTCACTTGTCTGGTAGTGAGCAAAAATAATAATAAAAATAATATAACAGATACATGCATACTCTTGGCATATATACTTCTGTTAATCTTGTGTTTTGCATTACATCTTCTTATTTTTGTTTATGTGTGGGTGGGTGGGTGGGTGCATGCATGTGTGTAATATTTTGCTGTGTAGTACAGTCTTAGGAAACTGTGATTAGCCTGTGTGAGTCAATCTGCTGCTGTCAGCTCTCATGGGTCCTGTGCTGGCTGCTCAGATGGTTATCAAGGAGCATACACAAATGCACCACACACTCACACACAAAGACATACATCTGCACTACGAACGCACACAGACAGACACACAAATATAGTCAGTGGTTCCAGGAAATGTTTTGGAAATGCTACCCCTCCCTACACTTTGATGAACGCTAACTATGGGTGGCAACGCACAACCTGCCCTTTGAAAGATGATTTATTTTCCAAGAAGTGTTAAACAAACTGTAACTTCATGGTTATATTTGTATCTGTTCATTTCTTTAGTGATTTTACAGATTGAACATGATGTTTTTCATCACTGGTGAAATATTTCATGGAGCAAATCTGACATGACAGACATCTGTGAAACAAATTAACATTTTTACTGCATTAATCAAATCATAGGCAACTATTAAACTGTCTTTCTGCCAATAGGAGTATGCAAACAAGTGACACCCACACACAAATTAATTCATTTTCGGGCTGATGTGTTCAAATGTGTTGAAAGGTGAAAAGATCTATCATGTGATATGTGAGCATTAACCCATCAAGACCCAAACAGCCACTGGGCGACCAAAAGCATCTACTGAAGCAAACTGTTTAATAACTGTTGATCCACTAATCCTTTTAATGCATGTAAATACAGTTTGTGTGTGAATACAGTTTTATTTTTTCATGGCAATCAAATATGTGCAATTTGGACATTCAGAGGCTCTGTAGCAAACATGAAAACACTGTCATCTTCTGTAATATTGATTCATCAGTAAAACCCATGGAATTGGACCAATGACAGTGCATGGACCCTCATTTAATGATAGATTTGACCAAAAAAGTCACTTTCTCTTCAGTTTTTACTGTTTGTAACATAATAACTCTTCACTTTAATCTGGGTTTCTACCAACGTCTAAATGTCCTGTAAATTAAACATAAAAAAATATATATGATTTACATTGAATCTGTGGCACTATGTGTTTAAGTTAGTTTAAAATAGTTGCCCCCCATTTAAATTTATGTAAGGTTCAAAAACTATTGTTAATTGTTACTGTGATTATGTGCTGCTATAATAAGATTTCTTGTGTTTTTATTTTAAGAGGTAATATTTAGTTATGCCAGCAGAGAGCGCTTTATGTTTTGGGGATCGGTAGCTGACGCGCTAGAAGAAGACAGTCAGTACGGGATCAGAGCTAATGATAACAACATGAAGTAGCCCCTGGAAATAACTAATGTTCCTATCTTTTGCAGGTAAGAGAGTTTGCACCAAGCACAGAGTTCACAGAACAGAATGTTTGTAAAGTGCCTTAGAGAGTATTATTTGTTATGTTAAAGAGAGTTTTGTTAAGATTTAAGAAGCGGGTTAGCCACCACGTTGCTAAGCTAAAGACCGGACTCGGGTCAGTGGCAACCGTAATGTTTAATGGAAGGTAAAGTTCATCTGAGAAGTGTCTTGTAATACACAATGTATGGTACATATATGTGTTTATATGTAAGACGGTTAAATAAGCTTTGAAAAGGGTTTTTGTCTGAATAAGCTTTGAAAATGGTTTTTGTCTCAATAGGTCCTGTCAAGCTAAGGCTATGGAATAGAATATGAACCTGTTACTGTAGTGTAGTACTCCTTATAAGTTTTTATAATTACAGACACATTATTTGTGGACAATTTCTGTTAAGATATATATGTTTTATAATTCATGGAGCATCGATGTGTAATACTAGTGTCCTATTTGAGTGATTATAGCTGACGCACTATAAGAAGACAGTCAGTACGGGATCAGAGCTAATGATAACAACATGAAGTAGCCCCTGGAAATAACTCATGTTCCTATCTTTTGCAGCGTTTTGCAAAAATAAATGTGTTGCACCGAGAACGAGTTGGCCCATCATTCTTTGCCGTGTAACAAATCACTTAGGAAAGGTTAAGTAGTGTGGTACATCATCAGTTATGATCTGTTTTAGTTCCTGTTCATTTTCTGTTTTATTTTGGTGAAGGGGTTTGTCTTCCTGTTGTGTCTGCATTCTGTTTGACTTGTCTGTGTTCCCTGATCCCTCAGTGCTGCACCTGCTGTCCTCCTGTTGATTCCTCACACCTGGTTGTAGTCCATCTCATTCTATATCTTCTCCTCTTTGTCTGTTGTCAGTGTGTCATTCTTGTCATGTCCGTGTCACCCTACAGTCTGTAACTCTTTGTGGTAATCTAGTTATATGACATAGACAAAGTTTATTTTTTTTATCTTGTTCTTTAGGGTCACGGAGCTCCCTTTTTGTTTTCTACCTTTTGTACTTTGAGAAAATAAATACCTTTTTAGGTCTTCATGACTGGTGTTCGATCTCCTACTTTTTGGACCTACATATACCTTGAATACTCCCTTAATAAATAGAGAGGGAAAGTAGCACTGGTTCTTTCTGGGTTAATACTTATTACCTCTGCCAAAGAGGTTATGTTTTTGCCAGTCTGTCTGTCTGGTTGTCTGTTAGCTAGCAAAATAACTCAAAAAGTTATGGAAGGACTTTGATGAAATTTACAGGGTAGGTTGGTAATGGGGGGAGCTGGAAATTATTACATTTTGGAGGTGATTCGGGGGGGTCTACCTTGGCAGAAGTCTGTACTCTCAGAGTGCTTTTCTAGTTGTTACATGCAATACTCTTATCCTAATTTACTGCAGAAATGATTACCAACATACAAAAAATAATCTGCAACCACAAGAGAATTCACAAAATCAGTGTTCTTATTTTATGTAGAACTAGGACCATCATTGTGGTTTGTTGCTCATGGATCAGATGCTGCCAGATGTTACGAAATCCATATATTTTATTCTTTTAACCCATAAAATCCCAGTCCTACTTTTGTGATTATAAATAAAATGAATTTCTCCTGTGTATTTAACCTGTCTTAAATTATTTATCACCATTTATTGTAATATTATCCTCCTTATTTTGTGTTTTTCAGTGTAAATCATGTGTTTTTCTATAATTCCATGTGTACTTGCATGTAATGCAAGGCACAGGGGTATATTGTTTGTCGTATTTATTATTTTTATTAATATTATTCTTATACAAAAAATTTGGGGGGAAAAAAGTGGCCTGCACCATTGCGGGCCACAGTGGTGGCCCGCAATGGTGCGCATTTTAGCTTCAAAAATTTTGAAGCTAAAATGTATGGACTGGTCCCGAAAGAGGTGCTATCTGTCAGGTTTGACATTGCACAGATTTTGTATAAAATGCAAAGAAACAGTCAAAAATGTCCAAAATGAATTGGGCCATGTTTATATGGCTATAACTCCCAAACTATACATCGTAGCGTTCTGCAGTAAATAGGAAAAATTAATCAGATTGGCCCAGAGGTTACACGTGTGGTCTCATAGTTCCGATATGTTGTATGGATTTAACATTATTATGCCAAATAAAATCATTCTTAATGGGACCGACAAAATAATTGCCTTTTTTGCCAACGCTACTGCTTCATCATACTTTGTCACACAGACTTCATTCAAACTTTAAAACGCCTGCATTTTTGTCGTCTATGCTGGTTGTGATCCTCATGAGGGTCCAATTTAAAGTTCTCAATACAAAATTCCTGAAAAAGGCCAAAATCTGACTTTTTATCAGTGGGTGATGTCATCGTTAGAGCACAAGAAAAACAAAAATTCACCTGAAAAATGTCTCAATAACTCACCCTTATGGCGAAATCACAAAGAGTAGGCAAACAAATTTTTCCACAAATGTTGCCATGGTTCTTAGAATTCAAAGAAACCAGGGTTTGAAGATCTAGCTCTTTTTAAAGTGAAATGACAGGAACCTGTTTGGGATGATGTCAGGGCTTAATGTCCATAGAGTCATTTCTGTCTCTTGTTGAATTCAGTGTTTTTAAAATTGCCATAGCTCGCTTATTTTTCACAGTACAGACATAAAAAGTACATGTACTTGTTCCTCAGACCCTCCTGCCAGTCATGGTCAACATTGTGTTCACTAATCCTTTATGGTTTTCCCAAAGTTGAAGAGTGTGGAGCTCTGTCTATGTGTCTCCCCTTTGAAGTTCCCGCCACTGCTCATCGCCATGGCAACAGTGCTCCTGGCAATATGAAACACCTGTAGACAATTAAGACTGTGGGAGGAGTTTCAACATGATTGATAAACACTGTGAGCGGTGCTTTAACAGGACTGACAAACACAGCTGCTTCATTTTGGTGAGTTCAGTGGTTTGAAAAATGCTGTATCTCGCATATTTTCCACAGTACAGGAAAAATAAATACATGTATATGTCCCCCAGAACCTCCTGTCACTCATAATCACCTTTGTTTTCAGCAATTATTTACAGTTTTCCCAAAAATTGGAGGAGTTCAGAGGCATGGTTTAATATTTAGACTGGCTTTACTCCAAGTCTGCTGTCTGTGTGCGTCTGCGTGTGTCACTCCAGACCAGTATCCCAGCCAATGGGGAAAGTCCCTTACTCACAGAAAATGGGAGGAGCTTTAACAGAACTGACTCAGTCCACAAACACTGACAAACAGATCCCACATATGAAGTGAACAGCAGATATTCTTCCTTTTACCAGCCACTGCTCCAGCAATCCGGCAAGAGACAAGCACATGGGTTACATTTCCTTCAGGAAATGTATGGAAGTCTAGTTTATTCACTGATCACATAGATCAGGGATCTCAAACATGTGGCCCAGGGGCCAATTGCAACCCACCAAAGCTTCCAGTCCCACTCATAGGATGAATTTGCAAAGTGCAAAGATTCTAACTAACTATTTTTAGTTCAGGTTCCACATACAGACCAATATGATCTCCAGAAAAATAATGTCATAATAATCTACAAAAAATAATGACTCCATTTTCTATTCATTTTGAGGTACAAAAAATATTAAATCACAAAAATTTTACATTTTCAAACTATCCTTCACAATAAAATGTGAATAACAAATATGAACAACCTGAAATGTCAAAAGAAAATTGAGCACAATTTTAACAATTTTCTGTCTTTGTAGATCCCATGCATGAATAATTTGAAGCATAATATTGTTAAAATTGCACCTATTGTTGTTTATTATTATTTAAGTTGTTTCAAGTTAATCACATGTTTTTTGTTTGGATAGTTTATAAAACTAAGTATTTTGTTCATTCAATGTGGGGGTTTTTTGCATGAAAACAGAGCCCAAAATTTGGATTTGTCATTATTTATAGATCATTATTTTTTGTTTTTACTGGTTCAGCCAACTGGAGATAAAAATCAGGCTGAATGTGTTCCCTGATAGAAAATGAGCCTTAGACCCCTGACGTGGAGGTTCATAAAAGCTCAGATTAAAGCTGAGGGTTAATCAAAAACAGAAGAACAGAGGAAACTAAAGAAAAATTTACATTTTCAGCAAAGACACCAATAATTGAACATAAAAGAGTGGGTCCATCCACTGACATTGATCAAACTCTATTGGTATTACTGATAAATCGATGTTGTAGAAGATGACAGTGTTTCCACATTCACTACAGAGCTTCTGAATGTCCAAATGGGTCATATCTGATGACCATGAAAAGACGACAAACCAATTATTGACATGTATTGATAGGATTAATGGATACATGTAAATAATTGGTATATTATAATTAGTATTTTATTGTCATTAATTATGCTCTTGAGTCATGATTGTAATGGAGGTGAACTCAAAAAAGCCTTATGGCTGTTATTCTGCCTTCAGCACCTTTATTATGTATATGTTATTTTCTTGTTATATTCTGTTTTATTCTTGTATTTGATATTTACTTTCTGCTTTCCATTTTATATGTGCAAATAAAATAAAATAAAATAACCCCTTATTAAACAGTTTAGATCACTAGATGGTTTTGGTCATTGGTGTCTGTTAGGGTCTTTAAGAGTTAAACTTTCTTTTCAGATTAAGATCAAGATTAAAAAGCTTTATTGTCATCTTCGTACAAGGCATCACATGATGAAATTCAAAGTGTTCTTCGTTAATGTGTTGAATTGTTGTTGAATTTGAGCTAGGTCATAGATTATTGTACCTTTTTTTTAGAGTAAAAAGCATCATATTTACAACTCTCAGTGTAATCAGTGTGGAGATAAATGTCATCATAAATATGTACTGTGGACATTTGTTTTGTTTACTGATATGTGGATCCCACAGATATCAAGCTCAGTTAGAAGATGATTTATGTACTTACACATCTTTGGAAGCGTCTGCTGGCCCTGAAAAACAAACCAGGAGACAAGAATGAATTCATCTCCATTATGGACAGTATTACCACTATAACAATAACTTCAGGTGTGTGTCCAGTCTGTACAACAGTGTCTCTCAGTAACCACCATTACAAAATACATTGCATGCAATAAAAGTGACTTATTGAACAGCTCTATTCCAGCGCATGTCATAGAAATCAATTAGGTTAACAGCTCACACTTAAGATGCCACTGTGAACTCTGCTTTAATTGCTCGGGGATGGAAAAAAAGAAGTTGTGGACTCTTGAATGGCAGTGATTTAGCAAGCTGAGGAAGTGGGGACGAGAACACCTAATGAAACCGCCTGGGAGATCTACAGCTTGCTTCGCGGACTTAATCACAACACTGACCTGTGTGACTTTGGTGTCTAGTGTACAGTATATTGTCAGGAGTGAAGGTGAAGTAGCTAAAAATAATGAAACTTGAATTGTCAAAGCAGTATTATTTTACTAAAGTCTTCTTTAAAACTATTTGTTTAATACATTATCCTTGATATATTTCATATTTCTGTTTGTAGCTCTTTTATATATAGTATGGTGCAGTGGTTACTATGGTTACTTCAATGAAAATTAAGTCATCCGCTAAAGCAATCAGAAAAATATGTTTAATTCGTTGAAATATCAAACACTGAAATATCAAACACTGGAAGGAATTAATTCAAAATACATAGAACTGTAGGTAAAAAAGTGTCTCATGCTCCAGTGTATGATATGATACTATTGAGAGGATGGCAGCGTCAATTCTTAATAATGACTCCCATCCGTTACATGTTGAATTTCGGCTTCTTTCCTCTGGACGGAGGTTCTTAGTTCCAAGGTGCAGGACACAGCGACATAAAAACAGCTTTGTTCCTGTTGCCATCACTGAGCTTAATAAGAAGCAGTGATATTAGACTTTTGCACTTTGTTCACTTATTTTATGTATTTCATCCCCTGGCTCTATTTATTTATTTATTTATGTATTGTTGTGACTCCAAACTCTTAAACTTAGTTTTTACCCTTGTTTTTCTTACAGACTGTTTTCATCTTTCTGGGTTTTTATTGTATTTGTCTCTTATTCATTTGATGTTATGTATTTTATTTTTTTATCAAACCATGTTGCTATATTGAAGTGGTGGAACACTGAGCACTCTGTCTTCTCTGTAAACTCGACCAAGCACCTTATTATAGTTCAATGTGTGTCTTGTATGTCCTACTGTATTGCCAGATTATTACCTCGACTGCAAGACAAATCTACCCACGGCTACCAATAAAGTAACCTTGAACCTTGAACTATTGTAATGTTGCACAATTTAATAAAGCATAATTTTCTACCATTTTACCCCATGTATTCTTTCATTCACCTTTTCTCAACATTTTATAAATTAATGCTGTCCTCACAATACCTGCAAACTAAAACTACTGCTAAACAAGATTTAAAAAGCCAACCAAAAACCAATCATTTTTACAAAGTAAGAATACATTTGAAAGTGCATTTTAAATAGCTAAAAAAAATAAATAAAACTCCACACTATAACTCTGGAAAGGTTTCTGCTGAGAACAGTATTGTACAATAATAATAACTAATATTCAGTCCTGGATGAGTTACTGGAGTCGTACATGTAGGCTGTAAGACAGTGTATTTCTAACACTTCACCATATCAGTGTTTATTTCCTGTTAAACCAAAGTTTCAGACTCAGACTAAACAAAGAGGCTATGTTGCAGCCTCAGATAAATAAAGAGATCTGTCTTAAAGTGTCAGCATGCAAAGCTGCTCTTGTTGAATCCCAGAATAATGTCCTGCAGACATTTCACACTGGGCCCTCTTTAACCCAATAAAGACCTAACAACCACCGACAACCAACACTATCTGCTGATCTAAAATGTTTAATAAGTTCAAATGCACTAACCCTAATCAATCCATTTAAATAATTGGTGTAATATGCAGCTTGTCATCTTTTTATAGTCATCAAATATGACCCGTGTGGACATTCAGAGGCTCCGTATTCACCATGGAAACATTGTAATCTTCTACAACAGTGATCAAGACTATAAATGACAGTGGACGGAGACACATGATTTATCTTTTTTTTTTTAATTCTATTAAAAAAGTCACTTTTTCATCAGTTTTCTGTTTTTCATACAACCCTTAACTTTAAACTGAGCCTGTATGAATATCTATATAATCAGAAAATTTAAATGTTCACTGAAAAAACACAAAATATGGAGGATTATGCCATAATAAATTGTGATAAATCACTTTTTAGAAGTTCAATATAGAATAAAAAATATTTGGGGCCTGCCACAAAAGTAACACTGGGCCTTTATGGGTTAAGACAATCTGAGTGCTTCAGTTAATGCTCCAAAGTGCTATAAGGCATAGAGCGTGAAATGCCTGGACCTCAAATGACACCCATTCTGCTCATTCCAATACTATCTGAAGCTTTTCTGGTCCAAGAGTAGCTCACTCTGAGCTGAACCACAGGTAGTCCACTGAGTTGACTTAAATCATAGTGATCTACCACTGAACAATATGTTCAGTGGTAGATCCTTCAACTTCCTCCTTTCATATATACAGTAGTACACAATCCCACTCTTGGGTTGGTTTTCATGCCATATTATTGTAAAAATGTCTTGCGGTCTGAGAGAGGAACACTGGAGATTTTACACAAGAGTGGAACAGAGTGAATGTCATCCTTGTAAAAGAAAGGAGGGCTTTTCACAGTAAATGTTTGAGTCTGCTGACACGGCACAGGGGTCTATTCAGTAGCCTGACAAAAGCTCATTCATATCCAAGAGTGCACATCTGGCTCCATAAGACTAGGGATGAGCAATGTGATAGATGGTACACTGAGGAGGCCATTTGAGCTCAGCTTGAAACTGAAATCCACAAGAATGACTCAATTTCCTGATTGACTTTAGGTCACTTTGGTCAAGTTGTTTGAATACATCAGAACACAACAACGCATATGCATTTGAAATGACCATTCAAGAAGGTGCTTTAACCCTATTTCTGTTCTCCTTTGACTCTGCCTTGGTGTCATTTGGCATGGGCAAACAAGTGCAGCCACCAGTTCACATTTATCAGAATGACAGGATGTCACATGCCCTTGACATTATACTGAAGGCTGACCTCTAAGAAGGAGCAGAAAAGCAAACAAGGTCGGCTGTAGAGGAATAAACAAGATAAGTGTCCTTTACGCACAAATGCTGCTCATAACAAACACTTACATGCTGACTACAGGGATTCTAACCTCAAAGTAGATCAAATTCAGAACAGATCTCATACTAGGTCACATTTCCCAGTCACTCTGTTGAACAAGAAACATGTCTGGTACAGACGGATTATATACCTGCGAGCACACGCATACACACAAATACAATAATATTGCTTTGATGTGTAGTGAAAGTGAGATAATTCTCCAGAATTGAATAGTTAATTTGACAGAGCTTTGGCTTGGTACAGTTTAAATCAGGTACTGAATAATTTGGAATCGACTCTCAGAAGCTCCGAAGCTTTATGAATGAAACCTTGCCATTGATGGAGTATTTCAAAGCACAGGCATCACTCAAGTGTAGAGACAACAGCAGGGCCTCTGAGAACTGCTTGAGGTTTCATCCCCAAAATCCATAGAAACTCAAGCAAAAAACACCAAGGAACGGCAACCTCGAATAGAGAGGGAAAGTAACCTGTAGAGGACTTGTATTAAGATATATGTTAGAATCATAAAGGATCAGCATCATTCTCATTATGTGAGACATTTGTGAGGCTACCCAGTGTCGAAACTGATACTCATCAGAGTAAAATACAATGAGAATGACAGCTGCACACTACACACACAGTACATCTGCTGCAAACTGGCCAATAGGGGAGAAACTTACACATTTTCAGACACAAACACACACATAAGAATATGGTGTTGGGTATGAAATTATGAATGAAAAAAAAAACAAAACAAGTGAAAGCCCTCCCAAGTACATTACTACACATTCATACACATGGAAACATCTGAAGACTGAATAGAAGGGGAACTCTGACACACTTCATTTACATTCGAAACACCTTCTCCCCTCAGTGCAGATACAGTGGCAACTCTCACATTCTCTCCTCACACACTCTCATTTTCTTCCAAACACATACGGGTAAAATCACACTAATCCTGAAAACACTCACCCCCTCCTGAGGTGCTGGTGGCTGAGGAATTGCCACAACCCATTTTGCATCGATGCAGCCACCGTCCAAGCAGAGAGGAGACACTTAAGGAGAAGGGGAAAGAAACCAGGGAGACCCAGTGCACATTGGGGAGAGACGGAGAAAGTCAAGTAGAGCTCAGAGAGAGAGAGAGAGAGAGAGAGAGAGAAAGAGAGAGAGAGAAGGCAAATGAAAAAAAAATCTTTGTCACAGGAATCTCCTTCAGTTGCGTCCCTCCCTATTTCTCCTCTTCAGTCATGCGTTTATCCTCTGTGCAATGAGGATCTGAGAGTGAAGAGGAAGCATGGAGAGTGAGGCTTTTATACACACACACATACACACATACACACACTGAGAGAGAATGAGGGAGAGGGAAAGTGAGAGAGAAAGATGCTGTGCCCTCAAATGATTTGCTCTTTTTCTCCACCCTGACATGGTTGCCCGGGAAACCAGGGGGAAAGGAGGCGGAGGGTGGGGTGAGAGTCAACCAATGGGGAGCCTCCTTTTTCTATAAAGGTGATAAAAATGTATGTATTTAAGAGCATCAATATATCAGAATGTGTGTGTGACAACCTGAAAAATGTCTAAATTGTTTGCTTAAGTTGTGATGCAAACACACATAGGACGTTGGTTTTTTTTAGCTGTTAACAATTAATTATCCATGAAAATTAGGTTCCGGGTAAGCTTTGAACAGTCTTTTCATGGTCACTTCATACATTTCATACATTTTATTTACATTTTTGTTGTGCTGCTGTGCTGTGACGGGAACAGCAGAGTCACATGACAGGAGTTTTAATAGCAGGATGTATGTGCATTAGCAATCATCAACACTGAAGCTTATTCTCTTTTCCAGTCAGTGGTGTTATTTTATGTAATGTGTCACTGAGAGATCATTTTTATTATTTGTAATGATAAGTTCTTGTTTCTCAAATGCTCTGACTCTTAACAAAGGAACCAAACCAACATCCAGACACCCTTTGGTATAAAACAGGCTAATTATGGTGCCCACAGGTTATACGCAGGCTAATTATACCTCCACGAGTACTTCCCCTCTGCTATTTATAAATTAACACTTTTTTCACAAATATATAGGTACAGAATGAGACAGAAACAGATGGACAATCTGCATGAAACATCATATGATTTACTGTAATTTGGGTCATTTCTTATGAGTTAACGGTTCATTTAAGGTAACTAATTTAGGCACAAAAATGCATTTCTGTCACTTGGGTCCATCCAGCATGAGGTTAATCACTACAGGGATATGTGCTTTGCTCTTAAACTGCTCTATGAAGAACTGAAAGGATGTGCAACATTAATCAAATTGAAACACACTTTCAGAAATAATATATTGACAAGATATGACACAAACATGACATGTGTATTTTATCCAATCTGACTGATCTGTATGTCTGTCTGTAGTTTGATTGCTTTACTTCTTTTCTTGCATTCTTGTTATGTGATTTTCTATCATGGATGTGGATAGTCATCTTGTCTATAGTAAGTATAGTCTACAGAGAAAGTATAAAAAGACACAAATAGCTGCCATATTTGAATCATTTACCTGGACTTAGATACCTGATGTTGATAAACTTGTTTCTTATTATCCTGTCCCCAAAGGGGAGGTGAGGGTCTTGTCTGTTTGTCAGCAACTGTACACAAAAACTACTGGACTAATTTCCAACAAATGTGTCAGGTGATCTAGAATAGATCTCATTAAATTCTGGTGAATTTAAAGATGAAGATCACAATGGTAGGGCAATAACAGGGTAGATCAGAGTTTCATTTTCATTCCTGTATACTGTATTTTGCATATAGATTATTTTTGCTCTCACTGTTGATGTGCATTGACATCAGAACCTTGAAGGACAAATTTGAAGACTCCAGGTCAGAGGTCAAAGTTAAAGTCACAGTAAAGGTCAAAACCAAATTTTGGATATCACTTTTGAACTATTCATTTTAGAGATTTCCAATGAACAACAAAATACTAGTCGTTCAATTCTGCGTCTTGTGTGTATTGAATTTGATCTATTGTTGACCCAAGATGTCAAGGGTCACTTCGTCAATACATAAAAACATGAAATAGAATAAAATAGAAAACCTGGCATGGGTTTCAAAACTATCATGACCTTTGACCTTGAGTGACCCTGAAAGGTTAAAATAAAGGTCACGTGATTTTAAATGGTTGTAACTCCAAAAAGAGTGGTGATAATTTCTTAGTTACTATTGTTGACAGATAGGAAACTACATGGAGGCTCCAAAATGACATCATGAACTTTGACATAGAACGACCTTGAAAGGTCAAACCCAAAGTTTCACATTTTGAGCGGGAGATGTCCCTCCTTAGAGCTAAATGTTTGCAATGGCCAGGGTTTGTTGCACCTGGTATTACTTCTTAACTTTTATTTGGCCTATATACACCAATCTGTCTGGAGGAAATTGTACAAAGTACAAATTTCATTTGTTATGTCCTTGTGATATGCCAAATAACAATTAATCTGTTTTTGATTCTGATCAACCATAACATTATGGCCACTGACTGAAAAAGGAGAGATGATGGGTATTGTTTTTAATTCATTTGTTAATTTTTTTGTTTGTCCTTTGTTTTTACCCTGCCCCCTGAAAGGGTAGAGGAGTATTTATTTTGGGTTGTTTTTTTTTTGTCTGTCTGTCTGTTTGATAGCAACATTAGCCAAAAACTAATGGACCAAATTCATGTATATTTCCTGAACTTTTTATTTTGTATTTTGCTACTAATGCTGCAGGTGCAAATGTGTCACATCAAGAATGACAACTGTGGAGTCAATTTTCACATGTTCTTAAAAATAACACATCAGTGACATCTTTCAAGAAATATTTAAGAGAGATTTAATATTATGAGACTGCAGTGATATGCATTATATATATATATGTATATATTATATTACGCATTATATATATGTATATATTAATTCATTCAATAACAATGGAGAACACAGCAATATTAATGAAACTAGAAAAGCACCCTGAGAGTGCCAAGGTAGACCCCCCTGCCACAATCACCCCCAAAATGAAATCAGTTTTTCCTGTTCACATTTCCAACATATCCTGCAAATGTCATCAAAAGTTATCTTGAACACAGACAAACAGATAAATGCCGGCAAAAACATAACCTCCTTGGCGGAGGTAATAACAATGGAATGACACCTTTAAAGGGTTTAGGGGGTAGTATATATATATATATATATATATATATATATATATATATATATATATATATATATATATATATATATATATATATATATAGATAGATAGATAGATAGATAGATAGATAGATAGATAGATAGATAGATAGATAGATAGATAGATAGATAGATAGATATATCGATAGATAGATAGATAGATAGATAGATAGATAGATAGATAGATAGATAGATAGATAGATAGATAGATAGATAGATAGATAGATAGATAGATAGATAGATAGATAGATAGATAGATAGATAGATAGATAGATAGATAGATAGATAGATAGATAGATAGATAGATAGATAGATATATCGATAGATAGATAGATAGATAGATAGATAGATAGATAGATAGATAGATAGATAGATAGATAGATAGATAGATAGATAGATAGATAGATAGATAGATAGATAGATAGATAGATAGATAGATAGATAGATAGATAGATAGATAGATAGATAGATAGATAGATAGATAGACACACAAGTGCTGATCCAGACACTTGTCAACATATTCATTATCCCTTTGAACATCATTCCTTACATTAGTACCATTACCTCATGGTACCAAACAAAGCAGATCCACTCACTATTCCTGCAGAGTTGGACCTTACAGACCACAGACCTGAGATTGTTACCTCACTGTCCTCACTAGAACAGTCGGTGTCACTGTCTTTGAATGTATGTGAAAACGACCAAAAACACTCACTTGCCTAATAAAGGATTAAGAATAAACAAAAATGTTCATTCGGTCAAAACCATCTGTCTTGTAGTTTCTCAAATATTTTTCAGAGCTACAACACCTTGATGTTTTTGGATTGACCCCATCGGTTGGAAGTATTAATACAATAGAAGAATACATTAATAGAGGAAGGCACTTGTGTCTCCTCTTGAGTATGTCTCATTCCATCTTTTGTCTGGAGCCTTTTCAGATCAAAAGTGAGAGCAGCAGAAGAACATACAGCCCAAAAGAAATTAGTTTGTGCAAAGAATACAGGGTTTCAAAGCGATCACATTTTCAGATAAGTGCTGTTATGATAAGGCTGAAATATATTATAAAAATGAATGAGACATCCCTTTAATATTCCAAGCCCAGTAAAAATTACAGAAGTCAGTTATGAATAATTACATTTCTACTAAAGTCTTTCTTTTTCATCTAATTATTGCTATATAGCAAAATGCTGTGTTTGTGCATTTTCATAATGTGATATGTCATTTCCATCTGACAGTAGTAGTATTTGTGTTTTTTTTGCTAGTAATTTTTTAACAAAGTAGCTATTGGCAGTCCTGTACACAGTAAATTTTGCAGTGTTAAATCAACACTGAGAGTTTATTTAACTTCTTCTAGAGTGTATTTGGTCCCATTGTCTCCAAATTAACACTGCAAAATCTACAGTGTATGGGTTGCCGATTATAAAGCAGCTCATGCTGAAAATTACAGCAACATTTTGTCATATTTAGGTGTAAATGGGTAAACGGGTGTGAATTTTTGGGGCTCACTTTTTTACACATTTATAACAATTTTTGTCGTCCAAATATTAAATGTTACACCTACATGTTAAATGTTAAGCCTAAATGCTGAATCTACTTTGTAAATGTTACATTTAAATCTAAATATAAACTTTAAATCTAAATGTAAATGTTAAATCTAAATGTAAATGTAAATGTTAAATCTAAATGCTAAATGTAAATGTTAAATCTAAATCTAAATGTTGAATCTAGATGTTATATCTAAATATAAATCTAAACGTTAAATCTAAATAGAAATGTTTCGGGTGAATCTAAATATTTAACTAATCTGCAAATTCCGCTATGGCCACAACAACCAGCCACGAGGGGGCACACTTTCACTAACTTTAACATCGCTTGCTCAGTAAGCGCCTTCTCCTTATGGTTGCTCAGCAACATCGGAAGAACCGTTCTAGCAGCGATACAACATTTTCCCACTGGGACGATGGCAGCGACAGTAACCCCCACAGGGCTACCACCACAGGTCAGCTCGGTAAGTGTTCACAAGGATCACAAGGTTTTCTAAGTAACGTAGCATTGGATTCGTGTCAAGGCTAACTTAACTAAACTAGCTACGGCAGCTGGTGGAGATTTGCACTAGGGTCACGGCTAACGGAGGCTACTCAGGGCTCGAAATTAACGGTGTAATAATTATCTTATTGGAGACAAAGGTTCACAAGGATGTCGTTTAATCATAACGGTGTCTTGGCAGCATCACCCACATAGTCTTTTCGTGTTAAATAAAACATTAGCGACCAGGTGGCCTAACTCTAAAGTTCGAGTGCTTCTAAAGACCTTAATGGTCTGTCTCGTGACATGGTAATATCACCGTTATGATTAAATGACATCCATGTGAACACTTACCGAGCTGAGCTGTGGTGGTAGCCCTGTGAGGGTTGCTGTCGCTGCCATCGTCCCAGTGGAAAAATGTTGTATCGCTGCTAGAACGGCTCTTCCGATGTTCTCTACCAATGACTGAGACATGATTGTTGAGCAACCATAAGGGCACTTATAGAAGGCGCTTACTGAGCAAGCGATGTCAAAGTTAGTGAAAGTGTGTCACCTCATGGTTGGTTGTTGTGGCCATAGTGGAATTTGCCTATTAGTTAAATATTTAGATTCACCCGAAACATTTCTATTTAGATTTAACATTTAGATTTATATTTAGATATAACATTTAGATTTAACATTTCTATTTAGATTTCTATTTAGATATAACATTTAGATTTAACATTTAGATTTAGATATAACATTTAGATTTAATATTTACATTTAACATTTATATTTAGATATAACATTTCGATTTAACATTTCGATTTAACATTTCGATTTAGCATTTCGATTTAACATTTACATTTCGATTTAATATTTCGATTTAGATTTAAATGTAACATTTAGATTTAGCATTTAGGCTTAACATATAGGTGTAACATTTAATATTTGGATTTAACTATTTCAAATACCTCTAAGACGACAAATATTGTTATAAATGTGCAAAAAAGCGAGCCCCAAAAATTCACACCCGTTTCTTAAACACTGTTTACAGCTAAATATGACAAAATGTTGTTGTAATTTTCAGCATGAGCTGCTTTACAAACGGCACCCCATAGTCCTGTGTCATGACCAGTTTTGCCAGATTGGGCGGTTTTCCACCCAATTGGGCTATATATCTCGTGGGGAAAAAAATGGATTGGGCAGGTATATAAAATTTGGGCTACTTTTGCCAGCATCTGGCGTGTTTTTAATAATGTGAAAACAGCACAACAAACTGTAATTTTATAGTTTAAAAACAGTACAAATACAAAATTCGGTATACTTCACTCACTCGTATTATGGTCATTCAATTTAAAAAAATATTTAATTACAGTGAGTTATTCAGTCACTATAACAACGTGACATCATGACGTCATGTCAACAAACTAGCGTAGTGCACCCACATGCATGCCATCTGACTGCTGTCTTTGCCCATATCCAATGCTCATGTCGAGAGAGTGTTGTGCTCTTGAAAGATGACACAAGAAAGAGTATGGGACTCCCTCTCCTGTCCAGTCTCATAGAGGTGCGCGCCGGGCTGTCCAGGAATGGATGGACGTCCGCTACATTCAGACGTCCCCAGTAGCTGTTAGAGAGGTTTAATTCTTTTATGTACGAATGACACCTGATGCTGATGGTAATGCACTGTTGTTTTTGTTCTGAATATATGTAAACTTTATGTGTAAAGAAAACATATGGTTAGTTACAGCCTCTTATTCATTAATGTCTTTTAATTGATTAATTTTAAAATGAATATACTATTAGGCTACATTTTATATGATGAGGATTTTTCCCCTATTTTGATTGTGTGAGATAGTGGTTTCAACACTCAATATTCTCAGTATTTTTCACATTTCCTGTGACACTGTGATAAAATACCATTTTCTATTAGGGCTTATACATTTAATAGTCTACTGTAAATGCATTTAAAATCACATTTATTCAAATGTTTTTGTGTGAAAAAAGTTGTTGGGTGTTATTTCCTGAAGTGGCCGGGTTTTGGAACCTGATTGGGTGGAAATCACTCAACTTAATCTGGCAGCACTGGTCACAGCATATCGTTTTTTCTATTAAATGGTAAATGGTCTGCACTTATATAGCGCTTTTCCACCTTCATGGTGCTCAAAGCACTTTACATTAGCCTCATATTCACCCATTCACACACACTCATACACCAGTAGGTTTCTAAGGTTCTGTCAGTCCTACTGAGAGCCTAAGTCAGGGTTCACTGTCTTGCCCAAGGCTCAACAAATCAACACTCTCATTATACCATGTCTAGACTGGCATCTTGTTACACCCCAAAAAGTATAATGGCAATCAGATTATAAATAGGTCTGACATGACTACAGTGGAGATTTACTTCAGTCTATACTGTAGTGCTAACTTGCTTGTTTGTTGAGGTCTCCTCAGTTGTTTGAGTGGCCTGCGCACAGAACTTCTTGACCCTTCCTCAGCAGGTCTCACCACTTGATTTTGTCCCTTGATTTCTTCTAAACTGGTGCTAGGTCTCCCATAATTAGCCTAGCATCTTCCAGGATACAGTTAGTCCATGATTTCCTGGGCCTTCCCCTTGAATGTTGCCCATAGTTTGGTTTCCAGTTCAGTAGATACCTGGGCAGTTGATCTTCAGACATTGTGAAGAGCCACATCCGTCTCAAAGTGCCGCTGTTAAGTGGAGGAATGGTAAATGCTAAATGGACTGCAATTATATAGCGCTTTTCCACCTTCATGGTGCTCAACGAGCTTTACATTAGCCTCACATTCACCCATTCACACACACACTCATACACCAGTAGGTTTCTAATGTTCTGTCAGTCCTACTGGGAGCCTAAGTCAGGGTTCAGTGTCTTGCCCAAGGACACTTTGACATGTGGACAGCCAGAGCCGGGACGCAAACCGCCAACCCTTCAGTGATTGGATGGCCCCTTCTCCCAACTGAGCCAAAGCCGCCCCTCGTAAGAGAAAATATTTTCATAATTTAATGGGGGTGTTTTTCACTAAATCAAAGACAAACATTTGGAGTTATTATGTACATGCTATTCTATTATTTTACTGGTCAAACTCACTGGAAATTAAATTGGGCTAAATGTGGCCCTTGAAAGAAAATGAGTTTGAGACCCCTGCTCTAACGTGTGGGTGGATTGGGATTTTCCACTATACTCAAAATGATGGAATCTAGTAATTTTCCACTGTTTTACTGTAAACTTTTATTTTTTTCATAACCGGTTGCATGTTTTCACTCTAATCATGGTGGCATCCTTGTTTCTTCCCTTGTTAACAACAATGAGGTGAAGTTGCCCAACCTAACCACTGAATGTTGGGGTTGAGACATATATCTTGAAAAGTGAATGTCAGAGCTCTCATTCTATCATGAGACACCAGGTCCACATCAAGAATTTCTCTGGGACACAGTGTAATAAATCACACATTAGAGGTTCCCACTATAGCAGTACTGAGGCCTTGAGACCAAGAAAGAGACAAAATCTAGTCAGTGCAGGAGTAAGATGGTTAAAAAATAAAATAAAATAAAATAAAAAACATATATATATATATATATATATATATATATATATATATATATATATATATATATATATATATATATATATATATATGATGTGCCTGTAACTACACTGGAACAAGTTAAGTCATTTAATGGAAATTACATGGTATCAGAGCTGCAAAATGCCTAATTGCTTCTTCCTACATGTTAACCTAGCTATGTTGATGATTGTTACCATGAAATTGTATCGAAATGACCATAGAAATGTCCACCTTAATGAAAACTGTTTGCATTGCTATTACCTAGAAACTGCAGAGTAATTGTGCTAAGAACTGCATGGAAGTTACTTGTAATAAGTCGTTAAAAAATGTATTATTACCATGAAATTACATTAAAATGACCATTGAATTACCACCTTATTAATGATCCATAATGTAAAGTGTTACCATGATGTTTGTCAGTGTAAAAGTTAAATTTTTAAGTGAAGAATGTCTCCATTTGTGGTAAAACCATTGAAGAATCAGTGAGAATATGTAAGGACACACCTGCAATTTGTACAGGTGATATCATTGTGTCTGAATCTGTCCATGGTTGGTTCACAATCAGTTTCAACTAGTGATTTCTTCCTCTCTGAATACTTTTCACCTTGATTGAAGTAAAATGCGCCGAGACAGTGAACATTTTGGTGTTGTATATGTGTAACACTGTTACAATCTCAGTACAAGTGATGGATCCAAATGCAGGACTCAGACACTATAGACTGTGTTTACAGATTTTATTGATAAAAATTTGAATGTATTGAGTGGATGATTCCTCAGTAGGGTTCCGCGAGTGACCAAAAAGACGGGGAACCTTTTAATGAGGACGGAGGCAGAGAGAGCAGGGTCAGGCAGGCATGGGTCAAAAACAGGCAGAACACTTGTATCCAGGAAAATCCAAAAATCATCCAGAAGAAAGGTCAGGTCCAGGGTCCGAGAGATGATGAAGCACCAGCAGGGGAAAGGCAGGCTCGAAATTGCGCACACAAATCCAAGCAAGACAGACAGGGGCAAAGACAGAAACCGAAGAAACCAAAATACCAAACCGAGTCAAACACTGAAACAAACACAGAATAGAATCCTGCTCATAAGTCGCTACCAGGGCTGACGAATTCGCACTCGACCACAAAAAAAGGGGAAACTTATATACTGGGAAAGACAGGTGGAACACAGTCGAGATTATGACAAACACGTACAATAAGACATGAAGTCCATAGAGCTGTTCAAACACTCAACTGAACATCATTATCTTTAGCATAAACTAGGGCTGGGCGATTTTCTCTTTTAAAAAAATCTCCGATTTTTTCCCAAAAAACTCGATTCACGATTCACGATACGATTTTTTTCCCCACGTGGGCTAAATGAAAAAGAAAACACTAGAAACATGGTTTCTTTTGTCTTCTTTTTTAATTAAATAACATGTAAAACAAAAATACTTCTACAAATAACTGTAAATAATAAATCAGTTGTACAAAAGGTGCAACTGCAACCTGAGACTTTGTCTACATGAACTGTAGTAAGTCCAGACATATCCACCACTGTTACAGGAAAAACAGTGCAAAAAAAATAGTGCAAAAGATACATTTTGTTGGAAAAAATAAAGCTTAAAATATTTTAACAACTAAAACAATATACATTAATACTCATATTATATGAAAAACATTGCAAAAAACGTAGTAGTGCAAAAGTAAGATAAAAAGAAAACTAGTAACATTTTTACTTTGTAAGGACAAAATAAAACAAAACCTTATTATCAATCAAACTACTTCAATAAACCTGAACATGTTACCAATATTTTGGATATATGATGTTATTGCGTCTGTTATCGCTCCACATCGTGCTCCATGCAGAGTCCTGCACGGGTTCGGGTACCTGTGGGTGAACCGCAAATTTTCACGAAACGGGTGAAAAATGTTGTGCTGTGTCGGATACGAGTTCGGTTCGGTTCATTTATTGCGGGTCGTTCGGGTGCGGATTTTTTTTTACGTCGGAAAACGGGTCGGAGTTTAAACATGACGGGTACGGGCGGTTGCGGTATGTCAAAATCAGAACCGATCAGGTGTGCCGCGAGAAAAACTTTCAGTCAGTGTTTGTTGAACATTTTGAAGAAGTACTGGCAGCGCTAGTCTCTGCCTTTTCTAAGAGTTCTACACACCCCTCCCCCTCCCCCATAGGATGCTTTCGCTTCAGATGTGCAACTACGGAAAGCAGCCTGATTCATGGTTTTCTTTTTGCGAGGAAAAAAAGTGCGTGTGGAGGGGAATCGGATTGCACGATTTTCCTAAAATATGAATCGATTTTGTCACAAAACTCGATTTTAAATCTAAATCGATTTTTTGCCCAGCTCTAGCATAAACTGTGGCTTTCTTGGCTAAAAATGTTAATTATCTTTAAAGTTACATAAATCGGTATCTGTTGAAGCTGGCCAAATTCCAAAATTAAAAATCATTTGTCCCTTTCCATTGACCAGTTGTTTATAATCTCTTCAAAGTCAGGTCTCAAGGGGCACAAAGGAAGGTATAGGCCTCTGGTTGTTCTCCATGTATTCACTCTCAAAATGTCAGCTCCAAACAAAGGCTCAGTATAATTATGCTTACAGCTTACAGTGTGGTTACCGCCATGTTCTGTACTGTGACTCTGGTTGTCTTGTGAGCTGAATCACTGCTTTGTTGGGTAATCCATTTTACCCTCACATAATGCATGTCTTTTTTTTTATAGATCTCACATAGCTGTGCCAGCAAAACCAGTTCATTATCAAAGTCAGTCCTGAAATGCTTTGTCTGATTTACAACCACAACTTAACCAATTAAACAGCACAACTCCACTGAGGAAACAAACGTTACGGCTGCTTGGGAGCTTAATGGGGAACCACAGCTTGTCATGGCTTGCCTCGATAATCAAGACTTACTTTGCAAGACAGAAGCATTGCAAGGAGTCAATTAGACTATTATTAAGTCTTAAAGCAACTTAACAAATATGCTGTTCTAGTGGCTAAAAATATACGTCCCAGAGCAGGCTTTCCCCTTTTCATTTCCTGTTTTTTTGTTGTTGTTGTTGTTTTTTTTGTTTTTTTTTCCAATTTCCATTTTTAATTGACTAATTGATTTATACTTACAGTCTAAATTATATATACAAAATATGAATGACTAATATTAAGCCATAATGACCCAAACATCCACCAGTGACCAAACTCATACACTGACCTAAAATATTTAATAACTTCTGATCCATTAATCCTATTAATGCATATAAATAATTGGTGTAAAATGCAGTTCGTCATCTGTTCATGGTTATCAGGTATGAGCTATTTGGCCATTCAGAGGCTCCATCGTTACTATGGAAACACTGTCATCTTTTATAGCATTGATTCACCAGTACAACTTCTGCAGTCACAATAATGACAATGTTCAGTTAATATGGTTTACTGAAAAAAAATCACCTTTTCTAAAGATTTCTCTATTTTTGATATAACCCTTGAACGTAATATGACCATGTTGATTAATGTACATGAACAGTAAAAGACATAAGAAACAACCCAACTTTCACTAACACAAAAACACAGAGTATAATATTATGATAAATTGTGATTAAAACACAAAAAAAAACAAATAAAACAAAATGTTAAAATAGAGAGATAGAGAGAAAAATTTGTTTGAGAACTGATACAAAAATAGTCTGAGTCTTTATGGGTTAATTAATTTACACAGTTTCGCAGTTTGGGATCAGTAAAGTCTGTCTGTCTTTCTGTCTAGCTAGCCAGCTAGCTATCACATTTGATTGAAAATGAATTTTATTTAAGCAAATTTTTGATATGCCTGCAAGTAACTAATATAGGAGTTTAGTTTTAGTTTTTAGTATCGTTTTATTTTCATCTCAAAAGTAAGTCAATAATATTTAAAATAGCATAACATAAAAATTTACATTCAGGTGTCTCACAATGAATGCACACAAATGCAGGTTGATGGCGATATCCTTTGCAGATCAGGCATCAGTTTATATGAAGTAATTGAAGTCAGTGGTTCCAACAACGCTCTTATGATCTGCTTGTGATTTAGCAATTAGATTTGAGGCAAAGATGAAGCAAAATGTTCCTGGAGGTGTCAGTAATTTCCAATGGTATGTAGCTTGTCTCATCTAATGTATGATGTACAATGGACCCAACTGTTGTGTCTAAATAGCTAGTAGCAGCCTTAAAATGTGTCATTCCATGGTTATTTCATCAATATTGCTGTGTTCTCCATTGTTATTGAATACATTGTGTGTTGGTCAGTGCTGGGTACGTTACTTTGAAAAAGTAATTAATTACAAGTACTAGTTACTTCCCCCAAAAAGTAATTGCGGTACTAACTGCATTAGTTTACTAGCAAAGTAAATAGTTACCAGGAAAAGTATTTTTGCGTTACCTTTTTTTTTTTGCTTAAAAATGTCAAAGAAACGAAACAGTTTAACAGAACAGTTAAACAGGGTATCAATCCTTGTTCTGTGATGTTACTTTGGATGTGATTTAAGCTGCTTCCTCAATTAATCTATGTGGTACGTCTCGCGCTAGTTTATAACGTTTGCTCAAAACATAAACAAAATACAAAGCTAGAACTTCTATAACAGCTAGACTGGGGCAGTAACTTGAAACCTGCTTAAAATGACTTGACGGGTGCTCTACAGTAAAAGGAGTTTAAGCAGTACTGCAGGCTGGTGGCAGCCGTTAACCGTTTTTTACACCATATTTACCAGCAAAATATACTGGAATATTGATTATTTCCTCTGTGTTGTTATGTTAACATAACATCGGCTCGACTCATGTTTAAAGTCACTGAAGCGCCGTGGTGCATACGGCTACGTGTATGTGTGTGTGTGTGTGAGCCGACAAAGCAACTGTTTTCTTTTCTCAGTGACTGACTTCAACTGGTTAGTGGGGCTCAGTGATTGGTCAAGATTTAATGCATTTCGTCATCCCTAGTCCACGTCTAGTCTCATGATTTCTTCCTATGCTGACAGTTTTTGTTAGTGGCGTTATCATAGTAACCCATGCGATATAAAAACGTCATCAACAGGGTAATGGGGCCTTTTCTGTATGGAGAAAGAGAGGAAGGGGCTAACTCATGGCTAAGGCAAAAGTAGTTCCCCCAAAAAAGACCCGGAACTTCCGGTAGTGGAAACACGCCTGTAACGCGTCACATTATTTTCAGAGTAATGCTAATGGTGATACATTTATGGAAAAAGTTATTAAGTAATTACTCCGTTACTTGAAATGTGGCTGCGTTAGTAATGCCGTTATACTCTAATGCCATTATTCCCAGCACTGGTGTTGGTTCTATTTTTAAAAATGTCTATTGCTTTGTTTCAAGCTTTTTTTGCACGGTACAAAAATTACTTGAGGTCAAACAGCAAAGTTTACTTCCGCATACATGTCCAGTTTGATCCGCCATTTTTTTCAAGTCTGTGCTTCACCTTCGCAGAGAGAGAGAGAGAATCATGCAGAACTCTTGCCTACTGCCGGACCTTTGCTGTGCAACAATTGCTCAATCAACATACCAGGGCGGGAGTACATGCTTCTTTATGCATGAGTATTCCCCACCCTAGAATGTTAATTGACCAATAACAGTGCAGGAAGTGTCTGATAGTGGGAGGGGGTTCTGCATCTGTCAACAGCGGAAAGATCAAAAGTCAGTTAGTTACACAACTTTCCAGCATATTTGTTTGTTCAGAGATTGAAAGAAATATTTAGAATTTAAAACGAGTCTGGATCCACTTTAATCAAGAGGGGGAAACCAAAGGCAAAATGCTGGGGACCCAGTTTACGTCTAAAACACTGTCGTCAACTGTCGTCAGTGCAGATGCAAGCAGTTATTGGTTAGGAGTCCTCCTGCAGAGCCATGATGGGGTCCTGAAGCCTGTTGCGTTCTTTTCGTGTACGTTGACTGATGCCGAGAAGCAATACACTCAGATTGAAAAAGAGTGCCATGCGGGAGAATAGGCCTCTGAGCTTTTCTATCCGTATCTTTGTGGACTAGAGAGATACAAGCTGCTTACAGACCACAAGCCACTGGTAACTCTAATCAACTCAAAAGACCTCTACACTGCACCAATTCATTGTCATCATCTGCTTATCAGGTTAATTAAGTTGAACCCAGTCGCAGAATATGTTCCAGGCAAACATCTAGTCGTCACAGATGCCTTGTCTATAGACAACCCATGGCAGACACTGATCCACGTGTAGGTCACCTGGATCAGTGTCTGTCATGGGGAAGCTGAGGTAAATGCGTACATAGACTCAGTTGAGGATGATCTGAGCGTAAGGAAGCCAGTCATCGAGCAGATAAAAGACCAGACAAGACCAGATGCTGAACTCCAGTGTGCCCTCAAGTATGTCCAAAAGGGGTAGCTGGAACACGAGAAGAGCATAGCTGTTGGAGCAAGCAGTTACTTCAAAGATCGTGGCTCACTCAGTGAGGCCAATGGATTGCTGCGACGTGACACACAGATTGTGATTCCTAGCAGTATGAGAGACTACATGTTGCAGAAGATTCCAAAGGGCCACCAAGGCCTTACCAAGTGCAGAGAACGGTACAATGGCACTGTGTGGTGGCCAGGCATTGCCTGTGACGTGAAAAAGCTTGTGACGTCATGTAAACACTACAACATCTACAGACCAAGCCAGAACAAAGATCTGTTGATCTCCACACCACTGCCAGATCTACCATGGCAAAAGCTGGCAGCTGACGTGTGTGAGTTCAAAGGTCATCACTACCTAATCGTTATAGACTACTTCTCCAGATGGCTCAAATTCAGAAAACATCATACAGAAGGTGAAAAGCATCTTCACATGCTACCGAATTCCTGAGGAGCACATCACAGATAATGGCCTCCAGTTTTCAGCCGAACAGTCCAGAAACTTTAGAGCTGAGTACGACTTTCAGCACGTTAATTCGAGCCCTCACTTCTCACAATTTAACAGCATGGCCGAACAAGACATGAAGACAGCAAAGTGGATTCCCAAGCAAGACAACCCTCATTTGACTCTTCTGAGCTACCACTCAACACCAACAGAGCCAACTAGGCAAAGTCCTGCCAAGTTGCTAATGGGTGGAGAAATCCGTACAACACTCCCTGTACTCAAAGACAGCTTGCAACCAATGTGGCCAGATCTAGAGACTGTCAAGAAAAATGACACAAAAGCAAAACAGTCCTACGAGAAGTAATACAACCGCAGGTACTCCGCCAAGCCCCTACCAGCACTCTCCACCGGTGACAAAGTCTGATTGAAGATCGATGGAAAAAAGACTTGGACAACACCAGCGACTGTAAAGTGCTAGGAGGAGGCACTACGTTCCTTTACACTGGAGACTGAGCGAGGTGACACACCGCGATGGAACCGGCGCTACATCCGGCTCGTCAACCAGGAGCAGTCATCATTGCGAAAGATAGATGTTCCTTGGCCGGTGGCTCAAGATGGACAGTGTGAGCCAGCAGAGCAGGACTTAACCAACACCAATGCTCCTGCTGACGCCCCTGGTTCCCCTGAATACCCAACTCCGGTCATCACCAGGTTTGTTGGACTGTTAAGCCAAACCCCAGGTATGTTAGTTAGTTGAGATGATGGACAAAAGGGCAGAATAAATCCCTTCTCATCTCCAGGGAGTGTGGTAGTCAACCCACACCCTTAGTTACTTATATATATTAAAACTAAAAGGACATTAAAAGAAAACAATGATTGAAAAAAAAGAGAAAAGGAAAACTGTGGGGAAAAAATATAAAAAAAACTTTGTAAGGATGTTTTTTTGTTGGGTATATGGAAGAATTTTGGTTGACAAGTAATGACTGAGATAAAGTTGGTGTATAAGTATACATATAGTTTGAAGTTCTACCGACGATTAGCGTTTGTATAGTGTATGTCTCCTCAACTTGAAAAGGGGGGGTGGGGTGTCATGTAGAATAAATGTACAAGTGCATAATATTGCCTACTGTGCATGTCCGGAGTTCTATGAGTCATGCAGCATGAGATACCTGTGTTAGCTAGTTTAGCTGTCTGTCATGTGCGTTCAATGAATAACATGTTAGAAATATGATGTTGCCTACTTTACATTATTTGGAGATGTAAATATCATACCTTCCTCTTGTGTTAGCTTTCTGTTACCATCTCTTATGCTAATGGATAGTTTTGACCCATGTCTTAAATCAGCTGTAAAATAAAAAAAAAAAAACCCAACTGGTCTACAAGTAAAATGCGTCCAGAATAAAACTAATGAAATGTTCCCACATGTGTGTTTGTTATAAAGAAAATTCAAGTCTTAAATGTTGGTTGGCTCAAGTATCCAACATAAGTCTGGGGTCAAAATGTTAGATTCTCAGAATGAACAAGAGAATAGGTTTTAGTCCAAAGGAATATTGGTCTCAGATCTACCAGATCTACTTAAAAACATTGTCTGCACATTATGATCCATTCACTTTACAGGTTCTTTCGAGTGGAATATTTATAAATCCATTGTATACATGTACATAAGCCACCATATGTGTGAAATAACACACCACCATATATATTAAAAACATGAGCTAAGCAACACTTTTTTTCTGATTCACCTTATAAAATGTAAGATTTAGCACATTTAATGTCTGAAGCAGATTTCTAAAAAAAAAAAAAAAATGGTAGACCAGCGTTATGTACCATTGAATCTGCTTCTCATCTCTTGGTTTCCTTGTTAAGCTTCTCTGTTCATGAAAATAATGGCTTTAATATTTTTGATGTGGGCCTCTGGGCCTTTTTTCTTAGTTCACCCCTGGATGTGCCCTCTGTAAATCCCCACCTCTTTACTAACCTGACCTCACATGTGTGGACATGCCCGTCTGTGCACTTGTTGTGTATTTGTGCAGGTAAACTGGATAATAAGGCAAAATAATAAGCCAAAAGCTCACGTGTTTGGATATGACTGTCAGTGTGTTGGCTGTTTCAATTTTGGCTCTAATCTTATTTTTATAACTGGGTCAAAACCAACCCTAATAACACAAAGGTTGTAATTTCAACCAGACCATTTCATTAGTTAGTGAAAAAAACATGTTTGTATTATTATTATTTTTTTAAATAGAGGTTCCTGACAAAGTCAAAAAGCTTTGAAGCAAAACAAATTGTATGTGGTTCATTAATCCATTTGAAATTTTAAATGGATTGGTACCCACACTAACATAACAGAAAGGTTAAGATTCACACCATACAATGATGTCATGAACAAAGTGATTTAGAATATTATTTAGTACACTTAAAGAAGTGGTTAAATGGGCTTATCTGATTTTATATTTATTTTAATTTCTTATCTTTTAAATAAAGTTGATCATAAACATGTATTGTTGCTTGTCATTAGTGTTCAAAAATTGTGTTATATTTCCACAGAATAATATAAACAAATCTATAACAAACACTACATAGATTTACCTGAGTAATTTTGCATATTTCCATGCCTTTTTAGAAAGAGTTTTAAATTCATTCAGTATGCGAGGTCTTATTTTGTTGCCACATTCTACTCTTTGTCATCTCCCTTTCTCAAGATTTATATCAATGTTTTATAGTCATGGTAACTGCATGAAAACTGTGAGCTACATTTTTTTCTTCTCACAACAGATTTTAATCATTGACTTGTCATCACTTTACAAATGAAATATTTTATTTAAGAAAGCAAGAAAATCTGATTAAAATCAAACTGACTCCAGCAAAAATAAATCAGTTAGATTTTAATATTAAAGTCTACTCAGTATTTAATTATAAAAATGTTGTCATTGTATTTAAATTAAAATTTGTCAAAATCATATTTTATTTTCTTACCATGTTACATTTATGTATAGCGTCAATCAAGACTCATCTTTAACAGTGCAGTTAAAACATACATATATTTTGCATGTTAGGCACAAAATACTATCAAAATACCATAATTTATGTATTTTTGACATGTTCTTTCAGAATTTTATCAATTTGCTGAATTCAAAATTAGTCACTTTTATCATGACTAGCATCCTGAAAGTATTATAATAAACAAGATTTATGTTCATCTTAATTTGCTTCTTTAACCTTTTCAGACATAGGAGTCACTGCAGTGGATAGCTGTTCAAAGGTGTTCTCTGGTATAATTATGGATTTAGTTTTAGTTTCATATCTGCTGACACAGTGGATGCTTATGCATCATCTCATACACTGTAAACGTGCTTTTCCTGATCTACAGTTACAAGGTTTAGTGTAAAAAAAAGCCTATTGTTATTAGACTGTAATTAACTATTTTTGTTTTCCACAAATCTTTCTTTCTTTCTTTTGGCACATTACCTCCATCATTAGATTAGAGGCATTAAACATGCTTTTATTTCATAGTTCTCATCCATTATAATAGTAAATACATGTTTCTTTATTTCTAAAAATTAAATGTATGGTGTCCAACTGAGTGGACATTTTTGTAACTCCATGAAAAATAGTTCACAGTAAATTATCTAAAGAGCAATAAAACACTTAGAGAAAAAAAACTTGATTAAGGTTCTCAAAATTCTTGTATGAGATGGTTAAAAAAATATATGCAAAACTGTCAGAATGAGGAATATTGTTCTTAATGAATGGCAATTTTCTCTCATCACACGGAGCAATTCTTCATTCCACCACATGGGGTCACTGTTGGTACTAAAATGACAAAACAATAACTAAACCATTAGCCTTCTGGTCCTTCAACTGTCGAACTTTGAATGTTTAAACCACTGAATCGGGTGGAGTTTAAAATTAAAAGTTACATAAATACGCACAAAGTCAATACATAACCGGACAATCAGATAGTTTGAGGTTCCTCATTATTCAGTACTTGTTCTTTCAGTCATGAGATCAGAGTGGGCCCGCCTCCAACTCCGACGTGTACACTCTCGCGCAGAGGCTTCTGGGAAATTGAGTCCACGCTCTAAATAATTCAAGCTCCCATTCCCTTCTCCTCCTCCGTTAACAAGATGCCGGCCGTACATCACAAACTGCTTCTAGAAGACGCTTTGCAGGACAGTCCGCAGGTAGGCCTGTGCGGGTTTGAGCTCGTTAAAATGCACACATGTCAAATTAAACGCTGTTATGAGCTCTGGAGTTAGCATAGTAGCCAAGCCTATCCTGTCGCCGGTGAGGCTGCTTCCACTGGTCGGCGACAGCCCTCAATTAACATGCTGTTTTTATGGGAACTTAATCCTATGCCATAAGTGGCTGCACCCTTTTCATGTAAATTATTATCTGGTTTCATCAGTACGTATCATATAATTGTAAATTTCGACGTTAGTGGTCCTCTGTGTTTACAAAGCTACCGCTCGTGCCAGCGCTTTCCTCTCCGCCAAAGGGGATATTCTAGGTGCATGTTCAGTTTTATACCTCATCCTAAATTCTTCCCCTGATTCCATTTTATCTTTGACTATCTATTGCATCCCTTTGGATTTTGGGCTACACTTAAATATGTGGTCAAACAGGGCCTGATTCACAGGATGTGGGAGGGGTTTCCAATATCAGGCTTCCCTAGAATTAGTCAATAGTCTGCAACAGGAGGAGAGCATGGTGAATGCACATTATACCATACCATATACCTACCATACTATGACTCACAGGTGTGTTTTACCAGATCCAGCTTTTCAGTCATTATTTTTAAGTGCATCTTTTCTCTTACCATTTACTATAACGAGTCAAGCTCTTCATTAGGATCATTAGGTAAAATGTACATAGCTTGTTTTCTAGTTATTCTTAGGTATGAATAGGACTGATCAGGACAACATGAGCTCTTTCTATAGCTTGCAGTGGTGGACGTAAACTGAGGCAAACTGTAAACAGACTTAACCTGGGTGTGTTCCTCTGTGCTCTATTTGCCCCACCTTGCTGCACCTGTTTAATAAAAACACACACACACACCCAGGCAGGAGTTCTTCAGTTTGCATAACCAGCCTGCAGTAAAATCATCCTTAACCCTTTTGTTTTACATTAGTATGGTTCCACCCAGAATTGTAGTTTTCATTAACAATGGATCTTTCTAATTGTTTGGTCTGTAAAATATTACTAAATGGATTATGTAATCCATACAAATATATCTATCTCACTGTCACAAAGGAAGAAAGAAATCAGAAAATAGAATCTATTCTAGACTGTGAGAATGAATGACAATAATAACAATGTAGACTTTTTTTTCCAGTAAAAATGACTCAAAGCAAAGAATACAAGTCAAAGATGTTTTTGTTTTTGTTGTTACCTCACTTTACTATGTTTTTCAGGCTACATCTGCTTTTATTCTCTGATTGTGTATGTGTATGATTTGTTTATTTTAGTCACATTCTAGATTTATTTCCATTAACATATCATCAACTTAATTGGTGTTGATATTACTAATAAAGTGCTGGTATATAAATATGTAGTCATTAAAAAAAAATCAAAATCAATTCAAATGATTATTTTTATGACACTGTTGAACGATTACATGTGGACTTTGCACTTGTCTCATTCGTCATCTTATTTCACTTTTCTGTCTTATGAGTGTAATGTGAAAATCTCTTTATATTTTATATTTTAAATGTTGTAATTGTTTTAGTTAAATTACATTGAAAGTGTACCTGAAACTTCATCATCCCGATGAAAACAGCCATAAGCTCCCATGTGACCTAGAGGGAAGCTTAAACTGTGTTTACAAAACAGCTGTTAAAAGATATTGAGTAACAGGAACATTTGACAAGAATTACAACACACCAAGCCCAATGTCAGAGTTTTTAAATACAGATTAACAACACAAGGTGATAAAGCAAGTACTGTGTCTAAATATTCTGTTTAATATTTTTTAGGTTTGTTTATTTTGATTCCAGAAAAAGTCTAAAAGAAGTGCAATTCAACACCTTCACATTGCACCATAGACACGTTGTTTGTTAACCATATCTGTATATCTCCAAGCACCATGTTTTACAACTAACTGACTAATTATGCAATAACTTAAGCTCTGTTAACGATGATCTGACTGTTAAATTTTTTGGCCGTGTTCATTAAAATGGTGTGAATATCTTTTGCTGTGCAGACTCGTTCCTTGCTCAGTGTTTTTGAAGAAGATGCTGGGAATCTTACAGACTATACCAACCAGCTGCTGCAGTCGATGCAGAGGGTATTTGGAGCTCAGGTATTTCATAAAACAGACATAATCTTACACATGGTCATTCCTGATAGCTGTGTGTGCTTATATGTGTTTAGATTTAACTTTTGGTTGAACATTTGCAGCATCGAACCCATGCACAAGTATCAATAGATAATATCAGGTTGACTGGGAGTGTTGTTTTGAAATATCTGATCAGTTATATTCTTGACCTTCAGGAAGATAAATGACCTTCATCTGTGATTAAAGGGAAGACTACTGTTGGAAATACAGCTGGTCATATTATTTCTGAAAATATATTTTGTGGAGTTTGATCATCCATCCCTTGTTCTGGTGTAAATATTTGATCTAGTGCAACTTTTCTGTGGATTTTGCCTCAACACAAAATCATTACATTACAGTCAAAGTACAGCCTCAATTTGTCTTCCAAAGAGTGCATAGCCTATCCAACACTACTTCATACCTTTTTTCACAAGTCTGTTGGTGGGTCTGGCATTCATATGAGGCATGAATTCTTTTTTTTTTTATTGTGTCTAAGGAGTGAAGAGAGAATTATGTGTTGTGTGTAAAACTGTCATTTGCTTCATTTTGCTTATCAGAGTGAGATGGGATTGGCCACAGAGCAGCTCTCCCAGCAACTCCTGGCATATGAAAAAAAAGTATGTATATGTGACTTGCTTTCCTCAATTTTCAAGCTAATGAACCATGCAATCTTTATGTATGACTGCAGCAAAATTTTAATAATGGAATTTCATACTGTATTCTGGACATTGCTGTTGGTATGTAAATCTTAATTAAGACTTGGTTTTCAACCTGGAAAAGTAGGTTCCTGTTTTGAAACATGATTAATTGCAGTATCCAATTTGCAAGGCAAAAATGAAGCATCAATTGAAGTGGAACCAACATTAATATTTAACCTTGAGGTGTTATACATCAAATAGCTCACACTGCATTTAAGGACTTTGTTATTTTATTTTAGCTGCTAGTTGTAATGCTGACACTGTAAATTCTTGATTTCTGTTAAAATACACAAAATATTTGGAATCATTTAGTGCTGTTTGAGTAAAAGAGTGGAATGTCAGTGGAGCGGATGAGGTGTGGGGTTGTCATTTGAAAGTTCATCCTTATTTTCAGTCAGTTTGCTTGAAGAGCCTGTTTGAAGTTTAGTATGGAGGTATTTTATTCAGCAAACAAAAACACCAAAATGAAATAATTACGAAAATCAACAACAAGCCTATTAAACAAACCTTAAATAGTGCTAGGTCCCTTCAGTTTTTGATTTATGAGGAAAAACTGTCCCTTAATGGAAGTGCTTTTAACAAAATACACAGCTCAGCATCTTAGCATGAGGTTTATTAGCATGTTTGGCATCATTCCCTGAATAGTGCACTAGAATTCCTGGCAGGAAAGGGTTTTTTTTGTTATTGTTTTTTTCTTTGTTTGTTTTTTTTTTTTTACTTTCCAGCTTCTTGTATAGGCTAGGGTCATGCAACATTCTGCAGTTTGTGGATAAAACCTGCCTTTCTCTCTTCCTATTCTTCCGTCTAGAATTTTGCCCTTGGAAAAGGTGATGAGGAAGTAATCACTACACTGCAGAGCTTTGCCAAGACTGTAGGGGAGGTAAGTACTATATCTGCAGTTTTGGGGGGTTTATATAAGATAAACCATTGTATATCCACGAGTTGGTTCTTTATTATATTATAAAGAATGTTGCACCTCAGCTTATCTAGCACAGCAGGGAAAATGACCTCCACAAAGAGACCCGGTTATTATCCTCCCTCTATGTCCAGAAATGATTGTAAATGGGGACTAAGAGGGGAATGGCAAGGTGGATTTGATGCCTATTGCTCCGGATATACAGAGGAAGTCAGCATGTGGGGAATGATGAAAGAAGGGGAGTGAAGGTATACAGATAAAACAGATGGATGTGTCACTTTGAGCCTTGGGGGTCCATGAGACTGCACAGTCAGCACTCAGATGAATTGAGAATGCACACGTATGCCCACATATGTTCAGAGGACATAGGTTGATTGTATGTTTGACCTTACCTCATTATGCACAGAGAAAAAGATGATTTCATACAAACTTTAACAATTGCTAAATCATTCAGGCTAAACAAGGTCTGAACTGGTGAGTGTTGCTTCTCGGTAGACCTGAAGAATTATAATAGCATTTGTTTTCACGTACATTATACATACCTTTTTCCAAGATCTGAGTAAATTGCAGTTTTCATTATTCTCCTCATAAAAGGCAATGTTTCGCAATATGAGCACTTAATGATGTAGGGAAGGCACTGGCTGCAGTTATGCACCCTTAGCTCTGAAAATGTTACTTTCCAGCTTGTTGCAGGGATAGCTGGGAGCAGATGTCACTGTACTTATTAAGACACATTCAAATCCCACAAGATGTTTGGCTCGGGTAAATGTTCCCTTTTTGTCTCAGTGCAACGCTTGATATTTTTCTGTGTGTTCATTTCATCCAGCTGAACTCACTCCACTCCGAGCTGGCCAACCAGATGGCAGACAGTATGGTCTTCCCCTTGATCCAGTTCAGAGAGAAAGACCTCACAGGTATGGATGCAGACATTTTCAAACACATGCAAAAGTTTATTATTGTAATAAAATCTCCATACAATTATAAATAACTACTCTGTTATCTGTACAGTAATTGTGTTAAGTATTAAAGATTTTGTTAAATGTTAAAGAGCATGATTTAATATACAATATATGGTGAATTAAGTCTGTAGACCAGTGCCAACAAGCAGCCTGATTATCTTCTTTAAAAAGCAATAATGCGTTTATAAATATGCTTATCTTCTCAGGTTGTGTGAACTCACTATATATTTATTGTTTCAGAGATAAGCACACTAAAGGAAATATTTGGAATCGCCACAGATGGTAAATGTTAATTTCTAATCTATGGGTTTAGACAACAACAATTGCAGCAAGTTTCCAGTCATTATTCTCTGATCCATTCTTTCCTGTTGTGCAGAGCATGAGGCAGCTATGGTCAAGTACAGCCGCCTGCCGAAGAAGAAGGAAAATGAGAAGGTAAAGTGACTGCAAAAGTGCTCTCTCGGTTTTCACTCATTGATCATGGTTATAAAAGGCTTTACCCTGCAGTAATGAGCTGGTAATGCAGTGAGAGTGTTGTTTTTCTTAGCAGCTGGAATACAACATGGATTTTATTACAGTAGACTAGATTAAATATTCCATCATAACATTATGCAAGATAAAGAATGCAAGATAGAATTTATTTGCTTGTTTACTTTCAGTTTATTCAGTAGCATGTGTTTGGCTGTTCAACATAATGCAAATCCATTTCTTATTTGTATGTATGGGGGTGTAAACAAGTGTTTGCATGTGCGTGTATGTTTGTGCACAGAGCTAAATTTCACAGTGAGTGTAAGCTGGACACATCCAGTATATTTGCATGGTTAACCATTTTTTGTCTTGTCAGCTGAAGTCAGACATGGTGAAGGAAGTGGCCTACACCAGAAGGAAGCAGCACCAGGCCTCACTGCAGTATTACTGTGCCCTTAATGCTCTGCAGTATCGCAAGAGAGTAGCCATGCTTGAACCAATGCTAGGCTACACACAGGCACAGGTACTACACAACCAGCAGGAGTAAAATGAACACAATTAACACTTCGAAGACCTAAAACGATTTTTGTGGTGGCTTCCAAAATGTTTGTTCTCTTCATTTAACCTTTCCCAAATGATTTATCATCCCTTATGATTATTATATTATCCAATTTATTTGATCATGTGGATGTTCATAAATGCGTAGTGAGAAAATCTAAAGATGATTACCAAAACACAGGTGATTGAAAAAGAAATTACTTTTTCACCAAATATGTTAGAAATTGAACTTGAAAAAAATAGGCATCTACTGTATATCCAGTTATTTGTCAAACTATGTTTTATCAGTGAATTAAGGTTGCCAAAGAGGGAGGTGTTTCTATTTTCACTACAGAGTCATTGAACGTCTAAATGGGCTAAAAAACTGAGAAACTACATTTCATTCTTTCATCCTCTGAACTCGCTTTATCCTCACTAGGGTCAGACGGGTCGAAATTACATTGCTCTTGAATTATTTTAATGTATTGATTTGATTAGTGGTTCAAAAGCTGTTGAGTCTTTTTTATCAGTAGATTCTTTTAGCATGATTCTCGCAGGCAGATGTTTAAATCTTTCAGTTCAGTTCTTTGTCTTTGTGTAAAAACCAAAATAGTGGTGCAGGCATAGCAAGGCAGAATTAGATTGACATGAGACTCCTATATTGAAACAACTGTTCATTTTCATAGTACAATAAGGTGTTTTGAAGTTGTTAATGTGTATCTCTTGGGTACATAAAGAAACAGCATTCGCAAAAATGAACGACATGTGTATTTAACGACTCTGTTTTCTTTGAACTCTTAGATCAGCTTCTTCAAGAAAGGAATTGAACTTGTGTCAAAGAAGATGGACAACTTTCTCGCCTCTGTGTCCAAAATGACACAAAAGTAAAGAATATGTTGTTATTATTTGTAAAAATATAATGTTTGGACATTGCCGCTTACATTTTTTCACAGTAATAGTTCCAGTCATCAAACAGTCATTGGTGGGAGTACGTTTGGAAGGATTTTGCCGTGCTTAAAATGTATGTCCTGTCTAGTATCCAAGTCCAGCTGGATGCAGAGGCGGAGGCCATGCGTGTGTCCCAGAGGGAGCTGCTGTCGGTTGAGGACACCGTCTACATGCCAGATAAGGACAATGATCCTGTCAATCGAACACTTATCCAGAAGGCTGGCTACCTCAACATTAGGAAGTAAGATTAATGACACTCATTATAGCCCGGGCGCAAATCTAAGCACATTTCTTATACATGTGGAGCTTATATCTAGTCAGTATCTTGACGGGTGACTGAAACGCATGGAAAACTGCTTTGAATATGTCCACTTTCTGCACATCTGGCATTTTTGTTTCCTCTATTATTTAGTTTTGGAATTCAATCTGATGTGTTAGCTGTGGCAACTACAGTCAAATTTTAAGTATCAAAATGACCAATGTAAGTAACAACCAAATACTGCTTCTCTTAGTAAAGTCAGAAAAGTCGCACAAAATACACATCAACACCATAAACAGTAAGTCTGCCCATGAAGGCAAGGTGGGTCAGGTAACATGTTGACAGTATGCACTGTCAGCTTATTGCAGAGTGGATGTATGAGAAGGGGAAACTTCCTTAATGGCTTCAGGGTGTAGAACTGCAGCATAGCCCGCAATGTGATTTAGTGAAATGTCAGCGCTGTCAAACCCTGTCTCTCCCTCATGTACATCCAGAGTCTTTGACAAATGTCTGTGGCACCAGAGAAAAGGTTTCCACAAAATGCCATTCTGTTTAATGACACACACTGCCAGCAGCCTCAAATGCCTGTCAAATGGAGTCCAGAGAACATTTGCTATTTGGAATACTTAGTCAAAGAAAGAATCTGAGTCACATCCAGCAGCATGATCTGTCCTCGTCTGGATTAATCACAGGAAGTTTATTTGGAGTATTTTCTAAACACAATGTCCAAGACAAGCTACTTAAATGAGTCATACACATGTAGTATACACAGTCAAATTGTTTTTTATTTGTACTTCATTTCACAGAAACAGAAAAGCCAAACTTCAAAACCAAAACAAATCAATTACACAAGAAGTGGCAGAAAGAAAACCCACAAAAATTATCTTCAACAAACTCCTAAAGAGAATCATCCAGGACAACTTCACTACTTAAATAAAAGAGAAAACCTCTTTTTATGTTGAAAGTAACAGTAGCAGTAACAGAAAAAGGGGATTATTAAGTATTAACTTGGAAAGATGAAAATAATTGATAGGACTAAATAAGAGAACAGAGCTGAGAAATGTTTATGCACAAGCAGAGAAAAAATAAATAAATAATAATTATTAAAAAAAAAATAAATAAATATATATATATATATATATATATATATATATATATATATATATATATATATATATATATATATATGTGTGTGTGTGTGTTCATGTTTAGTCAGTTATGTAAAGGTGTGACTCCGCTGAAAACCACGCTCCTTTTGGAATCTGATGGGTCACCCCGAGTTACCGACATGCTTCCGTTAACAGTGGTTTGTCACCTCCACTGGCTGCATACCACAATCACAGAAAACGAGAGGAACGAGGGACCCAGAAAAAGCCGGTCCATCTGATGTCAGATGGACTTTAGCATCACACGTGGGGTTAAGCCCGTCCTCCATTGCAGCGAATCTGAAGTAGCATTAGCATCTACAAGAGAACACGGCACCACAGTAGCTGCTGCACAAGTTAAAAAAACAGCAGATCAAACTGGTTCATTTACTCTCTGCAGAAATTTTCACTGCACATTTTCAGAACAAGCAACAGCACAAAACCTAGCTGGATGTTACACATACAGAGAGTGAGAGGGGAGGGGGAGTGTTACTTTACGCATTCTGATCCAATCAGAGATGCCTCACCACGTCGTCATGGACATGTATGAGGAAGTACCAGTAAACTTCGTTTTTCGACCTCAGATCATTTTTCTACTGTGCAAAAACAGCTGGAAACAAAGAAATCTGGACGTTTTTTTTTTAAATATAACCAACACACAATGTATTCAATAGCAATGGAGAACACAACAATATTAATTAAATAATGATGGAATGACCGTTTTAAATACAAGTAATGAAGGCAGTTGTAATTAAAAATTATGTATGAATAAACTTCATAATTCTACTTAAAAATATTCATGTCCCCAAGAATAATTTTCATTAGCATAATCACATCACAGTTATGAGAATAGTTATATAACTGGCTGGTGTGATTGTCTGAAAAGCCTTTGATTTATGTTTGAACAATTACACTAATTACATTTTAATCAGGCACCCTTAAACTTCATTAAGCATTCTCATACTTTACAGAATAACAATCATTTAAATAATTTAATGTTTTGTTAGTATTGTCAGGTCTTATTTTTTAGCTACAAAGATATTATTGGTTAAAATGTAACATCACTTTTCATCATCATCACCATTTCAAGAAATTTTGATAGAATGTTAAAATAAAAAGATGTAACTGAGAAGGTCCCATAACATCACAAATGTCATTAGAAAGCAAAGAACAAATAAAATCTAAACACTTTATTTGCTCAATTTGACAGTAGAGGACCGGACACACACCACTATGAACATACATATAATCCAAACAGACTTATGTAATTTTTGTAAATCTAAACTCTTTTATATACATTCAAATATGGGCTTTTTTAAATTTAAAAACCTCTTATGGAATAGAAAAAAGTAAATATATGAGCAAAAACACCACTCAGTGAAGCTCATTGCCAAAACCACCACCATGGAGGCTTTACATATTGTTATCCTCATAGCTCAAGTCACATTTTTTGGCCAACTTGTGATTTCTACATAACTCTACTTTCCTAAAATTACTGCTTCATTGCATGCAGATATCACAAGTTGGCCAAAAAATATGACTTGAGCTATGGCTGAGGCAAGGGCGTAATAATGATGTTGACATTGATGAGAACATAATTTGTGGGGCGGCTGCGGGTCAGTTGGTAGAGTGGGTTGTCCAATGACTGAAGGGTTGGTGGTTCACATCCTGGTTCTTGTTGTCCACATGTCGAAGTGCCCTTGGGCAAGACACTGAACCCTGACTCCCAGTAGGATTGACAGAACCTTAGAAACCTCCTGGTGTATGAGTGTGTGTGTGAATGGGTGAATGTGAGGCTAATGTAAAGTGCTTTGAGCACCATGAAGGTGGAAAAGCTTTATATAAATGCAGCCCATAATAATAATTTGATGTACCATACACTGGATTTTTGTAGTATTTAGGTTTTTTGTAACTTGTTGTTGATACACTAAGACATCATCATACAACAAATGGACGAGGGTATTTCTGTGAATTCACTGTAAGCTACTGTATGTCATGTCCTACCTTACTGAAAATACAGCACCATCAATCAGCATGTGTGTGTTGGCTTATTTCCACATTACATTTACTATACAATTTTCATATATTTGAAACGTATATTACATGCCTTTCCTATTTGTCTTTTGTAGAATAATAATAATATAATAATTTTTACGTAGGCAAGTGTTTATTGCATTAATAAAAGATTGTCCTTTGTTATTATTCTTATGATTCCATGGGACTAGTAAGAAGCATTCAGATGGATTAGAATGGGTTCTGATGGGTTAGGAAATCATTGCTGGCCTCTACATCTTGCTTCTAGCTCACTCGCTTGTTCGCCACTAATGCAAAAAGCCAGAAGTTAACTGTGACGTGATTAACATCTGAGTACCGTACCATGGAACCGAAAGACAAAACATGTTTCAATACCCAGAAGAACATTTACATTTTTGTTGGTGCCATGAAGGAACCTTATTTCGGTGCTATGCACTACTCTAATAGACTTTTAGCATTATTCATCTGTTTCAGTAAAATCTGTGTCAGACTGCGACACATTCCACAGCTCTAAAACTAGAAAAATGGGAAAGGGAAGCACAGAAGCTATTACTGCATGTTGAGGTTTATGCCATGCTACAGGAAAACAATTGAAATCAAACACTTGGAAGAGAAAAGGTATTGCGGTCTGAACAGGTTTTTATACAAACAGGAAGTTGAGCCAATCACAGATAGCGAGGCTGTCCCTACCAATGAGACACTGTGTTTTTGAGAGGTGGAACTGAGGAGGGGGAAAATGAACCTTTTGTTTCCCTTATGTGGTTTAATTTCCCTTGAAAATTGGTATGGACATTTTAGAAACATCCAAATCTTGGTATGGACACGTCCATAGAGTCAATTATATGCCCATAGGCTGAGGATAACAATATGTTACTGTAATATGACTAGATGGTGTAAATTACAATTTCCAGCAAAGTTGTAGTTTTATTGTTTGTTTTTTTACAGTAAATACAAATAAGTAAGTACATTTTGAGACAGTCTAGCTTTTCTCAAAATCAATGTTTATCATCAGAAATGTAAAGTCTTTTTGACATATTCTCATCAGTAAAAATCATTCTGTAGTCTACATAAGAATTAAAACACCATGACCCCCCCCCCCTTTTTTTTTACTTTGTAAATGAAACTCAACAAAAGTGAACTCTATTATCTTAGTGTTTGCTCCTGGAGGATTCTGTTGGTGTCTGAATTTAATTACACCAGCTCTATACGTAATTATCATGACATAACCTTTGGTGTGATTTGAGACTATGTAGATGACGATTGATTGATGTTTGCTCAGACAGTGAATAATATTGGTAGATTTCACAGTTACAGACACTAAAAAACCTCTTTTGTTCTGCTACAGTTTCTTCTCATGTAATACCAGAGTTATTCCTTGGATTTCAGGAGCTTTGATGCTTTTTGGATCCCACTATTTTTGCTAAATATACAGAAGATGTATAGTGTAACGTTGAGCAATCTTAAAGTTCTTGTACAAGAAAATGGTATATTTTTTTGATGGCAAATTAATTATTTAGCAGTATTTTTGTCCATTTTACTATCTATTATGTGCCTAAAAATCTAGAAAAGAGCCCAAACCATCTATAACAAACAGCAGTGAGAAATAATTGAGCTTTATTTTGATTGTTTCAGTGTTCATTTGGTGTTCAAAGTGGTTTGGGTGCTATACTTAAATTGGTCGTAAAACATTAAAAAGTAATCATGGTGTAGATGATGTGCCATTATGTTTCATCCTGCTGTGCGACTCTGAGCCATCCTCTGTTTTATTCTTTCTACGTGTCAGTAAAACAGGCCTGGTGACCACCGCTTGGGACCGGCTGTTCTTCTTCACTCAAGGAGGGAACCTGATGTGCCAGCCACGGGGGGCAGTGGCGGGAGGCATGGTGCTTGATCTGGACAACAGCTCTGTCATGGCTGTGGAGTGTGAGGACAGACGCTACTGCTTCCAGATAACCTCCCCCTCAGGCAAAACGTATGTACATGTACCTCCACCACCAACAAACATGACAGGAGGTTTAGGGTAGGGCTGCATGATATGACAAAAAACTGATGTTGCGATTTTTTTTTTCAACCCTGCGATATATATATATATTGCAATATGATAAAATACTCAGGAGTATATAACAGCTGTGTGGTGACGACGCAAACAGTCAAACAGATTACTGGTCGACACAGAACATATGTTTCAGTGTCATCCTTCTTGTAGATAATAAATAAATACATTAATTAATTAATTAAATAAAAATTAAGAAATGTAAAAAAATAAATAAAAGACAAATAACTAAATAAATAAAATTGTATAAATTTAATAAAAATATAAAACGAATAACTAAAAATGACATTAAAATAAACAAATAAATAATAAATAAATACATAAATGCAAATAAATGAATAAAAATAAATACATAAATAAAAATAGAAAAGGCAATTAAATAAAAAATCCATGCAAATAAATGAATAAAAATGAATAAATACAATTTTATATAATATAATATAATACTATTGCGCACACATACGTTGTGATGTCGGTGCTCAAACAATATATTGTACTTTTATTTTTTTTGTCTTGTACTTAATTTTTTCCATTTCTTGTTTCCAGGTCAATGATTCTACAAGCTGAGAGTAAAAGAGAATATGAAGAAGTAAGTGTGATACCATCCAGCTGGTTTTGCCTTAACTGTCTCATTGTTTTACATACCAAAGAAATGTACCAGTACAAGTATTGTGTCAGAACAAAGAAGGAACTGTCGAGATTAATTAAGACTAGTTTTCATGTTTGGTTTTGTGTTTGGACACATTCGACTGGCCTGTCACAGCTCATATCAGTCAAGTGCTTTCAGGCAGCTCATGTCTGATGAAGAATGAGCCCTAATGTGGATGTTCTGTGTTTCTTTCTCAGTGGATTTGCACAGTGAACAACATCTCCAGACAGATCTACCTGACTGACAACCCAGAGGTAACCAACATTTTCAATCACCCCAAAATATGCACGAACACATCCCACCAAACACACACAACTAAAACAAACACCTGAATATAATGTTTAATCAGTAGTCATTGGTTAAACATGATATCCTTGAGTTCTGACAGAAAAGAGCCACATGTTGCTTTTTGTACAACATTTATTATACTTACTTTGCAGGAAAGTACTAATTTACATATGATAATGAACAGCGTCACTCTGATATCCTCTTGTAGATCCTGTCTTATCACAGCTGTATTAACTTTTCTGTTTTTCAAACCTATCATCCATGTGTCCATAAGAACTGACTGAATAGTTACAAAGATTTTCTGTTAAGGATATTCTTCAAGGAGCTGAATTGCTGTACCCACATCTGTGGCTTCCAAATGATATTGGACAGATATATGAATTCATAGATTGGATACGATCCATCGACTGAGCTTAAGCATACGGGTGGGATCAACGGCTGTCTTTCAAACTGCTCTGCACGTTCTGTAATAGGCCACCGTTATGACCAACCAGAGCAACAAACAGTGTAATATACAGAGCAACAAAAACAAGACTAAACTACCACCTATGTCGTTGATTTAACATCCTATAGGCTAGGCTAATTAACGTTAACACACCAGTAACAGTGGAGGAAAAATATCCAATGGGGCCCATTTACATGCTGCTTATCTGATCAGAGACTGTATATAAGGTCATACTTCTTCTGCAGTCTATACTGTCGTGCAACTCTGTCGTCATCGTGCTAAGTCCACCATACAATCTCACTACACAGATGGAGCGTTGTGATTGGATGGGTTAACTGGAATCAGTGACTAGACCATTGATTCAAGCAAAAAATATTTTTTGCCACTCAAGGTGGGGTAGTTTACTAGGCTAGCATAGATCTACAATTGTGACATAAAGAAACAAGCAAAGTAAAGAACATCTTCATTTGGACTTCTGTTGACTTGAATAATGTAAAAACTGGACCAGAAAAACAAGTACCTCAAATGAGCAACAGTGGGTATTCTGAAATCAGTGTAACAGTAAAAAAAAACAAATGGGAGGAGCGGACACTAAAAAATGGACAGATTTAATAAATAACATTGAGGACAAAAAGAAGAAATATCCTGGACGTTTTGTCTGTAGTGTATACAGCGTATAGTTTTATTACATTTATTTATTTTTTTGGCTTGTTTGTTTTTTGAAATGCTGTATACACATGCATTTTCTTCAAATGTATCCTGTTTCTGCCTTGACCAGTGAATTTCTCCAATGTGGGATCAATAAAGTTTAACCTGATCTAATCTAAGAGCAAAACCAGTCAGTTTTCAGTGGCAATATTATTACTGTATGTCTCTATGGGATTTATTTAAGGGTTCAATAAATAATAACAGCAGAAATTTGTAGCAACAAGTGAGATTATTAGATGAATGGAATTTAGCTCAATTAAATGATGAGGTGACCTTGTTGTGATTTAGGGCTCTACAAATCAAATTGAAATTGAAAACTGAAATTAAATAAAATGTCAGGTTTTTCAACTTTTGAACATATGTTGGAGCACTGATATTATACATGTTTTGCTTTTGTTTGTTTTTTTAAATGCATTCAAATACAGTAAATGCATGACTTTGACTCCCTGTCTGAAGATATTAATGTAGAAACTGAGAGGGGTTAGGGTTAGTGCAAATTGATCTGATTGTAGTATACATATCAGAAATTGAAAAAAGGATCATGAAATTGTTGTCCAACATATACATTTAAAATGACATTTTGTTAGCCAATGTACTGTTTTTCTTTTTTTTTTTTTTCATCACCTTAAAGAAGGTGCGAGTTAGAACTTCATTCTAATATAAAAGTCTTTACTATTTACTTTACTTGCATCACATTATCTTTGAATGAACACTGTCAAACCTAAAAATTCATAACAAAACCTTACTATAAGAAGACGGATAAGTATCTGCTACTGCCATCAGTAAAAACATGTCTTATATGTGGACATGGATATTGGCTGATATCGCCAAGTAATTATTGGACAATGCTGATGTCCAGCTGATATACAGGGTTGTTTAAAAGAAAAAAAGAACCGATTTCATTACTTGTCTCGTCATCTGAACCCGCTTTATCCTCATTAGGGTCGCGGAGGTCACTGGGGGCCTAATCCAGCTACAATGGGCGAAGGCGGGGTACACCCTGTATGAGTCTCCAGTTCATCTCAGGGCTGAACATATATAGACAAACAATCACTCTCACATTCACACCTATGGGCAATTTAGATTAACCATTTAACTTATCAGTGCATGTGTTTGGATGGTGGGAGGAAACCAGAGTACCTGGAAAAAACCCACACAGACACAGGGAGAACATGGAAACTCCACACAGAAAGGTCTGGTGTGGGATTTGAACCAGGGTCCTTCTGGCTGTGAGGCATGAGTGCTAACCACTGATTTCATTACCCCCGATTTTATTACATAATATTTTAATGAGGAAAAACAACAGTAACTTCCAGCCAAGTCACATAGTATTCTATTCACAATCGACTTTTATTTCCTGTCTTACAAGTGTCCAGTGTGACCGCCACCTGCAGCACGGACAACATCAACACGATAAGGGAATTCCTCCCAGACAAATATGAGCATATCACGATCCACTGAGTTGATCGCCGTTATTTGACGTTTAATGTCATTGAGCTTAGCTATTCAAAACTACTAAAACCCCTCTTTCAAATTGTCAATCAGTCGAGCTGTTGGTAATAATGAAGCTAAGGACTGAACTGGAGTTTCTGACAAATCTCAGTTTACATGTGCAACAAGACAATCGAATTATGGTTCCACTCCCAGACACTAGGTGGTGGTACACGCCCTTTCGTGTTGGCATTCTTCGGGTTACTGACTCATTTCATGATGATGCTTGAGAACTGAATCAACGTGTCATGAAATCGCCTCGTTCATCAAACATGTTGACATATAACTTCACTTGTGGATTTCTTGTTCTGGAGCCATTTACATGTTTTATAAATGATGCTGATGTAGATGGTCTTTCTCACTGTCAGGCTGTGGCCATCAGGCTGAACCAGACCGCCATCCAGGCAGTCACTCCCATCACCAGTTTTGAGAAGCGACAGGAAGGCTCCCCTAATCCAGACAGGTTAGACATGTCCAAATCCAAGATGAGACATTTCATTTCCTCGTGAACTTTAATATTTAATGCTGTTGCACTGACATGTCTATTCTTTAGAAAACTGAAGGCTCATGCTGCACCATCACTTTGGTTTTATATGTAAATTCAGTTTCAATGATGATTTTAGCCCTTAACCCAAATATCCACCAGCGACCCAAAGCCTCTGCTGATCTCATATGTTTAATACCAGTTGATTCATTAATCCTATCAATCTATGTTACTAATAATTGGTGTAAAATGCAGTTTGTTATCTGTTCATGGTCATCGGATATGACCCTTTTGGATGTTCAGATGCTCTGTAGTGAATGCTGAAACACCATCATCTTCTACAGTATTGATTCTCCAGTAAAACCCATGGAATTTGATTAATAACAGATGGAGATACTTGCTTACATTACATTCAGTTATTCAAATCTTTGCTGAAAAAGTTACTTTTTCTTCAGCTTTCCCCTGTTTTAATACAATAAACTTTCAATTTACTGAGTTTTCATGAACATCTAAATTCAGTATAGGAAATTAAACATAGGAAAATAAATAATTTACAGTGGAAAATGCACAGAATAATATTGTTATAAATGGTGCTAAAACACTTAAGAAAAGTTCAGTAGAAAAAATCATTTGGGAACTGCTACAGAATTAGCACTGGGCCTTTGTGAGTTAATGCCAGTATTTAGTAAGTTTAATACAAACAACACAACTTCCCATATGTCAGTTTGTTACTAATGTAAGTAATATGTAATGTGTGGTTGTTTTTAACAACCAAGTCAGATTAGCTGATGGTCATATAGAATAATTCTAATTTAAATTCAGAGCCCATGCAACACTATTTTGTAACAATAGATGTAATATAGGTTCTCAGATCTTCTCAGTTTCTGTGTTGTCATCTGTTCAGCAAATTCTCATACAGCACATTTCAGTGGTTCACGTAGTTCAGTTGCACAGTTGTAATTCCAATGAATTTCACTGTTAATGGTGTGCTATAAATCCAGTCCATATTCAGTGCAAAGCTACACTTTGTATTTGAGTTGAAATCATCACAACCTTACAAACACTTCTAAGCATTTTATATATCTATGATCATCAACAGATTGTAATTTAATAGTCCGTCTAAAATTTAAAAAAATATATATCCTTTTCATTGTAGATTTATCTTTTCTCATTTTCATTAATTGAATTGTCTTAATATGCACCATGGATGAGTGCCAGAGTGGCAAATTAACATAGAGATTAGAGATGGATTTTAAAAAGTAAACTGGGATTTCCTCACCATTATTAGGACACCACCTAATCCAATTTCATTTCTAATTAGTACAAGGACTATACAGTAAAAAAATAGTATGAATTATTTTTTTTCCAGATACACTGGTTGTACTTATCATGTTTAAGCTGATTGGCCATTGCTTATTTAAAATAAACCAAGAATAGATCCAACATTTTATCACAGTGTAAACACAATATGGACAGAAATAATGTGCAAATGTCACTTAGAGCTCATAGAACCTCTCAGTCATAATTCCTTTTTTTTTAAGTCACTGTCAGTAATAAAGACGAATAAATGTCAAATCAATGTTTTTAAAATATGAATGAGTAATGAAATGAATGAAATAAACTGCAAGTCAGAAGGTAACAAATATTTCAGAAATCTAGATATAGGTACAGCTTTAAAAATAAATATAATGAGGGGGAATCATTGTTGAATAAAATTAATTTTTTTTTTAAAAAAGCAGGTTTTTTGGTATTGATGATAATGTAAACACACCAGAAATACAAATGTTTGACAAAAACTAGAAAAATGCTGGAGCACATTGACAGATTCAGTATTTTTAATTATATAAATACTTTTGTACTTATTGAAACAGTCAGCTGAGAGGGATAAGATTTTTGATTTATTGCAACAGTATTTATCACAATATAAAACGTAGGGTTTGTACACATTTCAAGGTCAAATTCAAACACTTTTCAATCACTTTTCCAGCACATACCATAAAAAATACTTATCTACAGGAATGCATTTTTTTCACTTTTTTTTTCACTCATTGTATTATGTTAGAAATATCTAAAATTGTTTCATAATAGCAAAAAGTTTGGAAATTAAAGAACACGGGTTTATTTTTCAGATTCAGATTCAAAAAAAGACCTGTATTTCACCTGAGAACACCTGCTAATTTTCTTTTTTGACATACAGTTTATTTTTGAAAATGTATCGCCTTTCTTTGGTTATAATACTGTAGCAAGCACTTAAATTGAACTTCAAGCACTTTTCAGGCCTTGAAAACACAACGTTGAAATTCTAGCATTTTCAAGGATTTCAAGCACCGTACAAACCCTGAAAACTGATGACATTTTGTGTATTTATTATTTTGTAGCCTGTCCCATTAGCAACAGAGGACTTGATTTCAATGTATCCCAATAAGTTTATCGCAACCTTCCAATCCTTTTAAAATTCAGTTGAGAGTGTTATGGAATTATTTCAGTTTAATTAAAAACGAAGCTGGAATCAGAATAATATTTAGAAAAATAATTATGAGTTCTGTTCAAGACAGAGCACATACACACCGGAGCATGTGTGTGGAGCGATCTCTCTAAACCAAGGAGAGACACAGGTACTGTGTCTTTTGATTGGCCAATATAACTGGCCAATCAAAGGAGACACAAGAATTTGGGTAGGTGTGATAACCAGACCCCCTCTTACTGTTGCTGACTGGTTTAAACATGTCCTGGGTTAAGCACAATCAACAATTAACACTCTCAGATGTGATTTACAAAGACAAAGTAATAATACAAAGAATAAAGAAATAAAACAATTGCATCTGATTATTAATTATACAGTTTATAAGGCAGCCTCATGTTATGTTCACTGTTTGTGAATGTGTAAAAAGAAACTACAAAAAACAGTCAACAAAAATTGCAACTACCTAGACTGGCCTTTTCTCCACTGCAGGTGATTCACCTCCCTGTATAATTTTGTAGGTGTCACCCCCGTGTCCATGTGACCCAAACCCTACACATCACCATGGTTACCACTCTAAATAAATCAAAAGCAGAATAATTCTACAACTTTGGTCCATAAAGTTTCCACCTACTCATGCATAAATGTCTGGGGGAGATGTTGTAATACTCTTAAAATGATGTTCAAGTAAATGCATAAAGTTTGGTTAAATCACATAAACTTTTCTTCAGAGACAACCATCAAGTTCCCCAGCTGTGGATTTCCCCCCACAGCACCAAAACATGACACAAACACAGAGAGAATGTAAGCGGTAGGTGTTTATGGATGTTTTTCTTCAACCTTAATATCCCACAGAGCTAAGCCAGGAGGTGTTCACGGTGCCAGCAGCGGTTCCCAGAAGACGGCTCCAGAACCAGAGGACCTGATAGCCCCCGGGACACCTATTCAGTTTGATATCATGCTGCCGGCCTCTGAGTTTCAGGACCAAAACAGGGCCGGGGGAAGGTGAGGAGGACGACGACGGCTGCAGGACGTTTGTGCTTGTTTGTGTTCGACAGAGATGAGGGGCTGTTGTGATGACGTTCATTTCCTGAAATTTTCCCTCACTCTGGTTGTTTCCACGAAGCTGAATGCTTCCTAATGGCTCAGTGCAGGGGTTTAATTGTTTTTTTTACTGGTGTTTTTGTACTTCTCTTCCTGACAGACGCACAAATCCTTTTGGCGAAACAGATGATGAGTGTTCGACAGAGAGCGATGGTAACTGCTTTCCTCATCCACTTATGATTTAATGGTCTATTCCACTCCTTCATGTCCTGGTATATTCTAGATATACTTTCTTTTCTCTCTGTGTTCTTGAACCTTGAATTTACTCTCATCCATTAGATTCTCCCCTTTTTGATTGCACGTCTTGTGCTTTTTTGCAGACTCTCTTTTGCAGCAGGTATTTGCAGTGCGTTTCCTTGGCTCGATGGCAGTACGCTGCGGAAACAATCAGGAGGTCATCTACGAGGCCATGAGGCAGGTACTTGCTGCTCGAGCCATCCACAACATCTTCAGGACAACAGAATCGCACCTCATGGTCACCAGCAGCAGCCTCAGGTATAATGCATTACATATTTTTAAACCGAGACATGGAAATCATCTCTGAGGCCAAAATAGTGGTCGCAATCAATAGAATGAATCTCTAAACATGCTGCATTCAGAGCTTGAGTGGACAGAGAACTCTCAAATGAGTGCTTTCTAACAGGAAGTGGTGGCCTGTCATAAAAGATAGTATGAATAGAACAGAAAGCAAAGACTTTACAAACAGTAAAATAACCAATAAATTAAAAAAACAATCCTCTTTTTTTTAGTGTGAAAGTTAAATTACCTTATAAAAATGTGAATAACATTAACAGTCATACATACCACGTCATATTGTTTAACCCATTAAACCCACACTTTTTTAACCATTTAAACCCTCAGTTTACCCATTTTCCCAGAGCACTTTTTTTTCCTTTCAAAATCTAGCAATCATTTACAATTTAGTACATGTTATAATTCTGCTAAAATGGCTTCCACTCCAGCCTGTCGTACAGGCATGAGTGAAATTATTGTAATGAGGTTTCAGAAGTCATTTGAATTTTTTCTAATTGCACACGGTGAAACAGTTAGAGCCATCCATCATCCAAACTGCAGATAAATGGAATGGACTGCACTTATATAATGCTTTTCCACCTTCATGGTGCTCAAAGTGCTATACATTAGCCTCACATTCACACATTCACACACACACTCATATACCAGAAGGTTTCTAAGGTTCTGTCAGTCCTACTGGGAGACTACGTCAGGGTTCCGTGCCATGCCCAATTCAATTCAATTTTATTTATAAAACCCCAAACCACAACAGTCGTCTCACAGGGCTTTCCAGAAACACAATCAACTCCAGAGATATATGAACTGTCCACGTGTCGAAGTGCCCAAGGACATTTTGACACGTGGACAGCCAGAGCCGGGATGCGAACTGCCAACCTTTCAGTCATTGGACGACCCACTCTACCAACTAAGCCACAGCCGCCCATGCCATGCTGCAGATGTGCCAGCAATGGCATATTAGGTTTTAAAAAGTAAAAAAAAAATGTGTGCATTGTCAACAATATTATGTGTGAGCTTATTATCATCTTTTAACTGTGGATGTTTACAGAAAGGTTTGTCAGAACTGCACTTAATTTTCCAAAGACATTTCAGGTTTTTCATTTGTTTAGGATGGTGTGTAAATATAAATATTTTCCTTTTTTTTTTTTACATTAAACCAAGGAATACATTTGGTTGTTATCATTATTTCTCGGTTATTATGCTGTTATTTTAGTTAATATCACACAGAGTTGTGTGTGACACTTGAAAACCCTTAGCTGTTAATATTATTGCTGTACATTTTGCACTTTGCCAATTCATCCTACGGGCCAGAATGGACTAGCCTGGCAAGCTCGACTATGATATGAATTCAGTCTAGAGATGATCCATAGACTGAGTTTAAACATACAGGTGGGATCAACGGCTGTCTTTCAAACTGTTCTGCACGTAATAGGCCAGCGCTGTGACCAATCAGAGCAACAAACGATGTGATGTATACAGAGCAGCGAAAACAAGTCTAAACCAGCGTCTGTCTGGTTGTTTTAACATCATATAGGCTAAGCTAATTAACACACAGGTAACAGTGGAGGAAAAATATCCCACCAGGTCCATTTACATGCTGCTTATCCGACTATAGACTGTATATAAGTTTGTACTTCTTCAACCCTGTCGTCACTTTGCTAAGTCCACCCTACAATCTTGCTACACAAATGGAGTGATGGACCAGTAAAATTTTACCGATCTTGGCTGAGGCTCTATAGAGAATCGCTAGACCAATGATTCAGGCAAAAATATTTTTTGCCACAAGAGGTGGGCTAGTTTAGCAGGCTAAACAGTAACTATTTGGCCACCCCTGCCTTAAAACAATCATTTTCTAAAGATTCATTGCAGCACGAATATTTGTGACAAAGAGGACTTTTGTATGTTCCAGTTAATCCAGTTAATCATGTGATGTCAAGGGATGCTGTGGCTCAGTTGGTAGATTGAGTCATCCAATAACAGAAGGGTTGGCAGTTTGAATCCTGCTCTGTCTTAGTCATGTGGTTTTGTGTCCTTGGGCAAGACATTACACACTGGTGTAGGGACTCGTATGAATGTTTGGTGGTGGTGGGAGGGGCAGCCACACTTCTATAAGTCTGCCCCAGGGCAACTGTGGATGCATATGTAGTTTACCACCACCAGAGTGAGCATGTGAGAGTGAATGAATAATACACTCAACAAAAATATAAACGCAACACTTTTGTTTTTGCTCCCATTTTTCATGAGATGGACTCAAAGATCGAAAATTCATTCCAGATACACAATATTACCATTTCTCTCAAACATTGTTCACAAATCTGTCTAAATGTGTGATAGTGAGCACTTCTGCTTTGCTGAGATAATCCATCCCACCTCACAGGTGTGCCACATCAAGATGCTGATCTGACATCATGATTAGTGCACAGGTGTACCTTAGACTGTCCACAATAAAAGGCAACCCTGAAATATGCATTTTCTTTTGCTTTATTGGGGGTGTGGGGACTCAGAACCAGTCAGTATCTGGTGTGACCACCATTTGCCTCATGCAGTGCAACACATCTTCTTCGCATAGAGTTTATCAGATTGTCAATTGTGTCCTGTGGATTGTTGGTCCACTCCTCTTCAATGGCTTTGCGAAGTTGCTGGATATTAGTGGGAATTGGTACATGCTGTCGAATACGCCGGTCAAGCACATCCCAAACATGCTCAATGGGTGACATGTCCGGTGAGTATGCTGGCCATGCAAGAACTGGGACATTTTCAGCTTCCAAGAATTGTGTACAGATCCTTGCAACATGGGGCCGTGCGTTATCTTGCTGAAACATGAGGTGATGTTCCTGGATGTATGGCACAACAATGGGCCTCAGACTCTCATCATGGTATCTCTGTGCGTTCAAAATGCCATCAATAAAATGCACCTGTGTTCTTCGTCCATAACAGATGCCTGCCCATACCATAACCCCACCACCACCATGGGCCACTCGATCCACAACATTGACATCAGCAAAGCACTCACCCACACAACGCCACACACGCTGTCTGCCATCTGCCCTGAACAATGTAAACCGAGATTCATCCATGAAGAGAACACCTCTCCAACTTGCCAGACGCCATCGAATGTGAGCATTTGCCCACTCAAGTCTGTTACGGCGATGATCTGGAGTCAGGTTAAGACCTCGATGAGGACGACAAGCATGCAGTTGAGCTTCCCTGAGACGGTTTCTGACAGTTTGTGCAGAAATTGTTTGGTTATGCAAACCAATTGTTTCAGCAGCTGTCTGAGTGGCTGGTCTCAGACGATCTTGGAGGTGAACCTGCTGGATGTGGAGGTCCTGGGCTGGTGTGGTCCAATGTGGTCTGCGGTTGTGAGGCCGGTTGGATGTACTGCCATATTCCCTGAAACGCCTTTGGAGACGGCTTATGGTGGAGACATGAACATTCAATGCACGAGCAACAGATCTGGTTGACATTCCTGCTGACAGCATGCCAATTGCACGCTCCCTCAATGCTTGTGACATCTGTGGCATTTTGCTGTGAGACAAAACTGCACATTTCAGGGTGGCCTTTTATTGTGGGCAGTATAAGGCACACCTGTGCACTAATCATGATGTCAGATCAGCATCTTGATGTGGCACACCTGTGAGGTGGGATGGATTATCTCAGCAAAGCACAAGTGCTCACTATCACACATTTAGACAGATTTGTGAACAATGTTTGAGAGAAATGGTAATATTGTGTATCTGGAATGAATTTTAGATCTTTGAGTCCATCTCGTGAAAAATGGGAGCAAAAACAAAAGTGTTGCGTTTATATTTTTGTTGAGTGTAGATTCACTGTGGGCATCGAGTATGTGTACATAGAAAAGTACTATATAAATGTAATCCATTATATATAAGGTATAATTGGTATTATTGTGTTGTGTCACAAATGATTAATTTAAGATCTTGAATATGTTTCACCTTGGTTAAGTAACATCCTCTAACAAACAGTGGAAGTGTATTTATATAGAATGAAAGGGCAAGTGGCACAGTAAAAATGTTTCATTAACCCTTAGCTGAAGGGGACGAGCTGACTAGAACAGAACAATCTAAACTCTAGGTTGTGGAACATTGGTGTATTAAAGCCTGTGTGTTTTAACAACAGATTGATTGACCCTCAGACGCAAGTTACAAGGATAAGCGTAAGTATTATCAAACAATCAGTATTTCCTTCCTTTGTCCTTTCTGAATAAGCTTCCTATAATTCACCAACTACTCATTTTATACATGGCAGTTTATAAATATTATATATTTACTCTCTTTTTCTATCTACTTGTTTCAGTTTCAGCTAGGAGAGGTGTGTCAGTTCGCCGCTCACCAGGAGAATGGGAGGTTAATGGGATTTGTGGTCGAGGGCCGGGACTGGAGTGACGGAGACGAGGAGGGAGAGCCGTCCTTTAGCGCTTTCGTCTTTGAAAGCAACACAGAGGGTGAAAAGGTCAAGTTACTTTATTATTCCTTTAAAAAAATAAGGTAGGGATTTACCAATTTATGCATGTGTATTGAAGTTTAACTTTATGTTTTTCACAGGTATGCTACACCATTAGTCTGGCAAAGGACATTACAGAAGCAAAGAAGGTAATAATGAAAACACAGCTACTGCATTTAGGGCACCTTAATGTGTTATTGGAGGAAGTAACAAGACTTTTACTTTTGTGAATTTTTTATTTACAGAGAAATTCCAAGTCAATGAAGTTACCATATTTGGTTCCTTACCTGTAAATGGCAAAAAAGTAAATATAAAAAATGCAAGAAAAACAAATATAAAGTGAAAGGAACATGTATTGTACAACATTAGAATATCTCTTTAAGACATCAGTGCTGATCCAGACCCCTGTCTGCATCCATATTTTCAGTTTGAACACATTAAATGAACATAATTTCTTCTTTCTTTTAGGTACCATTATTTCATGCAGAAGTGGACTTTATAGACCCTGTAGATGACATTGGACCTCAGATTGTTGACTCACTGTAACTGTTACTGTCTTGTAATGAGAGTGGAAATGATCAAAAATAGTCACTTGCCTGATAAATGGTTAAAGAAAAGACACTTCATGCCATTAAAAATCTGCAGACCCAGACATGTGATGTAATTTTCAGAAAATGATTTGCTCAGGTGCCTATTTTGTATATGTTGGTCATGTGATGAATAACTTAGTTCATGACAGTTTTTTCCCATTCCAACAGTGGCCTTTGGACTACTCCCTTAATGTTGGAGTTGAATCTATTGTAGTCATGTTTGACTGGTAACTTTAGGTGTGGCCAATATCCAATATAAAGGCAGCAAAGAAAACTACAAAATGTTTTTGTCGCTCCAAATACCACAACTGCTACAACACAGAGAACATCCCATTGGCAGGTTAGACACAGGTCTGAGCTGTGGTGACGTCGCTCAGTCTGTACTGTCATTGCAGTACGATCTATTCGTCTGAGTGATCAGATCCCTCAGGACAGGATCATGAGATCAGTTCCACGTGTCAATTGCTGCACAGCGTGTTTAGAAGCTAGAGTTGGACACACCCAATACTGAATGACAACACTTTCAAATTCCTATACCTATATTAAATGACTGAATAAACCTGTTGATTAGAATGTATCCATAATTAATTCTCTAAATTCCCTTTTTAGTATGAAGATGAATTTAATTTAACAATTAATTGAATATATCACCAAATATACATATCATTCTGACCTGTGCATTTTTAATCGTGCCAAGTATATCATCTAAATATTTAGTGTTTCTTGTGTGAGAATATTGAAGAGGTAAGGTATACGTAGTAGAGTTAGACTATAGCACTATTCACATGGGTCTGGGATAACCTGTGGACCTCTAGAAAAGGGGAAATCCACCCCCACATATGCATTTCTATAGCCTAGCCGCGCTATCCCTATTCATTACATGTATAGGTCTAGGAACGCTTCATAGGCAGGAGAGGTGGGCTAAAAGGTTGTCTTTCAAATCCTATGTATGCAATAGGACGGTAGTACAACCAATCAGCGTAATCTTTAGGATGACATACTTAGACGCCGGAAGGTCGATGTCAAGGGCAGGTTCACTTAGAGATACTGTAGCTGCCTCTGTGTCATCCATCTCATCTTTGAAGAGGTTGGTCTAATGACAGATTTGAAGTTAGCTCTTTTAAGGAATTAAGCCAACTTGATTTCCATCTAAAACACCTTTAAAAGTTTGATTTGTCGTCACCAGCAGAGCCTCCATTATCCTGGACCAGGAGATAAGCATCTGTGTATCCATGAAATTACACAGACGTTAATTTGTGCTGGATTAATATTATCACAGAACCTCTTAACTCAAATAGGGCAGGCAATTTGCAGTGCAAGTCTTACAGACACGGCTGATTCACACGGGATTAAGATCACAGACAACTGCTGCAATTATTACCAATTACCACAGTTCCACAGGTAATACTAGTCCCATGTGAATAGACTTTTAAGATTCCAGATGAATCCTTTTTAGTCACAGGGGTGTCATTATTCTGTTATTAACATCACTTAAACCCCATCCTCTAGGCTCTGTGTCTATATGTAATATTTATCCTTGATTTGCTGTAGTGAATTGCTATTTTAAGTATTGAAACGGGGGAAAACATCTACATGAACTGGAGATATTGATGACATTAAGTATGAAAACAACCACTAGATGGTGGTGGTCTCCTCTATCTAAACCTTTTACAAGAACTAACATTTTCAGAAAACTTTTACACCCTCACAAAAAGTTTGTTTTCCAGATGGTTGTAACTGCTGTGTTTGTGTTTTGTTTTGACTAGGACCCAGAGGCTTTGGCTGAGCTCATGAAGAACATGCCACTAACTAATGACGGCAAATTCTTGCTGTTGGAGCCTGAGGCGGGTGACACGAATGACGGAGCTGGACAGGAAGACCTGGAATCTGAGGCTTAGTCCCAACCAAGACCAAAACCACTCTACCAACACCGGGGCCGCAGTTCGACGTCTACTCAGAAGAGCTGAATTCCCCTGGATTAAGGTTTCACCATGACCACTAGCCCTAACTCTGATACTGTAACACCTGTATTCGAGAGTGTAATTCACTTCCTGTGTTACTAAATCTTTAGCTATGTGCTATAATGAAAGGACAAGTCAAGGGCCAAAGGTTGTCTGGTTCCAAAAAGCACATCTCATGGATACTCCATTAGATCTGCTTTGCTGAGGTCAGTCTGTAGCATGGGTTATTGGATTTGGTACTAAGCTTTCTCTTGTTTGTCCACCGCAGTGGGGGGGGGGTGACAGTACGTGTATGTAATGTTTGTTTTATTGTCTTCTAATATCTCCACCTATCTTTAGACATCTAGGAAAAGGTGGTGAATTGTTTGCTTCATTCTAGGTTTACATAGTTTGTTCTTTTGGAGAGTTTATTCCTTTTTTTTAAATTTCTTACATAACAACTTGTAAAGCTCTTATGCAACTACTTACTGCATTTATTTCTTAATTATCCATGTACAAAAAGGTATTGCACTTCCAAGGTTTATGTCTTTTTAATAAGACTTAATGGGTACAGAATGCACTAATTGGGACGCTGAGATATAGAGGATTAAGGAATTTAACAATGAGGCTTAAAAATAGGCACTCCCTTTGTATCTGCAGGGCAGTGACTGCTGCATAGATTATAATTAGTCTATGAGCATGCATCAAAGCTGTGAACATGGCTGGCATGATGTGTTGTTGTTTTTTGATGAAGGCAAAATGGATTGCGTTTGCAATCTTGCCACGACGACGTTCAACAGACTTGGCATCCTCCATCCGTTCTTATGCATTCCTACCAAGTGAATGAATCAATGTCATGTTTTACATGTTGATTCTCTTCTAACAGTAAAACAAGTCTTCAGATGCCAGTATGCCAGGTTTTTCTCAAATAGCCCAGAAATTCTGTCGTTAAATTAAGAAGTACTTTACACTCAGTTTTTGTGAAAGCCTCTGTAAATATGATCTGTTCCAGTGTCTTTATGATGTTTAACCAGAGCATGATTAAATAATGGCTTTCTTTCTTGTTTCCTTTGCAGAAGATTAAAACCTCCTCACTAAGTTGTACTACTTAAAAAAACAGCTAAAATGTCATAGTAATGCATGTAGGCAGACTACAATGGGATATTATGTATGTACTTATTAAAAAGCCATTCGTTGAGCTCATGTATATGAATCCTAATTGTAACAGAGAAAACAAAAGGCAAGTGATTGATCTGTGAAATTGGTCTTTCCACTGCCTCCCAGCATATTTTTCTTCAGTTTTAGCCCATATGAGCCCATTGAACACTAATCTCCGTTGACAGTGGAAGCCTGTGATGCACTGAGCAACTGTGACATGTTTGTACTGTGTAATTTGGACGAGGTCAAAGGCACTGATGTGATGTTGATTGTTAAAGCTACTTTATGTTGACCAGCAGTCTTGCTTCATTTTTTATAGTGAACAGAGCTCTGGTTAAAAGGATAAAATGTGGCTAAAATGAGTCATTTTTGATCGTGTTGGATAATGGTGTGTTTTAAAAAGAAGTGAGTTGTAATGGTTCAAATTGTCTCTATGTTGCTCATGTAAATGCATATTGACATGTCATCTGAAACCTAAGAGAAACATCGGTCCATCAAAAGGTATTGTCATTCTTCTACAGGTGCTGTTCCACAAACACATCTTTTATTAATCTGCCAGAGCATCCCAAATCTGTGCAGCTAACAAAATCTAGTTTGACCTGCACAAGCTGGAGATGGTGGCATTCCTTTGATCGATGGTTCTGTTGGAACGTCAACATCTCCTCTTATGTGGCCTGCTGCAGACAACTATACATATTACAGTAGTGCCGCATAGTCGTGTTATAGTTTTGCTTTGTAACTAATGCACCGTCAGGAAAAGTCTCGGTACTCATGGTGAAGAAAATAAATGTCAGTAATATAGCAAGGACTGCATTTTCTCCCACTTTCTTTTTGTAAATGGCTGAAGTTGACAGAATCCACTACGTATAAGCGTTTGCACTTAATTTGTCCTAGTTTTCTAAAACCAATGTCAACATGAACTCTTTAATAAAGGCAAATAATTTTTTTTCTTATTCAAGTAAAAGCCATGGTTTTTTTACAGTACAAAAGAACATATTAAAGATAAAGAATAGAGGATTTATTAAACAAAGCATTTCCTTTTAATATTTACATATAACTGACAATTTATATGCAGCCCACAAGCCATTTTCTACAAAGCTCAAGGCACACCTGAACATTACATTTATTAGCTGTGGCTCAGTTGGTAGAGCAGGTCGTCCCATGACTGAAAGGTTGGCGGTTCATATCCCAAGTTCTGGCTGTTGAAGTGTCCTTGGGCTGAACCCTGACTTAGGCTCCTAGTAGGACTGACAGAGCCTTAGAAACCTACTGGTGTGTGTGAATGTGAGGCTAATGTATAGCGCTTTGAGCACCAGGAAGGTGGAAAAGTGCTATATAAGTGCAGTCCATTTACCATTTGCTCCACTTCATTCACAGACATTGACAATTTCGTTTTTGCAGCAGAATCTTACCAAGAAAATCTATATGTTTGGATCCTGCACATCGATGAGAGACAATCACCTTATTTAGTGTAAATCCATGCCTGTTTCCAATATTTTACACACTTGAAGAGCACAAAGGATCCAATTATCTACTTTACAAACATACCGTGAAAGTTTTACAAATGTAAACACTTTTAGTACATAATGGATGGGCATTTTCCATAACAGTGTATATAATTGTGACACTTAGCTCCTGCAAACCTCCACATACTTCAGGAGTCTTTGTAGTAGTTGTTGAAATTAATGCGAAGGAGGAAGTCCTCTAAATGAGGCTGGTAGCCTCTGTTCACCAACTTGGTTACCACTAAAGGAAGAAGTAAGATAATTGTCAAATTCTTGATACCACAAGCCTCACTAAAATGAGCAAAACACATTGTTGCAGCCAATTAATACAATACTGAGTAAGCAGGATGAAGTACTCATTTACTTTAGCTTTCTTGGAAATAGATGTAAACATTTTTTATATATATATTAGGGGTGTGATGAGATCTTTCAAATCGTTTGGCAGCATTTTGGGTTCCCGGCAGAAATGATAAATGGCAAGAGAGTGACTGAGAAGACACTGACAATATGCAGACACGATATGCAAACAATGGCGTACACCGTGGCTAATACAAGCACAATGCAGACATTTCCAGCACCACCACAGTACTCAGTACTTCAATTTGTAGAGTAAGAAGTTCATTAAAAGTTAATGCTTACAGAGTTATAAAATCCATGGGCAACTCAGTTTAGTCTGTCCATTCATATAATTTCTAATTTAGTTTTCTTAAAATCTCATTTCATATATCGTCACACCCCTAATAAATATATATATATATATATATATATATATATATATATAAATATATATATTTGTTGACTTTACCTTTGAAAAGAAAGTGAGAGTAATACTTGAAGGTGTTGTAGGACTGCTGCATGGCAATAAAGCTAGGATGCACTGCCTCCCCCTGCTGGTTGTCCCAAGGCTGTGCAATCAGCTGAGCTCTGAACTTGAGGATCAAACTGAAGATACTGTGGATGATGTTCATGACCGGTGCTGCCTTCTCTGTGAGCAACCCCCTGGGGACCAAATGGAGAACAAAGTTTAACAAAATTACACAGAACTCAGATTTTTTTTTGACAACCTCAGTTGTATATGTGGAAAACTGAAACTGACAACCTCTCCTAATGAGATTAAATCATTTATCAGGTTTGCAAGTTAGCCTCAGACACAGAATTTTAATTAACATTATACAAGGAGGTAAAATTAATTTTCTATGAAATTATGGGTGCCGAGTATGACTTGTCAAATTTCCATGCCTACAGACAGCCTGAAGAAATTAGTCATCACTGATGAATTATTCTGTTTTTATTGATGATGCCGTGATGGTTGGTTCAAAATTTGATTTGTGCAATATCCTGTGGTCCTCCATGAAGTGGAGAACCATAAAACACACATGACATGGTTTCCCCAGCCAGAATCTGCCTCATGATTTCACAATGAAAATTAAATATGTATTTTTCTCTTTATTTCAGAGCAGATAAACACCATTAAAATGTTTTAGAAAATACTTACAATTTGACTAAAAGACACAGAATTTGAATCCAGCAACTCCGAAACATTGAATAAATAACTGAATCAAGATGAATGAACTATTGTCATTTGTATTACAGTGGGAAGCATTAACACAATCCCAATGTTTCATATGCACAGTTCCACCTCTCACCTGAAGATGGCTCTGTTGAGGTAGTCTGCATGTGTGCGGTGGATGGCATCTAGGTCATTTGCAGCAGCCAATTTGGCAGTAAATTCGCTCCAGGACACTTGTAGAATCTGGTTTGCGATGTATCCCTGTATCACTTTGACAAAGTGCTGCATCTCGTGTCGGTACAATTGCAGCTGACGGAACTGAACAGAGCGACCTGCTCCTTTCACCAGCGCTGAAAGACAACCATTAAAAAAACCTATGATGTAATGCAAGGATACATCATAAGAAAACAACTAGCAAATGAAATGAATTCTCATTTTCCATCAGTGATTCCCTTTGGGCTTGTTTCTGTGTGTTTGAGGGATGCATCCATGCTTTCCTCAGGTGTCATAGAAAGACCTCAGGTTATTTGTAATGAGTTAACATTATCTGTGAGCTTAATCACATAAAGTAACAATACCCTGCAGCCAGTGTGGCTGAGGGTAAAAGCTATCCCACAGCATACTGAGGTCCTGTGATTAAATTAATCTCATGCAAATTGATATTGTGACTTGCAATGTGATGTGTAATATTTTATGTCTTCTGTACATTCATTTTAACCGATTCCTGCCCTGAGAATAATGGAGACTGCATTGGCAATTACAGAGAGAATTCTCGTTGTAACGACATGAAAAGCTATTTGTAGAAAGAGCAAGCTCGAATCCTTCAGCAGAGTGAAATCTCTAAAAGCGATCAGATGGCAGACATGCATGGCAGCATTCAGGAATGAACATTTCTATCTTTCAACAGGCTCAACTGTTATCCTAGTGAGCCTTGACATCATATCCGTGGGATAATGTCAGTCAATTTGTTCAGGACTTCGTTTATCCCATGCAAATGTGCTGTAGTGCACAAAACAGACACAGGGGGGTTAATTTCTGAATTAATGGAGGTCCACGGGTTTTATCAAGTCTATACAAATGGGGTTTACATCTGAAGATTCTGAATGATTTGTTTTTCTCTCTATCTTCCATTTTTGTAGCCTGCACTCATTCAAAGATCAATATGATATAATGCACTGTGCCATTTCTCAAAAATCCTCCAAAAAACAGTAAATGTGATTTGTAAAAAATAATAATAATAAAAAATAAGACAAGGTAAATTCATGAAATAAAGAATGCCCTTTCTTACCTGTTCTCTTGAGATGAAACCAGACATCACGTAGGCTCCACACCATGTGTTTGAGCTGCAGCAGAAATGAGAACAGACGGTTGTATTTGTTCATGCAGCTGTCCGTGATGATGATGTTCAGCGGCCACTCCACCTGACATAGACAAAAGATGAGTGGCAAAAAAAAGTCTGTTATGGTGTGAGGCTGAGACAGTGTAAAAGTGAGATAAAGAAAGTAGAACAGGAGTCCTCAAAAACCAGGTAAAGAAACAAGATGGATGAAGCTCGGGGTGTGGAGGAGAAAGGTGTGAATGCCAAGATGTTGATAAAGGAGGTGAGAGGATTGTGAGAGGAAGACAGATTGGTGAGAGATGGGGGTAGGAGCAGAAGAGGAATAGGAAAGAGGAAAAAAACTGCAAAATACATGAAGGAAAAGATAAGGACAGGGTGAGAGAAGGATGGAAATGCAGCACAGGCAGGAGATAGGAAGTTGAAGAACAAGGTAATACGACAAAAGCAGAGGACGATATGTGTGACATTAGTCATAGTGTGTGCCATCTGAAAGACCCGGCTCCAATCAATCTAAAAAGTTCACCTATTTAAGTGCATGATATGACAATTTTCCACACTAAAAACAGTTTGTCAAAACATGACAGGTTGTCATATTCAAGCTGTCACTCCTGCTGAGGCAAGCACATCTTATGTATGCATTTACACTCTATTATCCACTGCATTTAACCGCCTAGACTTACCTTGTAGCGAAGCTCTAGACAGTTGAGAGAATCGGGCGCGTGTGGGTGGAAAGTCTCCGGGAGAAATCGAAGGGCAAAGGTGAAGTTGCTGGCTAGAGGAGTGTCTCCATGCAAGCTGTACTGCAGGGCCTTACTGAGAATGGAGTTGAGGACCAATGGGGTGAGCAGCTCACCTGGAGTCTGTCCACTGCCCAGCTGGAGAGGGGTGAAACATTGGGCAAAAGCAACCACAAAAGTCAAATATGGATATTGACTGTACCTGGACACCTGTAATGAGCTGCCAAGGCTCGAAAGCTTCCAGAAAAACAGTAATGTAACATTTACACCTGTACTGGCTTGGATTGACTGGATTCGACGTGGTAACATTTCCATTACAGGATACTTCTGACCCTACTGTACCTGAATGTCATAGCAGGGCACAAAATACTTTCATGTAGTCTCCTCAGGGAATTATTGATAAACTTGTTTGTTTTGTACTGTCATCCAAATTTTTAAGTCAGCTACCAAAGACTGAAACTCCTGTACCAACCATGGTGTAGTTTTGAGCTGTCGCCATGTGGTAATGTGCCGCTATATTTACTGCCAAGTTCCATATCTGTACAGTATATTGTGAAGCGGTGGATGTCAGAGACAACTGTCTGGCCAATCGGTGTCTGAAGTGGTTATACACTATGTTTTAGTATCCTTTGGGACTGCTTGTAACCTTGTGGGAGGAGATACCAATAATCTAGTACCAGGTACCATGGTACCGGGATCTTTTTTGTAATGGAAACACACCAAAGTGAGCTGCGTCGAGCAAATACTTGTGGAAACTTGGCATAAGATGATAGGATAAGCTGATGGACATAAGCATTATGTATGAATTAGCACAGGAAATAGAAACGAAATGTGAGTCCAATGAAATGTTAATGCAAACATTACTGTAGGTAGATCAAATCTGTAATGCTTTAAACTGCATTAACATGATGCTGAACAACATGGAATGCTGAACACTGAGAAAACTTTCAAATGCACAGTAGTCATGGGGGAACGAGGACATCAGAGCAGTTCTAAGATTTCCTTACTCAAGTCCTAGTAGGATGCAATAAATTGAAGAAAAATGCCTTATAACAGCCCAATTTGAATAGTACAGTGAAGACAACACTTCTGAAAGAGCATTACCTTTTCAAAGAGCAGATCACTGAGGGACTGTGCAAACTCTCCATCTTCCATCAGCAAGAAATGGCGCAGTGCTTCAAAGTGTCTCTCCACCCCCAATTCCACAAAGAAGTGGTCCACGACTGCTTTGTTCACTAGTGAAACACTGAGAATAAAGGGTGAAGAGGAGACCATACAAGATAAGGATGGAAAAGGTTTGACATGAGAATCAGTGCTGAAAATTATGCTGACCAGCAAATTTGACGCAAGAGGTAGGAACTGGAAAGAATACGGAAAAGGCTACTGACAACTAGTGATTTTTCATTTTACGCCCCATACTTTCAATCATTCCTCTGCAATCATATTTTTATAACTCTGAAATTTAGGAGAATGTTCTTCCTGTAAAGTCAACATGGGAGATATAAAAATAGAGTTGACATTTCTACCAAAGTCTACTGTATCATCCAAGGAGGTGTATATGTGTGGAAATGTGTTAATCAAAACTTAAAGCTATGAATTAGAGTGCTAAATATATTGCACCCCGGCTGTGTGAAAAAAGGGATGAGAAAGCAATTTCTTTACACACAAAAGCTAAACTGCACAGTGTGCAAAGACACTGTAGGTGAAGACTGACAAGCCTGCCTTGAGTTGTGATGGATTTTCAAACAGGAAACGATCCTACAAGTGTGGAATGTAATAGGAATTTAAATTATTTCTGCAGTGTACATTATACACTCAACTACAGCTGGAGTGGCCTGAAGTAGCAAAAAAATGACAAGAGATCAATGAAAACCTGATACTTGCATTTTCTCTTTGTAGATGTGCAAATGCACACTTTCTCAGAGACTCTTAAAAACTATTGCTTGTAAACAATAAATTCTAATGTGTTCAAAAGCAAAATGTTATATTCTGTGTCCTAAACTAAACCTTTCCTGTCAGTCAGTGACTTACTGTGTGATGAGCGGGGTAGTGACGGAGTGTTTTATCAGGACTGGCAGAGAAACCATCTCACTGAGCTGGACAGTAGTGGTGTCTGTCGCCCGGTGGAGGGTGGGATCTATGGGAAGCCCCCAAGGGCCCCTGGTTACATGCTTCAGTAACTGACTCTCTGGGGAAGAAGCTGTGGAGAGGGAGATGAAAAGTATGTTGCTGAATAAATATCAACTTCACAAGTACAAAAAACCAGCAGTTAAACAAAAGCAAAAGGTAAATTCAACAATGTCACACAAGAACATTTTTCCTAGAATATATAATGCAAAGAGATTCAAAACACAGACTAATTACATAAACACACAGAGTGGAGATTATGCAAGAACTACTTTCTTTCTGCAGACAGTAGAATAGGTACTCTGTATACAGACATTTGGATAAACAATGAACACAGAGGACTGGCAAAAACGGCAGACAACGTGAGTGTTGGGATGAGAAGTGTCTGCTATATGTGTTCATTTGTGTGTAATTCAGTAACTCTATGTTGGATTTGATGTTGCATATCTTGGCCAGGATTCCCTTACACATTCTTGATCTCAATGGGGAAAAATGGGAGCTCTAGAGCAGGCACTATCCCACCCACCTTTACTTCAGAGAGATGCTGATTTATTTTTCACAAGACAGAACATACCAATACCCCTCCCCCGCCACCCATTCATACATTTTGAATGTTAAATTAAAAATCATTGTCTAGTAGATTAAACTAAATTTGTGTCCAGTTCGGTCAAACCAAGAAAAACATTATTCTGCCCAAATCTCCAGTGTCAAACTGATCAGACTGTCTCTACTGAATCATGGGGAATAATCTTTGTCCGTGTGTCCAAACAATGTCTGAGACAAACAAATGTCTTAGCCATATTTTCCCTGGTTTTGAAAACTATGTTAGTCTTTATTTTATAAATACTGACACAAAAATGGTTTGGTATTCTTTAAAATTTAAATGACAATTAATACTGTACATTAATTCCAATATCCAGGGGCTGAAGTTAGTAAATGCATCATTCTTTTTTTTAAATTTCCTTTTCGATCATGCAGAGTGTTACTGCACTTCCTATCACCCATATAGCTGCACTTCCTGTCCCTCCAATTGGCAATTGCTTGGAAATGTGAATTAAATCAGTCCTTCCTGACTTTAAAAAAGAGAATTTTAAAGAAAGAAAGATAGTGCCAATGGCCTTGTGCTCATCCGGACATCACAGCTGTGATGTGTTGCTATCAACAAAAGGGAGGAATTCAATAGATCATAATATTAGAATTGAAATCTGTTGAGAATTGAGGGAGGAGAAACTATTTTAATGCCAGACTGGAAAAATTTAAAAAAGTTGCAAACACATTATTTACAAAGGCAAATTTCGACAAACAAAGAGATACGTTTTGCACTTAATGCTTAGATCTATCTAATGAATCAATCAGAATTGAAATCTGTTGCGAATTGAGGGAGGAGAAGCAATTTTAGTGAATTGTGGACGACGGCGGACGAAGCACGATATAGCACAATAGCTCATCGCGACTTCGTCCGGATGAGCTAAACATATGTAATGTGGAGAAGGGTCTATTCCTAAACTGTAGGCCGTCATTGTAAATAAGAATCTGTTCTGAATAACTTGCCTGGATAACTAAAGGTTACATTAAAAAATAAAATAATAAAATAGTTACCAAATTGGCCAATTTAAAATGTTTTAATTTCTCAGAACTACACAGATACATAGACAGATATCTTCCAGTATCATAATGAATTAACGTGTGTGTGTGTGTGTATATGTGTGTATAAAATAACATAAGGACTGAATCATAAACATGGAAATGGCCTTACTTTAATCGCCAAAAAATCCGACCATCATGAACCTTGAAAAGACTTGAGGCTCTTAATGAAATCGATGGCCTACATTTATAGGTTCTGAAGGTGCCACGTTTCCCATTTCAGACTAATGCTGAATATATTTCAACATGCATTTCCTTTTTTTCTGGGAAGCTCCAGGAGGTTTTTAAGAAAACAACTATGGAGTACACAAACTGTACAAAATCAACTCATCCATGATGAAATATTCTAAATAATGACAGCCAGAGCAGGAGCTATTGGAGGTTTCCATTTCTAGCTCAACTTCCAATCTTTCCAGGTTCTGACGTGGACCATCCATTATTTTTCACTCACAAATACACGATTGAACACAATGGTTGTTATTCAAGAAATAGAATTTCTGGAGAATAGTTCAGCAGAAGTCAGGTTAACGAAACATAAACAAGAACAAAATGGAAGTCTATCTAAACAGTTTCATTTCACTAAGAGGAACACCACAAATTTCTGAGCATAATACATTTCAAGTTCATCCACATGTTTTACTTTTGGAGTCAGTGGCTTTACTTAACATCATTTCAACATGTTGTATATTTCCTGGATAAACTACATGCCAAAGGAACCATTAATCTTTAGGCTGTCATGTTTCCTACTAACCCATTATGTTGTAGCAGTCTTCGTAGTGTTCCACCTGGTACTGGGCAGACAAAGCCGAGAGGTACTCCTGCTCAGAGTTTTCTCCGGGGGCCGAGCCAAACCCCGCTGCCCAGGACCCCATGCCCTCTAACAGCTGCTCACCAGGGCTCACGGACTTACAAACTGCAGAGAGATGTGGAACAGTGACTTAAATATACACAAACACAGTTTTCAGTGACATGTTCATTTGTTACTTTTCTTAACACATGTCAAAGGAAAACGCTCCCACTTTACAGAACTTTAAAGGCCTCTGAGTTTTACTACAAACACCATTAATTAAAGGCAAATAGACAAAATTTTAACAACCCCCCCCACCCAAAAAAACCCAAAAAAAACACTAGATGCAAACTTAACTAATAATAAATGAGGCTTATGTGTCAGAAGCGACAGCTAGTGATATATCCCCGAATGCTCCCAATCCTTAACCAAACAGCTCATGACATGAGGCATCCCCAAGGCATGACCTTTCATTTGCACTTGAGCTGAAGTCAAATCAGACATATAGTTCCAGAGATATGAAGTGTTTAGTGACTTCAAACTTTTGAGCGCATTCTTATGGTGAATATAGAAGTGGTAAATCTTCCAAAATCGAATCAGTTCTTCCTCTCCATGATGTTTTATTAAAATGGAAAACATGGAATTTTTAAATTGAATATCTGAATTATCGCATTAACCAGCTCCATCACCAATGGCGGTCGGACCAAAAAGATAATATCCCCGAACAGAGTTTTGGGGATTTACTAAGACACTCCTTCTAAAGCCGACATGTCCAAACTATTCCACAAAGGGCCGGTGTGGCTGCAGGTTTTTGTTCCAACCAAGCAGCAGCACACAAGACTGGCCTCAATTAACCAACTGATCTCAGTCTTCAGAGAGTCGATTGGTCAAACTGTGTACTCTTGGTTGGTTGGTACAAAAACCTGCAGCCACACCCCTTGTGGAATAGTTTGGACATGTCTGTTCCAAAGGATTCATAAGTTTTGTCAGTTAGGTTAGTCTGTGATTTTGTTGTACAACCTGTGTAATGACAATGAAGCCGATTCTATTCTATTCTGCAAACATTTCATAAGTATATATAACAAATACTACATCATATCATAGGTTTTCACAAATTAATTTGAGATTCTCTGTTCGGTCAATATTAAAGAGATAGTTCAGTGTTTTTCAGATTAATCTGTATGGGATCATCGCCTTTACTCTGGTGCACCCACAGTGACTTACCCCCAGACAGTGTCCTTTGAGTCGAGTTTTGGCGAGTTTCAAAGCGAAAGTAGTCCCAGCAGGTTTCCTGGGGTCAACAAAATGAAATGAATTTCTTATGTGTATGTGTTTAAATGACTGATTTATTTGCATAATAAAACTGCTACAGAGCAAAAACTCACACCTCGTAATTGCGTGGAGCTACTTTGTCACAATAGCGATCAATGCACATTGTCACTGTGTGCCTGCATGTAGCAGCCGCAAACACTGCCGAACAACTGATGAAAATAGTTTCCTAAGGCGCACAGCTGTTAGCAGTGACAACGCATATTGATCGCTATTGAGAGAAAGTAGCTACAGGCATTTACAAGGTTGTTCCATGACAGTTTTGTTATGTAAATAAATCACTCATTTAAACACATACTGCTTTGAGAAGTTTTATTTACTACTTGTAATTTCGCTTTGACCAAAACCGGGCCAGAACTCAGCTTGCAGGACACTGTCGGGGTTAAGTCACTGTGGGTGCACTAGAGTAAAGATGGTGATCCCATACAGATTCATGTGAAATATAATGAACTATCCCTTTCATTATCTATCTATAAACTATCCCTGTTTCTCTTTTTATATATCCTATTAATATACCAGGTTTTTTTGTCTTTCATAATGACTGAAAATAAGCTCTGATGTGAAGTGTATCACAAAAAAAAAAACCAAAGCCACAAAGCAATTTATGAGACTGAGACTTAGTCAAAATATTACTATTGGACTTACAGGCCAGTCTTTTTTTTTAACCATTACTAATGATGACCACATACATGCAAGTAGTTACAACCTAATTATGTTGTTTATACACAGGTAGCCTTATTGTAAACATGAAAAAACTAAAATCAGGGTTCCTACACATTTTTCAAGGTTAAATTCAAGTTCTTTTCAAGCTCTTAAAAGGTCATTTCACATTTTTCAAGCACAGATTGTTATTGGTGGGGCAAAATACATATCTTTAGGAATACATATATTCATGAATTTTTTTTCAAAATGATGTACATTATTTTATGCTATAAACATCTAAAATCATATTTGATAATAGCAAAAATTTGGAAATTCAATGAGAACACAAAGTTTTTATCCAAGAAAAATGGAAGTCACTTAGCATTCTTCAGACATGATTGCACTGAGCCAAAGATTAAGTTAGAAATGTACCTGGAGTCAACCTCAGACCACCTGGTAATTTAGTTTTTTGACATAAAATGTATATTTTTCAAAATGTATCGCCTGTCTGGGATTAGCATTGGCATAACCCAGACATGTCTAAACCATTCCCAAAGGGCCGGTGTGGCTGCAGGTCTTTGTTCCAACCAAGCAGCAGCACACCAGACTGGACTCAATTAATCAACTGATCTCAGTCTTCGGAGAGTTGATTGGTCAAACTGTTTACTCTTGGTTGGTTGGAACAAAAACCTGCAGCCACACCGGCCCTTTGTGGAATAGTTTGGACATGCCTGGCATAACCTAACAGATTTAATATTAATAATAAATTAAGGAATCACATTACACAGTTATAACTGCAAGCACTTAAACTAAAATTCAAGCACTTTTCAGACCTTGAAAATAACATTGAAATTCAAGCATTTTCAAGGACTTCAAAAAACCTGTACAAACCCAGTAAAATGTGTTTTTGGTGTGTGTCGTTTAATACCTTCACTGTCTTCATTGTCTGTTTTCTGATGATATCCACTCCCTTTGCCCTTCACCAAACATCCAGTTCCCAAGGAAGAATCTGATGAGTGGCCATAAGCGCTGCCTGGTATTACAGAGAGTTGAGGCTCCTCCCCCAACACCACACAACCTACTCCGAGTGTTGAATCAGAGGAGTGGCCGTAGGAACTGCCTGGTAGCGGTGATGGCAGCGGTTCAGCTTTAAATACTACACAACCAAGGCCTAAGTTTGAGTCTGAAGAATGGCCATGCACACTGCCAGGCAGAGGAGGGTGCTTGGGTTCCTCTCTTGAAACAACACATCCAATACCTAATGTCGAGTCTGACGAGTGACCGTAGGTGCTTCCAGGCAAAGGCAACAAGGCAGGTTCAGTTCCAGATACTACGCAGCCTGGCTGTAGAGTGCAGTCTGAGGCATGCCCATGCTTACTCCAGCGGGGCCTCACATCAGGTGTGTTAGATACAAACTCCCCCACTTTAATATTTGCATCAGAGGAGTGGCCATGGACACTAGCAGCAGGAAGTGTTGAGACAATATTGGACACGTTTTCTCCCAGTTTAATATGGGCATCTGACACATGACCATATACGCTAGGGGAGGGTAGAGGCGCGTCCACATCTGAAACATGCTCCCCGACTTTGATGTGGGCATCTGAAGCATGGCCATGTACGTTTGCTATAGGAAGTGGAGCAGCAACATCTGACACATTTTCACCAACTTTGATGTGAGCATCAGAAGTGTGGCCATGGACATTAGTGGAAGGCCAAGGAGCATTAATCTCTGACACATGCTCTCCTATCTTTATGTGAGAGTCTGATGCGTGGCCGTACATGTTGGGGGTCGGCAGAGGAGCAATGACCCCGGATACATTCTGTTCCATGTTAATACAAGTGTCAGAGGACTGCTCGTGAACATTTGGAGAAGACTGTGGGATGGTGACGTTTGAAACTAGCAAAGGGAAAGGACCAACTTCATGGTGAGTATCTGTGCTGGGGTCCTCAGGGTTTATCTCATGTGTAATCCCAGTAGACTCAGACAGCCCAGTTGTGACTTCATGTTCACAATTTGCGTTGTTGCCTTGTTTTGTTGTGGTCGAAGGGCCGGTGTTGACTTTTGTTGTTTCCACAGGTTTGTTTTCATCTTCATTTACCTCTACTTTAACAGGCAACACACCCATTTCTTTTATAGGTATTGTTTTTTCAGGTGCAAAAATAACATCTTCTTGCTTTATGTCTGTTATTGCTGTACTCCCATCTACCAGCTGCACTGTGGCTTGTGATGGATGTCCATAAACACTTGCTTTCGGTGTAATCTGAGTTCCCTCTAGAGTGTACTGGCCTGGGAGAAAGCTAGATTTTGACACTTGACCAAATGGACTAGATTTGGGAAGACTCTCGTGGATGTCAAACACGTTCTCTCCCAATGGAATGTGTGAGAAAGATGGGTGTTTTTTGTTCAACTCGGGTTGAACTCCAGCCCCCCAGCGAGACCTTGGCTGGACTGAGGCTTGTCCAGTGATACCCTCAAGTGGACTAAAGGGAGCACTGAAGTCATAATCAACTGGCTGAACTGTCGGAACTACTTCAGGTAAATCGGAGCTGATGGCGTGTAGAGCCACGTCCACCTGCTGGCTGTCAGGATTTGGTGATTTGGGGAGAAAGTCATTGACATCAATATATTCAGAGATAAGAGCAGAGTCTACAGTTTGGGAAATGTGGGTAGGTGATGACGTTTCATGTGTTTGTGGGAGAGCATCAGATTCTTCAGTCTTTTCTGGCTGCTGTTCAGATGACTTCTGAGTGGGAGGTTCCTATAATTGGATGTGACATATTACACTCACATTTGAATAAAAAAATGAGAGTAATAATACAAAATGGGGAAAATATGTTTGAAGTTATGGTAACATACCAGTGTTGGCTGTGGTGTAGGTTGTTGAGAAGTAAAATGGGGCAACAGATCCATGGGTGGTCTATCCAGGCCTAGAGGATATTTCTGCAGTATTTCCTGTTTAGAAGTCACAAGAACTCTGTCTAAAATCTTCACTCAAAATGAACCAAAAGAGTCAGCTTTCTTTGCCCTCCCGTGTTATTTTCGTTTAGAAATGTATTACCTACCTGAATCTGCTGCCTGTCTTTCATGAAGAACTGTACACGAATTTCCTCTAGTCTCATTCGCTGAACTCTCCACATAGCTCGTCTCTCTCTGCGAGCAGCCTCCTCTGATAGACGGCTGTACTGCGCAATCAGCTCTTTCCTACAATTTGAGTGTCGTAACACAAGTGACAAGTAAATCATGCATCAAAGGTTTTTATCCAGACGAGCCTGAAGTAAATGCACCAGAAGAAAAGAATGGAGTAAAGCTAGGATTCTTTACCACGTCTAATTTGTGGGATTGACTATCGGTTTAAAAGACCAATGTAGTGTGTTAAAATAAATTGCTTGCTTTAATTATTTGTAATATTAGCAGTAAAACTAGATAATCATGGCAATATATTCTACCATAAAGCATATCTTCATGAGGATAAATTAGCCGTTCTAATTTTTTACAGTCGAATCTGATTTCTCATGACAGTATAAAAAAAAAAGACTTATTAGAGTATAGAGTAATTTATGTTCAAATTTGAGGAGAAATCATTGAGCCAACAGTGTTTCTTCTACAGGCACTTCTAGTGTGCAAGTCAACCAGTTAACGCTGATGTTTGTTAGTCTCTAACCATGTGCTAAAATGTGCTTCAGTGTTTTAATTACTTTGAAATTAAATTCAATACTGAGGATTTTTTCTTAACTAATCTTTACTCACTATGTATAAAATTAACTATACTCTATATACGTTATACAATCAATTAGGGCAGGGAAATATGCCATATGAATTTAATTAATTGAGATTTTGCTTTCTGAAACTTGTGAAAAATGTCAACATTGAGATTATTCCCAGCAAGACGATTCTTGCACGATAAAAAAAATACTGAAAGCTGCTGCATTGCAATATATTAATTGAGAATATGTTTCTCCAGTCAAACAACCAAATGCTCACAGCTCTAGAATAAATTGATATATGAAAGCCTGTGAAACTGAAAATACATGTTTTGTTTTTTTTTAATTGAACATTAAACTGTACAGCAGAGAATATGCTGCACATCATTGAAACTTCGCAAAGGATAATAAAGGTAGTATGGGGTGAAATAAGACAAACTGACCTAGTTACAAGAAAACCTACAGGTCTAACCAAAGCTAAACTCCAACCTCCAACATGTCATCCTATACCTTGACTCTAATAGGGTTTAATCCCAGCACAACATCATCCAATTATCCCCAATGCATGGAGTGTCCGGCAGCTAAAAACATTTGTGCTGACACAGTTGATGTCCTCCCCTGTTTGTGCATACTTTACATTCCAGATCAATTAAAACCTTAATGGAGACCTAATCAATAAAACATTAACAGGTGGAGTAATATGAGTGTATGCAGTTAAACCTGGCTCTCTGCTCCAGCTGCTCTTCCAGAGCTTGTAGTCTTTTCTCTCGGTCCCTCAGTTCTCTGGCAAAGCTGAAATCATCCTCCTCCTGCTTCCTCTTGGCTGCACTTTGCCACTACACACATGTACACACACAAACACACACACACAAACAATTATTTACAGCTTTAAAAATGGGCTACAAAATGTGTGGCTGCAATGTATGATAAAGTATTCCATCTGCTGGTAATTTCTGATTTGACTGATGATGCATTTTAACATCCAATCAATACAATTTTATTAAAAATAGGAGACTATTTAATACTCTCTTATGTTTTCTTAGTCATTTCTTTTAAAAATACACTTGGCCAGTTTTTATATTTCTGCTACTCTTATTAACACATACAATTTTTTTAGTCTCTCTCAATGCATCACTACCTCTTGTGCCTGCTCCAGGTGTTGTTTCAGTTCCTCAAAACGCTCTCTCTTCTTAGCCTCCTCAGCCAGACGTTGCGACACCTGGCGCCCTACAGGAGGCAAGAGAGATAACAGTGGGCTGCTTACCCCTGCCATTTCAAAAAGCACATAACATTTCCGTCTCTAGTAAAATGCATGTGTACACATGCACGCACGCACACACACACATATACACACACACTCACACAATGTAGCATTGCCATCTGCCTTACAAAAAACACCAATTTGCCTTTACCAATGTACGGGCCTGACATTCCACCCACCCCCAACATCGACCCCTCCCAAATTTTGACACACATCTTTTGAAGTAATAAATGATATGAGGAGTTTGCTAAACTGTGCAACTGATGATTAGATTTCACAGCCTGTAGTACTGGAAGCTGTTCAAAGCGTTGCTCATTGCCATTGCCACTGTGCATCTCTCCTGAGAGGAATGAACGGAGCTGAAGGAAGCTTTCATAGTCAAGACTCCAGAAGCAAGTGTGGCTTACGCTTAGAGGTGAGCAATTTGTTAAAGTTACACTCTGTGGGATGGGTGTGTGCATGTACATCAAGCACTGCATAAAATTATTCTCTGCGACTGTGAGTGCGTTGCGGTGCAGGTGTGACACTAACCACGGATGCTCTCCAGAGTCTTAGCTGCTGACTCTCTGACCTGATTGATCAGCTCCTGGCGCGCCTGCTCTGTTCGCAACGCCTAACAATGAACAGACAAGAAATCATCATTAACAGAGCTACCTCCACCTGCCCTGTAGCTCACCTCTCCTCCCCCTCCACTGCCAGTCAGCACAGCCAGCAGCTTACAGAATATAGGCCACACAAACCAGGCTGTTACACTTACTCATGCAGTGTAGAAGTCTGAGACTTAATCTATATCATTTTAACGACTTAATGGTAACATTTTCAGTTCGTGTGGGGCAAACTTAAAATAATTGATCATGTTACATAAAAAAAAAGGGGGGGGGGTCTTATCTCCTCTTTGTCTCAAGGGACAATATCTATGTCATGGCTTGTCTTTTTATGTCGCCCTTAAAGCTGAGTTTCCCCTGATTTTTTATCCATAATTCTTTAAATCCATTAAAGTAGCAGCTAGCAAGAACATAATAGTGTAATAATCAAAGTAATACACTATGCTGACTGCCATATTTTCCACTCAAAGACTTTACTTTGGTTACCCTCAGGCAGATTATTGGCCATCAAAGTGCATTTGGAGGCACATTTCAGCGGTCTACTCACATTTGAAACACACCAATTTTATCTTCAATGCTACAGTGGGTTGATAAATATTCTTGCCCAACGAAAAATAGGAAGAGCAATATCACTGCCGCTTTTAGGAGAAAACAAAATACATCCAAGAAATGTAAGATGCTATTGCATGCAACCATATGCATGTGCATTTCTGTACTTGTTCCTCCCTGCTGACGGCACTGTGTTTTGCAATCCTCTCCATCCGTCCGCGGTACACTGCACAGTCCTTCTCAATTTCCTCCACCTCCTGGAGGGAGAAGGTGACAGCTATGCGAGGCACTGGCAACTCTGACCAGCAGATGTAGTGCTGTAAACACACATGAGGTGACATTAGTACCATAAAGTACAATTCTTAACTTAGTTAGTGGGATTTTAGTAGTACACCATGTTGCCACAAACTAAAATTTCTTTAAAAATGGTTTCAATTGTGAACAAAGTAAAAAAAAAAAAATCACTAAAAATGTGACTCAAATTGTACAACTGCACCCAAACAAGTAATTAATTATATGCACTGGTGGTGTGACTCAAAAGATAAACACTGAAAGTAGGTTTGTGTGTGGGTTTTTTTTTTGCTGTTGTTTTTCTTTTTTTTTTTTTTTTACTTCACACAAGAATACTCAATTTGCTAAGTGTCAAAGAGCACAATTAGCACATTTATACTATCTTTTCATTTTTATGTGTATTTAGAACATAATATCCAAAGTCTGCACAGTCATTCTGCAGTTTATCAGTACAGAGTCCGTGCTGATAGAAATAAACTTACAGAAAAACAATTCAGTTACAGAATGCCAATTAGTTCCATTAACTGGCCAAGGTTCAGGTTGCATAGGTCATGTCACAAAAACATTGCAATATGGTGAACCAGCAGGACAGTCACAGCGCAAAGAAAATGAACAGAATTAGATTAAGAAACCACTTCAGTAAAGCTTATTTGTCAAGAATGCAAAATTCTACGGTCACCATGCCAACTAAGGAATTTCATTAACTTGTAAAGAATAGCTTTAGAATTTCAGATTTTATACAGGTCAATTCAATAAACTTAAAAAAAAAATCGCTTAATATGACTCCAAAAGCATTGAATCACAGTACAATCAATATTTGAGAAATGGAAAAACAACAAGATGCTGCAAAGGAACGTAAGAGTTCACAGTTCAAAAAGTGGCTGAAAACACTGTTGTATCAAGAGAATTCACCACAATACTAATGTTAGCACACTGATAATGGTTTGCAAGAGACCGTGTCCCCATATGTCTTAATATTGATTATCTGTCACATCCCTTGCGAACTGTATGGATTTCCAAATGGACAGAACCATTGTTGTGAAGCGTTTGGCAGGTGGTTAATTATGGAGCACATGTAGATTCAGTCAATCTGTGCATCTCCAAAGCAATACGCCAAAATGACTCAACAAGAGAAGAAAAGCATAGCGAATGTAGCGGAGTTACTGTGGAGATTAACATCTCAAATGTGTAATTTATTCTGTGTAATCATTAAGTTCTGTAGTGTATGAGAATACAATAAGTAACAATAAACTGGAAGACAATCCCTCTCCTGCTTACAAATATGGATGTGCTTAACACGTGTTAACAAACAAACCTGTGGGCAGCAGATCTTGAGCAAGTTGATGGTTTTTCCACAGACATACACATCATTAGCAATGTGTCTGAGAAAGATGGGCACGCAGTCCTCCACATCTTTTGAGATTAGCGTGTATCCTTGAACCCAGAAGTGTTTATCTGTAGAAATTCAAAGAGGCCTATTACATGCTGTCATAAAATTTAGAGTAGTAGTTTTACTGGTCTATTATTCCTCTGATAACAGTACAACACTCAAATATAAAAAGTACTAGTGGTGAAGTAATACTCCATCCTGCACCATGCCTAAAACTTTTCCTTATTAGTATGACTTACGGGGCATGGCAAAACTCTGGTCGCTTGAATTAACACTTGGAAATTGTTAGCGCTTAGCTCAGTGATCCTAAGCAAAAAGCATAAGAGAACATGAATGCCCTGAGCTTCCAGGGCTCTTTACAGAAAGCCTGCGGCTTGCCAAGAAAGCTTAGCTGCTGATTGCTTCCCCGGCCGACGGACTTGTAGGAGAACAATGACATTTGTGTGTCCTCCAAAAAGCGGGAGCGCGAAGTGCATAGGTTCACTGCAGGAGTTGATGAGGTGTAGCCGATGAGCAAATGAACCTCTTACCCACACAAAGCTGAGGTGATGGTCTGACCTTGAGTGGGGTGTTGCACGATATACAATATTTGGTCATGCTATAATGACTCACAGGAAACTGTATTTATTGAGTTCTGTCAAATTAAAATGTTATACTGTCTGCTAGTTCACAGAATAAAGTTATATTAAATCATTGTTTAATATTTCAATCACATCAATCTAGTGCAGTGAGGAAAAAAAAAATTGTCACTGCTTTGTTACAGACGAACTCAACATTCAAATGTCTATGTACGTATACCCAAGTACACCTGCCAGAGCCTAAAACATCTTCAGAATGAATTTTCTTAGAATACATCTTTCTGTCAGAAAAGGATATTAAAATGGCCTGCCTATTGTTTGAGCTATGACAAACCATTATTACTCTTAAAAAGAACATGGCATTGACGAGCAACAAGACACACAAAGTCACTGCCAGCTTCTGCAGCGTAGAGATGAACCACGTGCACTTTTCACTTTAGTCTTGTACTTGCTTTTAGGAGACAAGTTATTAAGAGCAATAAAAAAATAATAATCTTGTCCAGATTTGTCAAGGACAATTACAAGAAAAATATTTGTAAAACTTGTTAATCTTAGAAAATTGCAATGGTGTGCCAACTGAAAAGTATAAAAGGAACATTACTCATTTGTGTTTTTCCCTGTGGCTTACTGCAAGAAGATGACTCTGCTCCCCACAGCTGCAGTCACAGACTCTGTTTTCTACTGATTATCATCCAATAACTTCATGACATCCTTTATAGACACAAGGACAAATCCAACTGGGCAATAAAGGCTGTAATGAAATCTTTTTTTTTTCCTGCTAGACAATCTGTCTGGCCGTCTTTTCATTTTCAAGCCGGTGTTTACGTATATAGCAGCATTTGTGTATCACCTCACCTCTGAAACTGAGATACCCCTCATTGACTTGGATCATGAACTCCCCATAAACATCTCGAAACACACCACTATACACCCAGTCAGACACAAACCTAAGAAAAACACACAGAAAAAACTGTCAAATATTGAATATTCAAGAGTCAGATATTTCAAGAAAAAAAAGATGAAATGAACAACTTCTAAAAGACATAGTATATTTCCCTGGATTAGATGAATTTCTCTTTGAAGTTCATTTGTAAGAGGAAGGAAGTGACTGACCTTGTGTAAGGTTCACAGCTTCTCTTCAGCAAAGACAGCAGGACAGGATAGTTCTCGTTGCTGCAGTTATTCTGTGCTTCATTGTACAGGTAGGACAGCAGTTTAACACCCTGAGGAGAACCACATGGTACAGAGCTGACATCCCATCTGATAGGCTAAACACAGCCATGATAGATGACATATTGCCGTTTACAGATAAAAGAACACTCACCACAGGGAAGGTAGCTTGGCCAGCACCCAAAGGCCCATCCACACAGCAGAGCTCTGACAGATATCTTAGATTAAAAGAAAGATGAGATTTATGTTTTTTTGATCTGATGATATCAGGGCTTTCAGATACAATTATATGATACACAGAATAAGATTTCACAAAAAATGTGAAATTAACATTCAACACCAGCAAAATAATTATACTTTTGAAACTTTCAATAGCTCTTTATTTTTTGTCTTTCTGTTTTGTTTTGTTTTTAATTTAGTTATTCTTATGAGCACAGGATGACGAATTTTGATATTGAGTACTATACTTTTAAAATAATTTTTGTCTCAGTTTTTCAAATGTTTTGAGGTATTGATTTTATAAATTAGTGGATGAAAGAACCATTAATATTGATTAACCCACAGAGAAAGTCAATAATATGAACCCATATGGGGCCATTATTGTAGCAATATTATTTGCAAATGCATGTGGAGAGATGTATATCTCAATTTGTGTGTGCACAGTCGGATTTCCAAATGTGTGACTTGCATGAGATTTACATGTCTATACATGAAGTTGCAAATGTGTAAAGCAATGTGTGTGTGTGTGTGTGTGTGTGTATGTGTAATCAGGCTTGTAAATGTTTTGTAAAAGTCCACAAGTCCGTATTCAAATTTGCATATACTGTATGTAGACCCATGTTCACATGTATAGACCAATTTGCAAATCCATGCTATGATCTCCAAAATGTGGAGACCACTTCTGTAAATACACACAAAGATGTTAATGGTACCCACCCCTACCATCCTGCATTTCATAAATTCACCAGCCAGAATGAGGTAGCCTGTGGGCTTGAGCTCAGTCCATGCAAACCCAGGCATTACACATACAAATCCTGATGCATTGGTGGACCTCTCACAGTTGAACTATAGCAAAATTCACATATGTAAAGAGAACATATTTGAGAAGTGTCGCTTTACTTGTAACCAAGGATTTCTATGCTTTTGTAGTGAAGATACTTCAGAAATTAATGTCTCTGTGTGCATTTGCAGACTGGTCTACACATTTGAAAATTTGAATACAGAATACAGATACACATTTGCACACCCAATTACATACATGTTGTTTTATACATTTGCAGATTCTTGTACAGACACAAATCTCATCATGAATTTCCAGAATCATTTACACATTTGCAAATCTGACTTCACACACACAAATTGAGATATGGAAACAACTCTCCCCACATATTGTTAGAATATTGGCCCCATAAACCCAAATCTAACTCAAAAACAAAAAAGTATCCAGAGAATGCCTGAAGCCTATTTTGTGCCAATCTCAAATTTCTATGACAACCCGTTCTTGAATTAGAGCCAATAATGTGATTTTGACCTTTCTGGTAAATACGACATTGACCTTTGACCTTTACTCAAATGGATCATTGCATCTAATGCACATTAGCTATTTGTATATGCCCATATAATTTCATGGTGATATCTCAGGTATTCATTGAGTTATAGCATGATGTCTCTGTGGGCGGACAGACAGACAGACACACACACGGATTACAATAATCTCTCCCAACCAATGTCGGGCGAGATTAAATATGTATCCAAAACAACTGAAGGATCTCTTTTCAGCTACACTTCCATTCCTGTCCTTAATTTGATTTTCATGTATTTGAAAATGTATTTTCGCATTTGTTTTTATCTTCATTAACCATAACAATCAAACATACAAGACTGCTAAAATGTGTTCGACCTTACCTGAGTTGGTGGCCAACTTTGCGAAAAAGGAAGCTGATGGTCAGCAGACTGAGAGTAGGTGGAGTACTGAGAACACAAGCTCGGTAATAATGCAGGTACTTCCTCAGTCCACCAGTAAAGGCCTAGGGAGAAATATTTTCAGATTTTATTGCTGTTCCGACACCGACATGAAGCCTCTAATGATGGCTATTACAGTTTCCCTCTGTAGCACATAAGTGTTAAAGCAAAAGTACAATTGCAGTTTCTACAGCCCTAATGATAAATATAAAAATCTACACCACCTGAAACACTAGACCCTTCTTGTCAGCACTCTGAAGAGAAAAGCGACTAAGCCTCAGGTAGTAGGTGCCGTACTGGGCCAGTTCCCCAAGGAGACGAGACACGCTCTCTGGAGACGCTCCTGACACGCACACACCAGGTCTGACATCAAATTGGACACTCTGAGAAAGAGATTACATATTTACAGACAGAGTACGATCAATAACTGTATAGTCCAATAACATCCAATAGAACAGCCGTGCAGCAAAGACATCTTTGTAAAGCTTAAAATATTGAATTTTGTGTTGAATATGAGTCACCTCCATGGTGATTTCTGAAGCCATGGTTAGCAGTGTTATTATATTACATTGCCTTACACAGTCAGGTCTGTTTGTTGTTTGTTTATCTCATGGATGTTTTATGAAAGTCGACTTAAAAACTTCCTAGACACCATCCTTCAGGGACTACAGGCAAAAATAACATTTTGTAATCTAGCAAGGACGGAAGCAAATCACAGTCTCAAAGATTACATTTTAATTTGAATTTGTTTCAAATCTATCCATTCTGAGAGACTTTTCCCTGTCTCTTTTTTTGGCTAATTTATGCAAGACTCTTTTCTGCCTCTTAAAACCCACCTGCTGTAAAGACAATTTCAGAAAATTTCATTATCAAAACCGGCTGATTTGTTTTGCACACTGAATTTCTTACTTATATGTCAGACCATGTTCCACTTTAAGAGCAATTTGTTTGGAAAGGTTTTCTGCATTTGATCATTTATCAGTTGTTGTTTTTTTTTTAGAGTTTTTTTGTTTGCTTTCGTTTGATAAGAACATTAGAGTATCATTGCAAACATATTTATGCAAAAGGACCAGATGCACTATGTTTAGTATTTAATTCAAAACAAAATTACAACAATCTAAAAGTATAATGTTCAAAATTCATATGTAATACAAGTTTTCATACCAAACAAAATTATGTCTGTATACATTTTGTTTAATATAAAAACATAATAACACAATGAAATTTGTATAGGTTCTGTGTATTGCATTAAAAATGTAAGTAAAATGTGCACAAATAGTATCATAGGTCAAAATGTGAACATTATATATATATATATATATATATATGCATACATAAACTTTAGTAGTACGGTTGGGAAGCAAAAAGATTTGTCTGATATTGCCAGCCAGAGCCAAATGATTTGGCTCACTAAAAAAAATTTTAATTCCCATTGGTTGTGTCCAGCCTAGATGTGAGTGATAAAAGTCAACTTAATGGGAAACAATAAACCACAAAGAGAGCTCTCCTATGATTTCAATTTTGGCATCACAAATATTTTCATTTATTTCTCCATCATTTCATGTATCACATTAGGTCCGACTGTTTTTTCTTCAAATCATTTTCAGGTGATACATTTTTATAAGACAGCTGGGTTTGTTTTTATCCCACACATGCATAGATTGCCCATTGACTGTTCTATTTTTTTTTTAATAATGGTATGTTATCACAGTTGTTGATTTTAATACCCATTTAATTTTTACTATTTCAGCCTGACAAACCAATAAAACAACAGATCAATTTGGTTTCATTACATTTTACAGGCCGTTAAATGTAGAGGATTATACACACTTGGTTGAGAGGAAAGGTAGTGGATGCCACTCCAATCAGGACATTGAGGAGGTCAGCTACAAGTTGTGTCTGAGAGTCAAGGGGCAGTGGGATAAGAGGAGATGGTGTAGTGGTGCTGACCACCCTCATCTCTCCCTCCCACAGACGGTAGAGCTGGTCGAAGGCCTCTCTACCTCCCTCTGTTAAATAGAGAGATTCCCTTTTCCCTGGTGGGCTACAAGAAAAAAAGAAGAGAAATACAAGGAGATTCCTGCTGGTTTGTAATTGTTTATATTAGAATTCTATTTGCTTACATTGTTATTATTAAGATTCTTTATTTGTCAGTATATAGACACTTATAGACATGTTTCATATACCAAAATTAGCATTCAGCTTTGAACCCATCATTAGAACATGCAGGAACACATCACACACAATGCAGACCATGAGCAGTAGACTTGCCATGTCAAGTGCCAGGGAGAAAATGGGCGTTAAGTGCCTTGCTCAAGGGCACACCAGCCAACAATTTTCTGACAGTCTGGGAAATCAAACTAGTGACCCTTCTGTCATAAGCACACTCTTGAGCCTTTAGCCATAGCTGCCTGTTGAGTTTATAATATTCATTATAGCAAAAGAAGTAGTAGTTCACCATAATAGAATATTGACTATACTGATTAGGTAAAGGCAAATGGAGTCTACAGTAAAAATTGCTGTGTGGATCTGACTGTATGTTTACCAGCCAACAGATTCCCAACAGCGGCGTCTTCCTGGCTCAAATGTCCTGAGGGCCTCCCATAAATCAGCCTCTGGAGTGGTACTGGGCTCTGACTGAGAGTCTGGGGTCAGGTTGGATGACGACTGGAAGCCCTCATCCTCCGACTGATCCAAACACGGTGGAACCTGAAATATAATAATATTTCAGTTAATAGAATAATCAACATTAAGTCCAAAACCCACACAAATATGGCATGTTAAAGTTCATCTGTATGGCACACCATGCATTATTGGCATTTGGCAGTATGTTGAATATGCCTGATGTATTGCAACTTTCACACCAGTTCTACTTGAGATGACAGCGTACTGCAGGGTTCCCCAATAGGCGGCCCGCGAGAGGACACAGACTGGCCCACACCAACTTGTGAGAAAAAGATTCTTTTTTTAAATATTGTGACGGTGCGACATTCGCGCGCCATCATCTCTGCCCCGCGTGTGTTTTCCTTTTTTTCCCCCTTTCTCTCGTCTTTTTTGGAGTGTGTGAAGCGCGGCTCTCCTGCGACATATGTTTAAACTGAACATTGTCATCTGGCCCTTGCCTCACTACTCCACCTTTTCTCTATGTGGTGGACGTCTGGAGGTGCGCACCCATACGCGGGCGCACACACACACACCTGCTGCAGAACCGGACCACTGTTATATCCTCATAATTCACGCTTCATAGAACACGTGATCATTGACTACAGAACACAGATTCATTCATTCATTGTTTTGGGTTTTTCTTCTGTTTGTGTTTATGTATGGAGGATAATTGGTGCCATTGTTTATATCAAACATATAAATATGAATACAATTGAATTGAATATGAGTCAATATGATTTCAGTTTGATGTATGTTCCATGTAAATATTGTAGATTGTGTGTTAATTAAATAATGTGGTAATTGGTATGACCATGGGTGGAGCTTAGGGGTATATAAAGGGGAGTGTTTCCCAGTAGTGGCGAGGGGGTGTAGTTTAGAGAGATTTGAATTTAAATTAAAGTAAGAGTGTGGCTGAAATCAGTTTTTTTTTAGTGCTGAATGGTAAAAGAGACCAACTTTATTTTATTGTGTTTTCAGATCTCTTGCAACTATTTTTTCTTTTTCCTGTGTTTTTGGTATTTTTTCACTGGAAAAACTGTGCACTCCTCATCACTGCTGGTTTTGGACTTGGGTTTAAATAAATGAAAAACCACTGAAGTCAAACAAACCCTTGACAAATATATATTAGTATTTATTATTTACTAACCAAATATTTATTTTGAGTAAATGGTTGGTTCTCAACTTTTGTTTCCAGAGTGAAATTTGTCTTTGTGTGACCCTCACCAATAGTATTCCTGAATCCCAGGCACAACTAATAATGTTATAATTCACTAGAAGTGCAGATTCAACATTGTTGTCAGTATTGTCACTGGAGTGGGGCTGTTGTTGCGCCCCCCTCCCTGCCGCTGTGTGCCCCACTGGTGCTGTGGCCCTCGGCTTCGTGCCCAGGTCAGAATTTGGCCCTTAATGAAATCTAATTGGGGAACCCTGGCGTACTGTATTAGGTAAAAATAATTTTTAGTTATCAAAATGAGACTCACTTTTGCATTTCACTTCTCTTGCCCTCTCTTACTGCTGCTTTCTCTCTCACAGATATATTAAGTTCATACAAGTACCAGTGAAATTACAGCATTACAGACCATTGTGTTATGAGTCATTACTATACAGCATATTTAAGTCTGTTTTCTTAGCAATTCTTTTTCCTCTGTCAGCACAAAGTGTCTGGTTAGACCACATTACCTTGCAGGACTTTGTGTAAATTGTGCATTTTGCTGCCATTGTAAATGCAATGTTTTTTTGTATGTCTTTAACTGATATGAGAACATTTAGCCTTCCTCAGAAAAATCTTCAAATATACACCACATATCACACAATTCAGGCAAAATATACAAGACATGAGAGTTAATATTCATGATCTAGCCCTTATACGACACTCAGCTGAAGTCTCTTACCCTAATAGCCAGGCCAGTTACATCAATATTACTGGGAACAGGAGGCAGGTCGAGTCTTATGTCTATCTCTGAGGTGCGAGTGTGCTGCAGAGCTCCAAACAGAGATAGCCTGGTCTCCCTCTCAAATCTTTCTTGTGCTTCTAATTTACTCCTAAGAGTGATCAGTCCAGTGCCAGGAGGGGCATCCATCATCCTCTGAGTCCCACACAGGCTCTCCAAAGTTCCCCATTCCTCCCCACACACTAGTCCCCAGGCCCGGGCCTCAAGCCTCTGCAGCTCCTCACTCTGGTAGCCCCAGGGTTGAGGTCTTCGCACAACAGGCCTCTCTCTTCTCATGTAGTCTCTGCTGAAGGAGGTAGGGGGTGGATGTGCTGAGCCAGCTAGTTGCACCAGGAGCTCAAGTACAGAATCTACTTCCTTCAAACCAGAGGATCCTCCCTCTGGCAACTTCCCAAGCTGCTCCTCTAACATTTCTGCTTCCTCTCTGCATCCTGCAACCCGTAAGTCAAAACATATCATCAGTATTTTGTTCTTGGGTGGTGTATTGGCAACTGCACTTGTTGCAGAGGCATTTCCTTTGGTGCCATCTTGAAATATCTTTGACAGCAGAGCACCATAGGCACGCTTTTTGAGAGCTCTGCGGAAACCTTCTCTGGAGACTCCTCCAAGGGCACGGCGTTTCCATGACACTCCTGACAGGCTACAGTCACACAGGGCACTCAGCAACTCCGTAATGCTGCTACTGTTGCAGCTAGATCTCACTGAATTATTTGAGTACATTATGTCACAGTACTATGATCCTGCAAGAGACGAATAAAATGGATTCAGATGTCATACTATAGAGTATTTTTTCCACTAACGTCTAAATAGGCCAACACAGTGCACACATACCAGAATAACAGTAGAGCTTTAGCTTAAATCATCCAAATCATCTTGAAATGACGTTACATTTCTAAATGTAACGTGATTATATATCAACTCATTGTATTGCATGTGTTGATATAAACAGAAAATTAACAACTATTGAGTTGAGCTAGCTTACACACATTTAGCCGTCGTAATTCAATATCAACGTCTACGACGACCGTCTTAACACGCTTCCATGTGAATAAATGTTTCATTTCGGTATTTACCTTCATAGGCTGGTGTGTTTTCAGTTGATTCAGGTGACTGTTTCAATCCTCCATCCAACCCAGCTTCAGACAGATCATCTGGCATGCTAGCGTTTGTTATTAGTAAGCTAGTCCGTACGAATAGGTTTCCTACTCAGTTATAGAGCAAAGCATGGCGAGCCAGAACTGTCAAAGCAGCCCCAGGAGTATTTTTAATATACTTTGCTTTCTTGGGCCTTCTTTAAATAAGATATGATCCGCAAATATTAGCTAAACGTTAGCTCATAACTTCATTCATCTCTCATCGTCTACCGTGAGCTAGCTACAACAAAATCAGAGCCCGCCCTCTTGAATGTGATTGGACAGAAGATAGTTTACGTTTGATGATTGGCTGACTTGAATCAGAGACTTTGTTTATTGGTTGGATGTCTTTGTCAACTATAATATAGCGCGATTGTTTTTTGCCGCTGTGTTTTGTGGCGTTCAAGTGACATGAAAAGTGTATGTAAACATACATTGCAGCAGATGAGCACATCATTTACCACAGTCTGTCCTGATTTTTTTTTAAAGTTCAGTCGTTATACATACAGTACATTTCATATAGTATCTATGGTCGTCACTGAAACGATATGCAGTTATGTTGTTCAAACATTGTATATGGGTCATTCGACCGAATTGGTTCAAATTGCAGTCTCACAATAAAAACACATTTCAAATAACAATTAGGTATTCAACTTCACATGTGCATAAATATTATATAATGTAATTTATATTATACAATAAATATTATATACAAAATATATATATTGTGTCTGTGAATATGGGTTGGTTATTAACATTTTGGATAAAGCCTAATCTGTCTAGTAGACCACTAAATGCATTACTAAGAGAGTCACTGTTGTTGTCAACATGTCTGTTAAAATCACCAACTATTATATTCCTATGCCAGTTCAACACTACATTGGATAGAAAGTCAGATACTTCTGATAAAAACTGTGAATAAGGATCAGGAGGGCGATAAACTATGACAAAAAGAACTGGTTTTGGGTTTCTCCAGTTGGGGAAAGTAATGGATAAAACTAGACTTTCAAAGGACTGGTAAGTATGATTAATTTTAGGGCTAAGACCTAAACAGGAGTGAGATATTACTGCCCCTCCTCCACCACAACCACTGGTTCTGGCTGTGTGATAATTCACATGAGTTGGTGGCGTGGATTCATTTAATGTGACATATTCATCCTGCTGAAGCCAGGTTTCAGTTCGAGCTAAAATATCAATCTTATAATCACTAATTAGATCATTTATTAGTAGAGATTTAGAAAAGATTGACCTTACATTGAGCAGTCCACATTCAATAAAATTGTTAGGTGTTCTTTTTCTCTGATTATTACCAAGAACTATTATTTGATCTTACTCCTATAGGTTTTATTATATTAGGTTTATTATTAACTATACGGGGCTTATTATTAACTACACAGGGGATAGACACAGTTTTTATATTAATTACTACATGCTGGGTTTGTGACAGCTCAGAATGAAGTTGATGATGCACAGAGAAGCATTTTACACTACGACTCTGTGCCTGGGCCTGCACACTGAATTGTCATTTAGACAGGGTAAATTTAGCAGCCACATTTTGTGCTAAGAGAGAGGCACCTTCCCAAGTAAAATGTATGCTATCTCTGCGAATGAGCCCAGGTGTTCCCCAGAACACACACAAATTATCTATGAAAGGTACATTGTGTTCTGAGCACCATCTAGACCAGTGGTTCCCAACCCTGGTCCTCAAGTATCACTATCCTGCATGTTTTAGATGTCTCCCTCTACCAACACCAGGGTTGGGAACCACTGATCTAGACAATCAGCGGTTAAATGATGAGAACCTAGAGTACATCTCATCACTGGCCAAATTAGGCAGGGGTCCAGAGAAGGCTACAGTATCACACATCGATTAAACAAGTTTACACACCGATGCTACGTTCAATTTAAGAACCTCTGATTGTTTCTGTCGGACATCGTTACCACCAGCGTGGACTCTCCTGGCTGCACGGGACATGCTGGGGGACTAGCCATGCTAGCATTCCTACTGCTATTAGCACGGCCTGCAGTCCCTGCAGCTGCTTCACCATAGCAATGCCTCGCATTATCCTCCAAGCTGCAGAGCTGTGCTTCTAACTCTGAAACCTTTGCCTCCAACCCTGACACTTAACTACACTTCCAACAGCTACTTCTATCCTTCGTAAAGGAGGCAAGGGACTCACTGTACATACAGCACACTGAGCAGAAAATATGGGAAGAAAAAGAAGAACTAGCCATGGCTAAGTGAAGCTAGGCTAGTAGAGTTAGAGGGGAAAGTTGTTATTAGACAAACAATACGTTCACCGGTTATGCCATCTCTTGTGAAATACCATCTGGTGACAGTCAGGTTGGCTGTCTCAACCTCTAACCCCTAAATTTCAAAGCATAGAAATAGAACTAAAATGATCTTTCCCACTTTCCTCTATTTAGTTTTTTAACAGAGAGCCAGACACACAGATAGATAGAAATCTATTAATCCCTCTGGAAGGTTCCTCTGGGAAATTAGTGTTCCGGCAGCAGCAGTTTGGTAGAATGGTCCATATAACATATCAATAAACAACAATATGTGCACTGTCAGCTTGCATAAAATTTGGTAGAATACCAAATAAGAAACCCATCTAGGGTCCTCATAAACTCAATTTACTGTTGTATTTTAGTTAGAATGGGAAACTAGCTATACTTGTGCAGAAAAATAGGTTTAAGGCTATATTTCAGCAAAGTTTGGACTTTTCTTTACAATGGCATATACACTTGCCTAAAGAATACAACAATTTTATTTAAGTATGTAAACCATACAGAATTTTCTTTGTGAATAAAATGTGCTTTATAAGTCAGTGTGTCTTGCTTTGCCTTTCATGGGATTAACAGATTATGTTCATCAATAGGTCTATGTGCATTTCATGGAGTCAGTCAACATCAAACAGGCTTTCATGACAAGTGTCAGCTCAATGAAAATAGACACAGCTACAGGTTTTAATCAACCTTGGAGATGCTGTTACACAAAACTTGCAACATGATATATTGCATGGCTGCTATATTGATGAAATGTGCCGTTATATGGAAAGAGGTGAGGACATGCATCAGTTGCTGAATGAATTTGATATGATTCTGATATGCAGGCTCCCTGAATAAAAAAAATAACATGTGAGCTCCCAAGAAGGTATTTATTTACCCTGGTGACATTTTAGGCTTGGCCCTTGATCAGACATGAGACAGGACATGACCAGTTTTAAATTCTAAAAAAATTCATAGAATCCAATGATCATATTTCTTTAAAATAATGCAAATTCATACCATCACAATTATCAAGTTTCTTTAAATTCCTACATATTAGACTGTAAAGGGGCAATACATAAAATAAAGTGGTCTGTATGTGGTGATGTAGTGTGATGTATTTACAAAATGTACATGTATAAAGCATTGTAGAAATGCACCCAAATACACACTAAAACTACAATAATCTACGATAAAATAAACATGTTAGTGCAGATTAGGTATTAAGAGCAGCCAAATTACAGTAATGATATGAACTGACTGATGTGGAACTAAAACAACAAAACCCAAGAATATACATGAGAACAACTGGAGAAGAACTGTCCACTGTAGTGACCAAAATGCACCAAAGGGTTAAAGAAGATTCTTTGTTGTATTTGAATGAATTTTAAGTTGTTCTATCTGTATTGCTTTATATGAGTTTAAAGACATGTGATCATTGTATTTGTATAAATTTAAAGAAACTTGATTACTGCATTTGTATGAATTTCTAAGAATTTAAAGCAACTCGATCACGTGCATGTACCTAAGTTGATGTAAGCATCAGATAATGCATTGCCTGTTACATGAAACTACATATGTTCCATATAAACAGCTGTGTCATGACCCGTTTCATGTCTGATGAAGGGTGGATGCCCAAAACGTCACTGTGGTGAATATTCTGATCTTGGGAGCTCATAAATTGTGCAGATATCTTATTTTCTATACAGATCAATATGGGAGTGCAAAAGTCTAGGCCTATATATGATGCAGAACTCATTTATTTTATAGGTGTTTGACATGTTTTCTCTCTTTTGTTTTGTGCTTTGCATTCTTGTATTTCCATAAAGAATTTTCTTTAGAGACATGAGGCCTTGACTTACTCGGCATTTCATTAAACACAAACATTTAAAGAGAGAAAAGCTATTTTAACCTTGTGCTAATGTAGTCAAGGACGTTGCTTTAAAGATTTTCAAACCGTTTTTAAGTTATGTAAACCTCATTACCCAAACAGGATACTTCCTTTGGCTCTCAGGTTATCACTGAAACACAAGGAACCCAAGAAATCAGTCGTTATGGGGTTTTAAATTATTCATCAGAACAACAGTCTATAATGACACAACACCATCATTGTTTTATTTTCACAAAGTTCTCCTCCTCTTCTTCCCAGAGGCAAGAAAAATCAAAGCCAAATCTCATTAGGTTTGAAACATGTGGAGGTAAAACACGACATGCTGGTAAACACAAAAATCTCCTGCTGCATAAGAGGTTGGCTGCTGTGTGTGAAACTTCCCAGGCAGGAGAGCCAAAGCCAGTAACATGCAGATTTTAACCCAATTCCTTTTCTGTGAGGAGGATAGCTAGCTGAAAATAATTATTCTTAGTGTGCAGTATCATTGAATTTTACATGTCAAAAGGCAATTGATGTTTGAAATCCTATCACAAGGAAAGCTCAGTGCAAATTGATGACACTTATAATAATGTAAGCTACATGTCTCAATAGACATTAAATACAGTATCACCTTTGATTTTTTTCCCCCAGTGATCAAGGATAGTGGACAAAATGCAGTGCTTGTGATAATCAAGTCTAATCACTTTTGCTTTGGCAGCAGTCCTTGAAGTTGGTCCCTCTGTTGCTGCATCAATGATCTACTCTGTTAGTAGATGGCCTGCTCTGGCCCCTGGTTTCCCTTTGATATCATCAACCCTGCGTTGGGTTTGTTATGCAGTCAGATGAGGCAAATTTGCCTTTCATCTTCCTTTCTTCCAATTTCATTCTTAGCTGTCAGTACCTAATTAATGTTTTTGCAGCAATTTCTCAACCTTTGCTTCCAGTGACAGAGATGCTGTGCAACCATTTATATTATCTCATTTCATGAAGCCAAACCTTGGCTTCTAGTTCATATTCTAAACCTTGTGACAAGTACCTGATGTGGCATTTCGGAAAGAAAGCGTTGGCCATCACAGGATATGCAGCAGAAGATGACTGATGGTATCTCATAAATAGTTTGTGGTCAAAACACGCAGGAATATGTGACATACTGCACGCTAAGAATATGGTAAGAAATGTCCTATTCACTTGGCCTTCTCTTATATAAAACGTCCTGTCCATTTGAATAAGAGATAATTTTCATAAACCCTCATATTACTCCTGTCTGTGTGTAAGCCTTTCACCAATCCTAAGGGTCTGTGATGAGCTGTAGAAATACTAAAGACTTAGAACATAGATTGAGTTCATTTCACCACCTGTGGCAAGTGCTACTCTATCGCCCAAGGTGATTGTAGTTCATGAATTATGCATGAGAGGCCAGTGTTCAATTGAAGCAAATCAATATTCTAAAAGTGAAAGAAACACACTAGATATCGAAGGGCGAATAGGTGTCTGAGTTTATTCACGGAGGAGAAAGTGATGAAACTGTTGGTAATCGCTCCGTCCACACACAACCTTTGTAAAATTGACGTCATCCAGTACAACCAGATCAGGTACATGATCAAATTCTTCTGAGCTGCCTTGGATGGGGAGGAAATGTTGGCTTCCAGCAATGGTCCTGTTCTGAAAATGGAGGGTCCCAGTTTGTTTTATCATTACAGCACATTCACAAGATTCAAAATTGAAAAAAGTCTCGACAACTGCAGTTTTTTTCTTTTTTTCTTTTTTGTCCCAGGACGTAATGCATAGGATTATACAGTTAGAATACAGTATTTCAACATGTTTTACAAAGATTCATATGGTATAGGAAACAAGAAATAAAAATAATAACTGCACAGCAGTAAGAAAGGTCATTTGTCGAGTATATATAGTGATTTATCGCACACACTGTGGAATAGCTTAGAAACACAGGGCAAAAAATAAACACCATTAGAACAATTTGCGCTATATTCAATCTACATAAGATACCCTTTTGACTTCTGACTAATTTAGGAATGTCAGGCATTTTTCATGGAAAACCCAAATCACACTGGCCACTGTTTTACATGTATTCATTTTGGCTTTTTGCCTTAGCCACCAAGTCCTATTAAGCACACACCACAGACATCCAAAGGAAATGCACACATCAAAACTGCAACCATAAAAGAAATCATACTGAAATGTCTTCAGCCTATTGGCACGCGAATGGTGGCAGCAGGGCATCTAGCATTTTAGACAGCACAGATAATATCACAAGTCCAAATACATTGCTGTGTCTATAGCACTATCATCATCATATTCACCTAGATTACCAATAGAATAATATAGAAACAATATATATGTATCATCATCCTATTCAATAAGGCACATTTTTGGTTAAAGAAAGGCTCTGAAAGAAGCTTCTTGCATCAACTCTGTTAGTGAGAGGAGTCAGCAGTAAACAACAGCGGAGACAAGGATGGAGTCTGCAGTCGGCATGCAATTAAGATCAAAAGCCTCCCCTGCTGATTCCATTATACAGAGTGCCACTCTGCACTGCGCTGAGTGGGCAGTGCCAAGTGCTGTTGGTCGGGATGCCATGGTGCCATGCTGAGACGGCAGGCAGGCAGGCAGGCAGGCACGCTCGAGGTCTATGCAAACCTCTCTCTAGCCAAGGCAGGAATCGTTAACATTCTGGGGTCTCTGGAGCTCTTTATGCTCCGTCAACTACACACACTCATGATCAGATACAGGGAATACAATTAAATCATCTGTCAACAGCAAAACCTACAATTTAGGGATGAAACATAGTGGCATTTAATGGACCAAGAAATATCAAACCCTCATTCCTACCCTGTCAACTCTCAGCTCCAACAGTGACATATCAATATTCCAATTACAGTAACAATTACGTACATGATTGAGACTCCTCCAACTTTATACAACACCTAAAACCACTGTGAGTTTGTTCAAGACAAATATATATACCATTAGTACCAGCTGCTTCTCTGGCAGATTATTAACATCAGCAATAGGCTATTTCATAGCTTTAGAGGCAGAATGTTTGATGGTTATTTGGAACATTACAAAGGTAATACTAAAAAGTGGCACTAAAAGAATTATAACACTAATAATGCATTAATCAGTCATTTGGAAAATCTAAAATATTGCTGAAACGCTACTGTATATGAATACAATTTGTGAGCTAATGTGACTGTCGAATGTGGCTCATAGTATTCTGACATTATTGCAGGGCTAATATGAATGACATGACTCCATGACAGAATATAGTTGCCTTTTGCTGACATACAAATATTTAATAAAAAAATGTACAGCAATTAAAAATATTAGCAAAAAGCTAACTAAAACATCTTAAAAACCTCTGAAATGTCCATCTGTGCTTTAGTTGCAGTGGAATGTATCATGGCACTGTACAATAAAGGGACACAGACTGTGCTATTATTGACTTCCACAAGCACAAATGCAACACGGCTTGAAGAAAATCTTTGTTTAAAGCAAAATAATTAAATCTGACGTTTCTGAAACTATTGGTGTTGTCTCATTCATCTGAGCCTGCCCAGTGCTAGATTAACCAGTGTCCTTGTCAGGACCCTTTGGTCTCTGTCAAACAGCTCGGTTAGAGCGCAGGCTCCAGTGTGTCACTGGGTATGGGGGATTAACATGACAGAAAGCAGGCGTCCTTCCGCCATCACGCCTGACAGTAGGCATCCTGTGTGTGCACACGCATTCCGACATATTCAACCACACAATCACAAACCTAGTGAACATGCACTCAACTTCAGCAACACACACGCTTGTTCACATATTGTATTTCACACAGACACGTACGCGCACACACAGGCTAATAAAAACACTATCACCACCACAAGGTGATCCATTTAAAAAGATAATTTTTTTTCCTTATAAAGCTTTCCTCATAAAGACTGCACGATAAAAAAAATATATAATACAATTCTTAAAACCTTTTCTACACAGAAAGAAATTGAACATCTGATTATCTCCAGTGCCAGTGCTCCACAGAGGGGCTTAATTCTCACAGAGGTCTCCCGCAATGCATTCTGGGAGCTATTCAGTGAAGCATGAGTGAGCGCGCAGACCTTTAACGTTTGGCAAGTGAGCTTTAAGGCGTACCTATGACAATGTAACCCATCATTTCCTTCTCCCTTTCACTCTCCATCTGCATTTCATTAGCCTCCGTTAACTCCACAGTGGAGAAAATTGTCTCAGAGCCAAGTTGAATGATACACACGCCCACATCAGTCCCTTCTCACCTATTCTTATCTCTTGATTTTTTTTCTCTAAAAGAAGAAATAAGCCCCCGTAAGTCACTGGCAGTCCCCTCCTATCCCCTACCCCCCTTCCCTCCCTTCGGTGGGTTAGAGATCAGTCACTTTGTTTTCCAGGGCGGCTGCTATCTGCTGGAGCCGCAGGGTCAGCTGTTTACTCTGCGCAGCTGGATCCTCGTCCAGGGATGCAATGATCTGAAAGAGGAGGATAGAAGGTGAGAAAGACAGAAATGGAGGAGAATGAGGAAGAGGTCAGAAGTGACAAGGGACAAGTTGGAAATAATGAGTGAAGGGAAAGAATAGTGCAGAACAGGACAGAGGAGAAATATAAGAAAGTGAAGAAACATGGAGATGGGGATGCAAACAAGAAAAGGAGGAAAGAAAAAAGGGTGGGGAGAGGGAGGAGAGGACAGTGTTATTTGACATCCACAGTCACGTCATATGATCTGCTATTGTTTGAGTCCCACTTAGGGAGACTGACAGCCCCATTTGTTTATCCAACTTGTTCATTAGGTTTTGTTTATCCTTTTTTTTTTTTAACCTCAAGTGGCAATGCACAATGGACGCTTAAAAATCAATTCCCTGAGCAATTTTCCAATTCACATCCCACAGAAATGCTTTCAATTAAAATTTCATACAATCACACTTCTGGCATATCAAGAGTGAAGAGAGAAAAAAGGAAAAGCAATAATATAGTGGGCAGTAGTGCATTCAGTGGAATAGCCTCCTTTGGGTGTGATAGGAAAGAGAAGGGCCTCTTACCCCATCATAGTATTTGCTGGCGTACTGGTAAAGCTGATGGAGAGCCACTTGTGTGTTCAGTTTGTCTGTATGAGACTGGAGAGCACAAGTAATTTAAAGGTTAAAGACAAACACACAAGTAAAAAATAAAGCTGATGAGAAATTAATTACATATTTTTTCAGGTTTAGAAGTAAAAAAAAAAAAAAGTGCTCATAGAGGCAATGGGGCAAATGACAGAAAAACAAAGTAAGCTCTGCAAAATCCATGCTACCTTTATATAATGTCAGACATTAATAGCAGAGTAAACCTACTGGAATAGAAAATGACAGTTGTGTTTCTTACCCGTGACACCTCTGCCAGATGAGTGTTCATGTCCTGGTCACTGACGGGTACCATCTGCCTAATGCCCTTGTAGTAACTAAACGCACAGACACAGACAGACAGACACACACACACACAAACACACACACACACACACACAACCATCAATAACTATATTAAATCATTTGCACCGACAATTTAATCAGTTTTTCAGTAGGGTGACTATAGATATCAGACTTTTACATTCAAACCTGATGATGCAGATTTAAAAGGGTTTTATGCAGTATTTCTTCTTTTGAATATTAAAATACTGCCTAAAATTATCTAAACTTCCCAGAATAAAAATGCTTTTGTATTCGAATGTACAACTGTGAACTAAACATATTCAGACTAACAGCTTCGGGGATTCTTTGACTGCATCTTATAACTGTGCAAAGAAACAAGTTGTTGAGTCAAAGAACATGACACAATGATAAAAGCAAGAAGCCCTGTTTTCACCACTGGACACAGTTCTAAATGAAAAGAATTGAGTTTTATGTTGAAATGGTCTTTCTCTATATGGGTAAGTTTGATTCTGAGGCTTATGAAAGAAAAAAGCTATTATGTGACGCTATTATTGCTGTTTGTTGATCCATGGTTGAGAATAAACTGACAGTTCTGACCTTATTTGGTGGATTCCAAACAGACCTCTAGTTCAGCTACTGACAACACAAACTGTACAGAAAACAGAATTGATTTATGGTTTCACTCTGGCTTTTTTCAATCTAAAAATAGAGCTAAGCTAATAGAGCCATCATGTAAACTATCAGCTGTCAAAGGACAAGAAGATTATGAGTGTTAGTTTTTAGATGAAAGCAAATGTGTGTAAACAACAAATGAGCTTTGTGATACAGTCAGTGGATACATAATATTGATTCCTTTGTAGATCTGTGTGTTTTTGTCAAGTGGCAAACTCTGGGAGACAGTAGTGAAGCAAACCTGGAATTGGCAAAAATTGCAGTTCACTGGTCATCTGCTAGGGGTTGGCTCCAGAAAGGAATCGATCCCCATAGACTCCCATGTTAAAAAGCTCAACTTCACAGCAGAAACTAGAAAAGCAGTCAGTGAGCAGACCTCCGCCAAGGCACCCCCGTCCACCACCAACAAAATCTAATCATTTGTTGATTGTACACAAATGGACAGACAAAAAATAGGGCCAATCACAGCTGTGATGGCTTGCCGTCAATAGATCATAAAATCAATCCCACTGTGTGGCTGTCTGTTTTTATCAGCAATTGCCAAAAACCGTGTGAATGGTATACGACGCCCCCAAAGCTCTTCTGGGGTAGCATCTGACTGAACAAATGTAGGTAAATGGGTAATGACATATTACTGTGGTTTAAGCCGTTAAATGCTATACAGGAAACTAATATTGGATCTTGATTGAAAATGAACTCAGCGAATCAATCTGAAATATAATACATGAGAACTGAGGGAAGAGTAGCAATTTTAGTGAGCAAGTGGAAAAATAAACAAAGTTGTAAATCAATTGTTGACAAAGGCAAATTTTGACAAACAAAGTGATAAGTTTTGTGCTTAGATTGATCTAAGCAATCAATCAGAATTTATATCTGTTAAGAAATGAAGGAGGAGAAGTGATTTTAGTAAATTGTGGACGACGACAGACAAAGCCTGACGGCAATAGCTCATCAGTCTTTGTCCAGATGAGAGAATAAAGTAGAAAAGTACTCAGAGCGCAGACCTCTGCCAAGGCAGATCCCCCCCACCCAAATGAAAGGCGTACCGCCAAGGTGGTAGGGTATTTATAAAAATTCTGAAAGGATTTCATGAATCTTTCAGGATGGTTTGACAAGGACAAATCGATTTGATTTTGGTGACAATCCGGAAGAGATCCTGGATTCTGGATCACTTTGAAATTTTACATTGCAGTAAGTGGAGAATACATTTCCAAGTGATCCACAATCTCTTCCTCATCTTTACCAACAGCAATGTGTCCTTGTGTCATTCCCAAGCTATCCTCAAATGGAACTCCATCCATAACCTTTTGAGTTATGTTCTACACAGATAGACAAATAAATGAAAATGCCACGCGGAGCATATGAAATCTGAAATCTTGTCCAATCACAAATACATCATTATCATGCATTACCATCGAAAATTCAATATGGCATCAGAGCGGAAGTAGTGAGTAGATTTGTTCCGTTTCATCCTTACATGTGTCTCCTTGTACATGCCAAATGTCAGAACGATCTGTCAAGAATTGGCGACACTGGAGTGCAAACTCATATGAAATCTGCGATCTTGTCCAATCATAAATACATCATTATCATGCATTACCATGTTAAATCACCAATATGCGTTTGGCAAATCTTTGCTGTGACCTTGATGCGAAAATTCAATATGGCGTCAGACCGCAAGTAGTGAGTCGATTCGGCTGAAATTCGGTCTGTTTCATCCTTATATTTATCCGTCTCCTTGTCCATGGCAAATGTCAGAATGATCCGTCAAGAATTGTTAACACTAGAGTGCAAAAAGTCACAAAAATTCAATATGCCGTCAGACCAGAAGTAATGAGTCAATTTGGCTCAAATTTGGGCCATTTCAGCCTTGTATCTGTCACGTTCTACACACCAAATTTCAGAACAATCCATCCATAATTGTCAACGCTAGAGTGCAAATATTGGAAACGTGTACACATACACACAAATTCAATATGGCATCAGACTGCTAGGAGTGAGTCAATTGACCTAAAACTTGGTCCGTTTCAACTTGGTCCGTTTCATCCTTATATCCTTCTCCTTGTACATGCCAAATTTCAGAACGATACGTCAAGAATTGGCGACGCGAGAGTGCGAACAGCGGAAATGTGCATGCACCAACATAACTTTGCAAATCTCGAATTCGTGAAGTCAACAGACAAAGAAGAACACAAACATACAAGCAAATACAACTGATCATCATACTTGACCAAATCTCAATTTGGTCAAGTAACAAACAGACAACAGACAGACACCAGTTAAAACATAACCCCCTTGGCGAAGGTAAGAAACATGTTTATAGCCTGGCTCATAAAATAATTTTAGGTCAACTTTATCTTTATGGCAACTGTGTGGGGGGTGAATTTTTTTTAATAACTCATGCATTTTGATGTTATTTAATATTAAAATTCCACATAATAAGGGGCGTCTCCTTTTGATTGACAACTGTCAGATGCACTATCACTGCTAGCACTTGCTCCTGGAAAGACCTCAGCCTCACATTAAACCACTTAAGTCATTTTGTTTCACTGAACTGGACCTGTTGGTTGTGTTTGTGGTGTTCATGTTAATTCATGTTAGGGTATTTTTCATGCACTTATTGGATTAATATGGGGTGCTGTTCTATTGATCGCGCAAACAGAACACCCAAGAAGTACGGTTAGTGAAATTATATTTATATACATTAACTCAGCTGGGCGAGACCTGGCTTTCCTGCCTTCTTGCACCGAGATACAGTATTGCTGCAGAATATTTAAAAGAAAAAAAAAAAACATAGTGATTTTTGTACACAACTTAACCCTGCTGATGAGAGTGTGAACATTTCAACAGCATTTAGACCATATTTCAGATTTACGTACATTTCAGGGCAAATCTATTTTTTCCCCTTATTCAATCATTGTATGCACATGATTCTGTATAGGTTCTACATAGAAATAATGCTTATTAGAGTCAATTTGGTCAATCTGTATTTTGAGAACATCATTTACATTGGAAATTTAAAGGACTGGACTCACTCATTGCATGTCAAATGTAAAACTTGCAGACACCTTGTTGAAAAAGAGACTGAAGTAAAGGTTTTGAGTGCTGACAGGACTTACTCATCCACCATCTTCTTATAGGTGGAGATCTCCTTTGCATAGAGTAGTTTGTTACTTGGAGAGTCCTAGAAGCAAGAAGTGGATACACAATGAAACAAATGACATTTTCAGTTTGACCTTCGACTTCTCCGTTTCCAACTCTAATTAATGTCCCATGAAATCAATCCACTTTCCTCTGCTCACTTCAAATATTCATCCATTGTTCTCATCTTCCACTCACCCGACTAAGTTTGTGCTCACTCTTGGTGCAGGCATCCATGAAGGTCTGGGCGATGACAGAGAGTGAAGCATCCACCACTTCAGACACATGGACATCAAAGATGAAGTGGGGGTTCTTGAGGATGTTCACCCAGAACCGCAAAGGCAGGCTGCGTGGGGAAAAGGGCAAGAAGCAATCTATCATCATGGTTGTTATCATTATTATTGCTTGAGAATGGGGGAAAATCTCATCAGCCGTATTACATCTATGGATTCATTTGAATTGTGAAAGTATTTCATGTGTGAGAGCTCTTGCCTAAGGTGCAATTGAGTGCAGTACAAGATAATAACAAAGATGGTGAAAGGCTTTTCTTGTAGGTGTCAGTTTATTGAGAACAGTACCCTCAACTGTCAGTTTATATTACTATTTCACAATGAAACAGGCGTCTCAGAGAAATCTGGGAAAATTGAAATGAAAACTTTTTTTTTTAGTTTTCAAAGGGAAAAATAACAAAAGGGATCTATTTTATTAAAGTTAGCAACGCTTGTCTAAGTTAACAAACAGTGACTGGAAGAGCTTAAGTAACAACTACTTTGACTTTTAAGTCTAGTTAAGCCTAACGGCCTAAAGCACTGGCAATACAATGCTCAAACGCTACTTCTAACTTCCTGTCTGAACAGCTACTTCCATTAATTTATTTCCAACATCATGTCAGCCTGTGAAATCTAAAGAATTTCCCAATACAGTCGTTTTTAGAATTTCTGCTCCCTGATCGGTGTGAATGCCCTGCCGTCTGAGACATGAAACGCACACCGTGTAAAATTCATCCTGGTTTTGTAATATCTCCAGGGATAACTGCAGTGAGAATACAATAGAAGTGCAAAAATAGAAATGTTGCTATAATCACAGAATTAAATTAGCTTGGGACATAATTACCATGTTTGTTTGTTGTTATGCCTCATACACACATTCATATTTAATACATGGCCCTCAGTTGATTTGATAAACAGAACGGGTGGATGCAGAATGTGGTGCGGAGTGTAGTAAGTAATTAAATCGCTCATCTCTGGTCCTTGTGAGGGTGCTCTCTTGCCAGCATAACGTCAATCACCGGCATCTACATGCACCACATCGTCTTGTATGCTTGAGCCTTAGCTGACGTGACACTAATTTATGCACTTAAATGTCACATGGGAATGGGGGGATTGCAAATGCAAACTAAGTGAGCTGAAATTGTGTATTTGTATTCAGCTCTTTCTTGGATAAGTAAGTTTTATTTCTTGGAGACTTACTGTATCTCAGGAAATTGGATTTGTGTATTGGTCAGACACCGACAGCTGTCAGTGTCTTAGTTCTTTGAGTGTGAAGATCATTGGATGCAGACGTGTTGTGCTTTTACCTATTAGTCTTCCAGATATGGATGGTCTCCTCATCCACATTGTTGTGTTTCAGTGCCTGTTCATCCAGGAAGTCAAAGAAATATTTGACAGCTGGTGGCACAACTGCCCCAGAGCACAGAACGCTGCGGAAGAAGTCATCCACAAACTGCTGCAGTGTTCCCTGAAAGACCCACAAATAATGTGAGACGACTGAGACAAGAAGCAGCGCCAAAGACATCAAGAGCCTGGAACAACTATTTACACATGGCACCAAGGGAGGATATTCAACATAAATGGAAAAGATCTTGCACTTTTTTTTTTGCTTTCTCCAAACCGGTTTTCTCCAAACGGTTTTCAAAGCAGTCTTTTGAACTGAATTCACTTTTAGAAAAAAAAAATTCCAGCAATCATACTGTAAGATAACTACACACAAAGTGATAATGCAATTCCAATTTGTTTCTTTGTACCTTGACTGAGAGCAGTCGTGTGAGATAGATCTCTGTAATGGCTTTGGTCATTGACTTGTCCTTTATGCTGCCTCGTTTAGACTTGATCTCATCCAGTTCTTCTGCCGGCCTCACCAAGTGAAACACTTTGTCATCTTCCAACAGTGCATTTCCTAGTAGAGGGAGAAAAAAAAACACTTTAAGCTTTCTTTTAGTATTTGTCTTTTCCTTATTTATTCAAGCAAACTCACAGAGAACACACTCAAATGATAAAGAAAAAAAAGCTCGTCATTTCACAGCCACTGCAGAAATAATATTCAAACAGAAAAAAGTTAACTATTCTGAAATATACATAAAAGACTGAAGATGAAAGTGCATATTACTTTTGTATAATCTCAAAGTATGCTTTACATAAAGCAACATATATTAGCATGTGAAATGAGGGTGGGAATGTTGACAAAAGCCCTGGAGAAAAGAATCAATGACAAGTACTATAGTCTCAAGAGAATACAATCTATGCTTGTTGTGGTTCAACAACTATATACTTGTACAGGATGTGTACAGGAAAAGACACTTACGTTCTTCATGGTTTTCCTGGTTCTGGTCATAGTTTTGTTGAGTGTGAAGTACTCTGGATAAGACTAATGTGGCATTATCTCGCACCTGGAATAGACACAGATTTTTCTTGATAGAATACAAGTACACTGCGGTATACTCTATTGTACCTGGAACTTGAATTTAAAAGGGGTTGTATCTGAGGTCAGCAGTGTCTCTCAGTGACCCACATTTAATTCTTAATCAATATGACTGAGCAGGCAGCAACAGTGAGTCTTTATTGGGGTATTTACAGGCCATTTTCTTTGGCGTCAACCCATTATTGACCCCACAAATACCGTGATTAGCACTACTCTGACACAGCCAATGAATCTATGGCAGCAAGGCTGTACTCTTAGAACAACTGTGATACGCCAGTGGGCAGCATGAAAGAAGAAGGAGTTCCTTAGAACCAGGGGGATTTAAGTGGCTGCAAAGCAGGACAAGTAGGGGATATTTGTGAGTGACCTTTATTTTGCAAGGATCAATAGAGTGCCAAGAAGATTTAGTGGCGCTCACTCACAGTGAGAGCTGACAAGAGCAAAAAGAGACAAGGCAACTGCAATAGCTCTGTGTCGAGAAGTTCAGCTTGTGAGCATGTGGGTGATCTAATAGACAAAAATACAACAGTTTTTTTGTATAATTATTTTGAGAAGATACATATTTATAGTAAATACTTGTGATTTTATTATTTAAGATGTAAAGTTGAACCTTTACAGTTTCAAAGCCACCATTTTAATATATATAATACATTAAAACCAAAGCAATTCTCATAGAGGACCATTTTTTTGTTTAAAAAGCAGCCTTTGGTACTGCACATAAATAGATTCCTGCAAGGCATATGCCTACCTATGTATATAAATTAATTCACCAAGACCTTTTTCATAAGGACAAGAATAATAAAGCCTGCTGTGTGCCTTAAAGCCTGCTTTGCTATTCAAATCGTTTCTCGAGTTTTGTTTGTTTCAAGTTGTGGTTACAAAGGTGATACCTTGTACACCTAATTGTTTATGTTTTTGTCCGTCGTAGATATTTATGGTTAAACATTTTGAAGTCACAAACTAACATGACTTATGTTTAAATGTCATCTGACACTTCACATTACGTGAAACAGACAAACATTTTTACACTAGTGTTTAGCACTTCTGTGGTAATATTATGCAAGATTAAAATTGATAGAAAAAAGACTGAAACTGTCGCATAAACAGAACTTGTATGCAAACCAGTGTGACACACATATATATATAGAGCTTAGCCTCTATGAGAAAAGGCATAAAAATAGGTAACCCCAATCACTTTCACACGCCCACAAACATCTGTTTAATTCCCCACTGCCTCGCTGTTGCTTTTGTTTGTGAATTTTAAAACTATACATTCTTGCATTAAATATGACATTGTGGCTGAACTCACATTGTAATGTGCCAGAGTGTTGATGCGTTTCCATCTGCCTTCTTTCTGGGAGGTTAAGTCCAGATCGGACAGAATCTGCCCTGTAGAACCTGGGCGCCACTCTGTGGAGAAGGTGGTAAGAGTTAACAAAGCTGATATAATACTTGCTACATGGAAGTAGGTCGGGATATGCTGCACTGTTTCATTATTACCATTCCATGTACTTTTTCTTAATGATTTTTTTTTGTGATCAATGGTCAAATTACCCAGAGGTTATTCTATAACTATGTGTAGTATGAAATACATCCTGTTTTGCCGTCTGCTCAATTCATATTTCTGTGATTTAGTGACGTGTTGGTGAAGGTAGGGCATGACAGTATTTTCTAAATCAGATTTGAAGTGGTGACTTGTACCCCATTACTCCAAAACTGACACAAGTTAAGCACCGTCTGTGACATGTGACTCATTGAGAAGCACAAAAGGGGGTTATCTGTGATTCACCGTGAAACAAAACAGATCTCAAAAATGTATTAAGAAGTGAGATCTACAGCATGTGTGGGAATAAAAAAAAAGCCTTTGATGTTAGAAAATGTCTATAGAGTTTTAGTCTTTTAAGTCAGTCCCCAAGGTTTCTGACTAGTTGTGAGATAAACTTTGTTTGGAAGGCTTTGTTCATGTTGCAGACTATGAATTACTTTTCAACCCCAGGAAAGCTTTTTTGCATTCTACAGACGAAGGAAGAAAGCAACAAACATAGTAGATTCAGAATAATTTATTAACACTGAAATTAATAGACAATGTATTTATTCAGAGAAATGCATGTTGATTAAATTAAAAATTTATTAGAATCAGGAAAGAAAGATCTAAATTTTGACATCCCGACAACTCCTAGTAACCATCACATTATTCATCATTATTGGATAGCTTCTGCTTCAATTTCCCCTCTTCTCAGGTGGCCCTCATTTACTCACCCAGCGTGACACTGTCGACCTTGGGCCTCAGGGAGTACGGCAGGTTTCTATACACCTGCTCTATGATCTTCTCTTTCACCTGCGAAATCGTGTCACAGTTCAGCACCTTGACAGGCGTCACATCTGGACCCTCGCCATGCACCAGCACTTGCAATGTCTGGAACACACACACAAAGTTAGTAGAGCACTGACACACCCAAACTACAAATATGCAGATATTCAAACATGGCCAAAGCACCCAGCCATCCACCCACAAACAAACACCCACCGTCCAGGTCCCTCTGTCGGGATGTTGTCGTCATGGCAACAAGCCTCTGTATGCACACACACACACACACAAACACACACACACTGTGTGGTGACACCTGACGGGACTCCTGTCACCTTGGTCAGCTAATGACTAAGGCTCAGCGGGAGCAAACTGTGACCCACCTCACCTCCCACTCTCACTCACTCTGTCAAAAATAACCAACTGGCCACTCAACAGAATGAAACAGGGGGCACGCAATCCAATCCCAATAACAACCTCATCAGCCTGTCCATGTTTGAAGTGGAAAGGAAAGAGCACACTGAAATTTAAAGTGAATAGCAAACACTGAGCCTGTCTGTGAAAGCTAGCCCATCGTGTTTTTCTCCCTCTGTAATTCAATCACAGAAGGCGATCCATCACAGTGGGAGACGTGTAATTTGGGCTAATTTGATAATTGTCCTTGACAACGGTATTACCCATGGGTCTTTTTATTTGTGCTGACTTTAACAGAAAACAGCTGTGTTCACATTAGCTTCCATTATTGAAACATGATCCTGAGCAAAAGGTTTTTCCGAGTGTGTACTGCCCGAATGGGTAGAGAGCATGTGTAGGTTGGAAAAGGTGAGGAGGGGTTTGTGGAGGTGGCTTGTACTCCATAGTTGTACCGACTTGTAGTACTTTCACCTAAGCCACGCATTTCACCGCTATATCGGAATGCGTTTCCTGTGTCGTTTTGGAGCCGGGAACATTGACACTGAAAATGGATGTCACACAAAAACGGCCAGTCGCCTGGGGGCTTTGGTTGTTACCATGGCAACTGCACAGTATGTGTGTATTTGTATTGCTCAGTAGGTGCCGAACACCAATGTGATTTCAAAGCAATGTGTGCAGTTTTTTTGACAGCGGGCATGTATTTGTGAATGTGTGTGGTTGGCTTGTGTATGTGCATGTGCCTACATGTCAGTCAATCTCACCAAGACAGAGTACTCCACGTCGTCGCCCAACAGGCCTGTGTCGTTGAGTGTGTACTTGGCTTTCTTCACTCTCGCGTCCACAGGGCCCTTCTCGATCTGGTGTTTGATGGCTCGGAACAGTTTGTACAAGGGCTCGCCTGCAGAGTCCTGGTACACATACACAAGCCATTTAGACATTGTCTCAGATGTTGTCAAGTAGCTAATTGCTGTGATTAGCAGTTTTCAAGACTTAAAACCCTATTTCCAGTACAAACAACTAATGGAATAAGTTAAGAAATCCATGAGCTAAAGATTTAGTTGAATTCTTCACCAAACCATTCTTTATACATTCTCTGTATCAAACTCCTTAGGAGTCATAAACCACTTACTTATTCATGGACAATATCTTAAAATGATAAAACATTGAGAAGAAGTTTAAATCAACCCTGAGCACTCACTTACTTACTCACCTTCAAAAACTGATAAAGACAGATGGACATCCAGTTACACAACATCCTCTCCACAACCGTCTCTGACCTGGAGAACACATTAAAAAGAGATTTCAACACAGCTGTTAGAATAAAAGTGTACAGAAGTTCCAAACCACTTACGTTGAAGGCATTTGATAGGTAAATCAAGGCACAATATGCTCTTGCAATTATAAATGTGACTCATTTGTTTTCCCAAAGCTCTTTTAGCCATACCCATTTTACTTCACACATGGTGCTTCTACCGAGAATAAGATGCGTTACAGAAATAAAGTTCAGCACCTTTTGCTCCCTATCTCTATCCATAAAAATAACCCAGAAATAAAAACTGACAAGTCAAAAGGGTGTACAACGAAGCAACCATGTAAAATATCATTAAATTAAAAAAATACCAGTTAAATACATAACAACTTTTTTGCACAGCATGTCACTTTCAGAAGATTTTAGCTCAGAACTCACGACAGTGGTCATTTGACCATTTAGGCCGTCGTAATGTCAAAAATTCAGTGGTGGCACCGTTGTTAGCCGTTATTATGCCTAATTAGATGTCTTGTATAAAAGGAGGTTTCTGGTGGCACAATGGCCTAATCAGTATAATGAGGCTCTCCATTGGGGGATAATTAAGATGTGTACTTGCATAACAGCCAGTCACAGCTTGCCTACGCCCAGCAGATAGATCAGATCACATAAACCCCTCCCAGCAGTGATGAGTGACTGTACTGTCAGACAAGAGGATCCTGCTGAGGGAGGGGAGGTGGGCGTCAGAGGAGGTTTTCTGACCTTGAAAATATCATTTCAGTGGAGAGATTTGGTGAAGAACTCTAAGATTTTTCATGAGGCGATTGCAGTCACTAAAATTACTCAATTAACTGCTTATAGACAATAATACAACCTAATACAAAGGGACAGGTACTGAGACACACTCAGTATTTAGCAAGTTTCTGAAATAAAAAAAAAAGAATACAAATTGCGCAATAAACAGTGTGGGTTATTTTCACAAGTATCACAAAACTGTATTAAATAGGTGCTACATTGTTGTGAAATTTGTAATTAATTTTTTCCTCTCTTTTATCTAAAAAGTAATAGGTGTAAAAATAGGATTTGTGCCAGTTGTTATATTTTTAAACACAAGCACTCCAGGTTATGAGTGTTAGATCAGTGCTGTGACTGTTGGATCAGAATTGAGAGCGTTTTAATTATAGAAAAATAGATACCAAGATGAATATCCTTCTCAAGCCACTGCTAAAAAAAATTGCATAAATGTAATAATATTTGTACTTACAACAACCAACATACAGAAAATGAAAAAGCTGATTATGAAGATGATTATGACAAGGAACAGGATATGAAGAATCTTTCAACAATTTGTGTTCCAGGGAGGGAAAAAAGAAAACAGAAGGACAAACAGACGGAGGAATGGGGTAGACTGAGCAGCAGCCTGGATCCTGATAATAGACTACAGTAGTCAGTGCAAAAATTCGACAGAAAACATGGCAACAGAATAGAAACAGTCCACAACATCTTGAAATGATTCCCAGACCTCCTAAACTGGATAATAAAACTGGAGCCAGGAATTAATTATGGAGTGATAATAACCAGAGGGCTAAAAAAAAGGGGGCATTTTCTGTGCAAGAGGTGTTAAAAGGATTGAAGTCAAGTATGTGCTATTAAATCTAAAAAGACCCATCTTTTAAAAATATTATCCAATCCACAATCACCTGCGCAGCATTAGTTTTGGATTCTTGCTATTGACATATTCCTCCATCAGTTCCAGCAGCAGTGTCCTCATGATGTCTGTGTAATATTCCAGTTTTCCATGTAGAGCCACCGTCAGCAGGGAAGCAAAATACACCTTCGCCCTGGCGTTGAAATCATGACTCCGCTCCAAGGTACGGATAAACTACAAAAATATCAAAACACACCAAAAGCAAAATTAAATTAATTATATTGATGAACCATATTCAGCTTCACACATAAGCCTACCTAGCATAATGTTCTTTTAAATTATCAAAATACTAATGCTGGTGAAAACAATAATTATCAAGGTAAATTTAGTTTGGCAGTGTAAAATATTCTAGTGGAGAAAAAAAAGGTACCAATTAGTAGGGGAGTAATCACCAGTAAGCAGTTAACACCTCAGAGGCTGTTTCTATGCCAGCAATATTCAATCATTAAGAATCTTCACATCTCACTCCACTGTGTCTCACTTTTGGAAAATGAAGTTGTCTGACACAACTCCTGTTATCTATTTATTTATTTTGTGATTAAAGTTACACTACTGGACACGTGAGGGTGACAGTAAGGGTAAAAGGGTTTGTAGTCATGCCTGAAACATTGTTAAGCTTCTTTTTGGCACTTTTTTCATACATTAATTTTAATTTGACAGCAAAATAAAAGGTCAAGAGATTACAGAAATAAACAGAACTTTATGTAATCTTGAAATATTCCATTCCACACCAATGGAGTCCCAGTCCTTTCTGTTGTACCCAGTGCGACTTCAGTTTGGAGAACAATCAACAGTGAGAGACAAATGCATTTTTTGAGGTCATCTAATTTGTGCCACTGTTTACACATATTGTCAATTTAACCCATAAAGACCTAAACGGTCACTGGCAACTCAAATCGACACCGATGTTGAAATATTTAATACCTGTTGATCCACTAATCCTATAAATCAAAAATAATTGCAGTAAAATACAGCTATTCATCTTTTCATGGTCATCAGATATGACCCATTTGGATGTTCAGAGGCTCTGTAGTTACCATGGAAACGCCATTATCTTCTCCAACATTGTTTCAACAGTAAAACTCATGGTTTTGATAAATGACAGTTGTATGACCCTTTTTTTTTGTGTTTACATTCAGTTAATGATATTGGAAAAGTCACTTCTTCTTAAGTTATATGATTTAGGTTTTATATATATATATATATATATATATATATATATATATATATATATATATATTTTTTTTTTTTATAATAACCCTCAAATGTAATAACATACCCCTTTGTCACTGACCGAAAAAGAATCTGTTTAAACCCACTAACAATTTTTTGGTGACAGTGGGAAAGTCCATAGATCAATGGATAAAGGTCAAAAATGCTAATTGTTAGTGGGTCGAGGCAGGTTTTAAAAATATGTGCAGACCCCTTAATTTTGGTGGAAAAGCAGATTCGGAATGGTGATTAAAATACATAATTTAACTTCGGAAAATACCCAATTTTTACTGAAAAACTGCAAAATGCAGAGGATAATTAGCCTGGCAAACCCTAGGACTAAAATATTTTTGCCACTGGAGGCGGCAATAATAAAAAATATAAGATAATAAAAGATGATTAAATCCATTAAAAGTGAAATGGAAACGAAAACTCATTTGGGAACTGCCATCAAAGTAGCACTAGGTCTTTATGGGTTAAAACATGGTTTTATGAGCCAAGAAAGTCACAGTTTGTAGTAAAGTAGCAGTTTGTGATAGACTTTACTAAGGCCAAAATTGACAGTGTTTTGACAAATTTTACCTTGCTCTCAAAGAACAAGGTGAAAAGTATTAAAAGAAGTGAAAATCACTAAGTCAAACTGAAAAGACAGACACATCTGCAGATTTTCAACAGATTATGGATAGCAATGTTTACTCTGACACCACCTCTATGACTTTTGAATATGTGTCTTTTCTAATTGTATATTTCCACAGTCTGACACTTATTACAACAAACTGTGACTTTCCTAACTGGAAAGTTGATCTTTAAAAATGGACAAAATTCTTATGTGTAAATCATGGTTCCTCCCGTTTTTTGTTCAATTTAAGACTTAAGACCTTTTGAAGACTACTTAAAGTGGAAGTTAATGATCATTTCACAGCCATACAGGTAAAAATTTGTAACACCTACAATTAGTCGAACCGAGTCGACTGATCGACTGATCGACTAATCCCCGACACATTAAGATATTAATTAGATAGGGGTTTTAGATAGGGATTAGATATTACTCATCCATAATCTAGATATTACTCATCCATAATAGAAGAAAACAAGAATAATCCTAGATTCCTGTTTAGTACTGTAGCCAAACTGATAAACAGCCACACCTCCGTGGAACCAGTTATTCCATCCACGCTCCATCCTGATGATTTCCTGCAGTTCTTTAACAATAAAATATCAACTATTAGAGAGAAAATAGACACATTTCTCCCAAATATTAGATCAGAAAATGTAGTGCCTTCAAACCTGGGCCTTTTTATAAATCCCTCTGTAACACTAAATAATTTCACCACTGTAGACCAAACTGATCTCATATCTATTATCATGTCTTCCAAATCAGCCACCTGCCTCTTAGATCCAATCCCAACAAAACTCTTTAAAGAGATTCTGCCCCTAATTATTAGCACTGTCCTAAATATAATTAACACTTCATTAATTACTGGATATGTGCCGCAGTCATTTAAATATGCTGTTATTAAACCAATTCTGAAAAAGGCTACCCTAGATCCTGACATTTTAGCCAATTATAGGCCTATATCCAATTTGCCCTTCCTGTCAAAGGTTTTAGAACGAGTAATAGTTAAACAGCTGTGCCAATTCCTGCAGGATAATAGTTTATTTGAACAGTTTCAGTCTGGCTTTCGTGCCCATCATAGCACTGAAACGGCGTTAGTTAAAGTTACTAATGACTTATTATTAGCCGCTGACATCGGATTAATATCGGTCCTGGTGTTATTAGACCTGAGTGCAGCCTTTGACACCATTGACCACAGTATCTTAGTGCACAGATTAGAATATGATATAGGTATTAGAGGAGCAGCCCTCTGCTGGTTTAAATCATATTTATCTAATCGCTACCAATTTGTTCACATCAACCAACAATCATCGCAGTCCTCCAGAGTTAATTATGGCGTTCCTCAAGGATCAGTCCTTGGGCCTATTTTGTTTACACTATATATGCTCCCCTTAGGTAACATCATTACAAATCATGGCATTAAGTTTCATTGTTATGCGGATGACACACAGCTATATTTATCGATTAAACCTGGTCAGACCAGGCAAATAGATAAACTAAGTACTTGTGTACAAGACATAAAAATTTGGATGAGTGCCAATTATCTCTTACTGAACCCTGAAAAAACTGAAGTCGTTATAATTGGTCCTAAAAATGCGAGAGACTCCCTAACTGACCAGATAGTTACTCTGGACAATTTAAGTGTAACACCCAGTGCCACAGTTAAAAATTTAGGAGTTTTATTTGATCCAGATCTTTCATTCAAAATGCATATCAAACAAACATGTAGAACAGCCTTCTTTCACCTGCGCAACATAGCCAAAATTAGGAATATTCTGTCTAAAACGGCTGCAGAAAAATTAATTCATGCATTTGTTACATCACGTCTAGATTATTGTAACTCCTTACTTGTAGCGTGTCCTAAATATTCCCTAAAAAGCTTGCAACTGGTTCAAAATGCAGCAGCAAGATTATTAACAGGATCAAATAGAAGAGAACACATCACCCCTGTGCTCCAAACCCTTCATTGGCTACCAGTGGAGTCTAGAATTGAATTTAAAATCCTCCTCCTTACATATAAAACCATTAATGGTATGGGCCCCTCTTATCTCAAAGATGATCTGGTTCCGTACCAACCCAATAGAACCCTTCGCTCTCAGAATGTAGGTTTACTGAAAGTTCCTAGGGTTTCTAAAAGTACAGTAGGAGCTAGAGCTTTTAGTTATCAGGCCCCTGTCTTATGGAATCATCTTCCCTTTAATATTAAAAACGCCGAAACAGTCTCTACATTTAAAATTAGGCTTAAAACATTCCTGTTTGAGAAAGCCTATGGTCAGGTTAGTTAAAAATTATGTGACTCATATATCATGTATACATGATGTATGAGTCACAGTTCAGTCTAGGCTGCCCTAGGAGTTAGAATGCTGGGGGAAGTACAGACACTGAGTTCTTCCTTCTCCTTCTCTTCCTCACACCTGTTTCTGTAATTTTCATAACATATCTTTCATACTAAGTCTGTTCATGACTAGTCACCTGGTGTCCCCTTTCCCCCCTCCCCCCCTGGGGGGCGTGGTGGCTCTCCTGACAGTGTCTGCACGGGAGCCATGGACGACAGGATCTGGAGTATCTCGCCTGTGCTGACCTGTGACCCCGGACCACCGCCCCTGCCTGTCTGGACCAGCCCCCCCTTCCTGCTTTTTACATGGACGTTCATCTATAGCCTGTCCGTCCATGGGAGTGGATCTCTCCTTCAATGTGGTTCTCCTCAAGATTTCTTCTTTTTCCCACTGGGTTTTGAAGTTTTTTCTTGCCGAGAAGGAGGGTCTAAGGACAGGGGATGCCTGGGACTTTTTCATGTATTTCTGTAGCTTGATTATGTTTTTGTAAAGCCCTCTGAGACGACTTTGTTGTGATTTAGGGCTTTATAAATAAAATTGAATTGAATTGAATTGAATTAAACATAATACATCAAACAGATTTATAGCAACATAAATTAAGACCTACCATAACACATTTAATACATTTTAAAGAGTTTAAATGCAGATTTGTAAATAAGACCATGTGGGAACCATGTAAATGATGAAATGATTAATGATGAAAAGGATTAAAAATTCTAATTCAAGTTTTTTTTTTCTCTTTCCAAAAACAAGATCCCATGGGAAATAACTACAATGATTGGGATTTCAACTCTCTTTAGGCAACTGACCAACAGTACCACATTTCTGCTCCTCATGCAACTTGAACAGTTTGCTTTCATCCCATTATCAAAAATCACAGCCGACTTTTAAATGAGTCACTCTTATGTGCAGAGTTATTACATTAATGAGGAAGGTCTTGGAGTTCAGGAGGTTGGAGAACTGGTTAAGCGCCTGTGTCACTGTTGCCCGCCGAGCCTCTGGGATGTCCAGCTTGCCTGTGATCATCACATCATTGGCACCATCCTTAGAGGGCAAGAAGAAGACACGATCTGTGTAGTTCTTGTAGTCCAGGAAGGGAATTCGCCCTTCGCTCAGGTCATTGGTGTGGTCCTCCATCTCAATCATCAAGTCTGAGAGTTGGAAACAAGAAAATAGCACTTCATTCCTTTTTAATAACCAGTTTTTGTCACTTATGAGTGACTCATCTGTCTCAATCATTATGTCACGAAAGGCAAAACTGGAAAAATCATTTCAGCTGTGAAAGATTGTTTTCTATTACTGTTCCTGCAAAACTGCTCCCCATAATGATGATAACATGATGTTAAGAGGGAGAATTTATTTAATTCACCGCAGTACAATACATCAAAGAAATGTAATCAGGGCTATGAAGCACTTCATTACTTTACAGCTTCTCAGAAACATGGATCCTTTGAGGATCATTAACAATATTGCCTTGCCTTTTCATAGCTACACATTTAGTACCTGTAAATTCCTTTTTGCAGCGATCTCGAACACTCTCCTCCAGATTCTCCAGCTGGTGCTTCACCTTTTCATACTCCCTCTCTGCCTGCTGACTCTTCCTCCTTAACAGATGCCACACAAAGAGAATGAGTGTTATATTGCATGTATATAGGTGTATGTTCTGTGTATGAGATGATGCAATTATTCTGCTCAGTTGCACAGTACGTTATATCTTTTCCTTAAAAATTAGCTTGAACAGAATTGGGTTCATAAACAAACTAATTTTTCCTTACTGTTGTCAAATACAACAGCACACAAAACTGACTCAACAACAACAAAGCTTGTCCATTTGATTTTTATAACAGCCTTTACCGTTAATTACTGAATAGACGATACAAGCCTTGAGACTTGCATTACATCAGCCCTTCCAGCAAAGTACTAAAACCAACAACACTGGCAAAATAAAGACTACTTTGAAATAACATCATGTAATGAAGTAATGGTTCCTCCATATATCATCCTTTAAGCATCTAGATGTAAAGGCTCCGATTCACCTACTGTGCAGCTACAACTACACAGTATTTATACAGCTACTTCAGAAAAGACCTAGAAAATTAAAACGTTTACTCAGCTTAAACTTAAGAGAGAATAAATAATGTTCAAGCCAAAAAAAGCAACATAAGTCCCAATAGAGTGACAGAAATCTTAAGTAACCACTACTTCAATTATAGTGACACAGACAGTGTCAAGTACTCAGTATGAACTACGGTGTCATAAAATTTAAAGCTTGAGAATTTCTGTTTAATAACTTATAATGCTATATTTTTTTTCTTGGAAAGTAAAATGCTGCAATTGTACAAAATCATACTTGTTTGTGTAATTTAATTGACTGTCAAACTGTCTGGGGTGAGTAAGTTCTATAGGTCCAGATTTGTTGCAAGTTTTTCTTAGTACTTTATTCACTTTAATGAGAGGAAATGTAAATGAACTAAAAATATCTTGACTCAACAGTTTACCTATAGCAGTAGACCGATATGGCAATGATGAGCAGCATTGGCACAATGACAGCAGGGATGATGATGTAAAGAGACAAATCATTCTTCGTCTCGTACTGCACCAAGCCGACCACCCACTCCCCGTTTCCAAACTTGATCTGTGGGTAAACAGAGAGAATCTTATTATCTGCACAAGCTCTCAACATTTTACCTTGAAAATTATGCAGGTATGTGTCAGTGGTATAGGTTCAACAGTGTGGGAGAGGAAATGGCAACAGTGGAGAATCTACATAATTGCCCACAGTTCTGCTAAGCAGCTGCAAGACCTTTCAGGATTTTTTAAAGTACCTGGGCTACCTGAAAGTTTGGAAGCCACATTAACGGAACAAATGCATAAATATACTGAGGCCAGTGGTGTGACTTGTGCATGCAGCTCAGCCACTATAATGAAATAGCTCACTTAGTGGAATTACAGAGGAGAGCGGTTGCAGCAGTCATCACAATTGTGGCTTAGCTGTAATTAAATATAATTTAATAAGAACTTGGGCTGCATGCTGCCATTGGCAAATCTGTGTTTTTGCGTCATCTGTGTCTGGATGGGTCTATTTGGGCTGACCAACAAGTCCAGCAGCTCTGGTCTGGTGTCTCGGCGGTGTCGCCTAGAACGAGCCCGTGGTGGGGTGGAAGGTGGGTCCAGGAATAGCTTGTCGTCTTGTAGTGTGTTGACCGCACATGGAACGTCGCCCACAAACGCTTGCGCCTCTTTCGCTGTCATTGCCTTGGAAAAACCTCGACCCTGTAGGAAAACATTCACTGTGTTCAATGATTTACATTATGCATTAAAGAAGAAAAAAAAATACATTTACAGCATTATGTAGATGGATCACAAGGTGCATGGCCAAATAACTACTGTGAGTGTTTTCATTTCTATAATTTAAGCAGCTCTTTAGTACATACTGTTAATGTTTTACCATGTGGATGCCAAAAGCAATTAAAGAGATTAGGATTATGTTCATTGTAAGCCTATGTTTGAATCATTTCTCACTTTTTACTCCAGTAATTTTAGGTACCTCTCCAGTCGAACCTACAGTTCTGGCACTGTGATTCATTCTAAAGTGCACTTCCTTTTATACACTTGGAGTCCTGCTTTCAATTATTTCTAATGCAGTCTGGAATACAAGGAAGGTTAAATTAGCTTGAAGTAAGGGTCTAAGTAATTGAAAAGGATTTATTTTTCGCCCATACCTATTCTGACTAATTTATTTACTGCTGTGTTTACTCAGAAAATTCTAAATGGGAATCCAAAAAAGCAGTAACGTTGACAAATTAGTAAAAAGATCAGTGTCAAAATAAAATGAGCTCAATTAGTTGTTTATTGAGGTTTTCTTCATTTGACTGCAACATTCACATATGTTATAACCATTTAACACCAGCAACACCAGCTTTATTTAGTGGAACAGACATTAACACAAAGATCAGTTTATACCTATTCATAATAATAATAATAACAATAATAATAATAATAATTGTATGCTTTTCCTCAGTACTAATGTGGATTTTGTTTAATTAACTACAAAACTAAGCTTACGTATTAAATGCACAGCCACTTGTATATTTTTAGTTTTTAATGGATCCAACAATAATTCTGGCACCTGAAGTCTGTAAATATGCAATCCTACTGCAAATCAGCGAAGTCAGAAAATAATACAATTCCTCTTAATTCCTTTGTATAAAGAGACTGGTTTTGTACAGTAAGAAAATCATTGAGCCCGAGTGGTCTGTACTCACAGTGACAATGATGATGCTCGCCTCGGTGATGACCTTCTTGGGCAGGTCGTTGAAGGTGGGGTCGGGGTGGTAGTCAAAAGGCTTCAGGGTCTTATTCCAGTTGTCCAAATGGATGGATGTTTGAAGGTGCTGGCTCTGGGAATGATTGACTCTAGGAGACCAGAACTGGATGACGGAGTCATTCTTCTGGTGGGCATACTGATCATATTAAACAGAGAAAAATGGAAATAAACAAGATTGCAACTAGAAAAGCATTCAGAGCGAAAACCTCCGCCAAGGCAGACCCCCCTCCCTCCGAATGGAAAGAGGTCCGCCAAGGAGGTTATGTTTTTGCCAGAGATTGTTTGTCTGTTAGTTAGCAAGATAACTTGAAAAGTTATACACAGATCTTCATGAAAATTTCATGATGTGTTCGGGGTGTTGCAAGGAACAAATGATTCGATTTTGGAAGAGATCCTGGATTCTGGATCACTTTGAAGTTTTACATTGCAATAAATAGAGAATAAATTTCAAAGTGATCCAGAATCCAGGATCTCTTCTGGATCATCACCAAAATCTAATCATTTGTTCCTTTGGACAGCCCCAACATTTTCATCAAGACCCATCCATAACTTTCTGAGCTATCTTGCTAACTAACAGACAGAGTAATAACATTCTTGGTGGAAGTAATAATCTGACATAATGTATAAAACAAATAAAAAAAAAAAACATTCAGAAAAAATGGAGGAGAACATAATTTTCAGTGTTGACAAAGCAACAGTGGGATTGATGGCTCTTTGAGAGAGGCAATGAGTTCATGTTTCTGATGTGTGGAGGAAGAGAGTGTTGGGTTTGGGGAGAGAAAGCCTGGTCTAGTACAGCAGGGCAGGTAAAATATGCCGGCCTTTGAGTTGCTCTATTAAAATCCCACTCCACCATCACAGAATCAACACCTTGATACATCAGAAGTTATCATGTTGAGTCTTTCTTCCTTGGCTTGGCTTTTTTTGTTTTGATTAACTTGACCGACGGCAAAATTCTGTCACTTTCTGATGATTTCAACACAGCACTGACATTTTTCTGTGTGAGATGATTCCTACAAGGTATTTTCAAAAGGCAGAGAAAAAGAGACGCCAGTGGCACTAGGAAGTGTTTTTCAAAATTTTAAACTGGGTTGAAATGAGTTGATCTCTTTCAAAATGCACTTTCAGAAGTGTGCTTCTGTTCAAAGGCTGCAAAAATGCACTTGAGACGGACGCACCAAATAGCCATTCCATAAACTATCAGTGTGGGCAGAGGTTGGCTGCAGTTGGAGCTGATGGTTAATAATAGAGTAGTAAATTTAACACATGTTCTACATAAAAAAGGAAAGTCAGTATTTCACTCCCACATACAGTACCATACAGTTAGATATTCATTCATAATTCATATTTCATCATTTGGGTATTTATGGATAATGTTTCATAATCCTCAAAAAAAGGAAGAAACAATAAGAAAACATTTTACATAACATAACTTTTTTTGACTTTTTCGTTTTGTTGTCTGTCTTTCAGCAACTTTACGCAAAATCTACTGGATAAATTCCCATGTAATTTTCAGGAAAGGTGTGAGCGAGGTGGTCCACAATAGAGCTCATTAAATTTTGCTGAATTTGGGTCAAGGTTACAGTCACCAAAAATGTGTTTTCAGAATGATAAGAGATAGGGCAAATCAGGTAAAATGTTTGCAGGGGGAGGGGTTGGTTGTGTCTTGTTTTTTTAATGGAACGAAGAAGACAAAGCTACAGATGTAACCACATTTTCCCCCTAATTTTTCTCCTCCAAGTTCCGAAAGTGTGTTACGAGGCATATGGATCATATTGGGTGATGAATGGGTTGACTTTTCCCTGCTTTAAACTACAGTTATTACACTGGGCTTTAAAAATCCACCCTTAGTTGACCTCTATCACTATTGTTAAATGTAAATGTATGCATTAATGTATAACAGTAGGGATTTCAGCTTAACTTGATTTTAAAGGGCATCATTTTAGCAGCTAATGTACATAAGAAAATTACAAATAAATGCTGGAGGGTCCTCAAAGCAAAAACACATCACTGCTTTGTGCCACTGATTGACCTGCAACATAATCAACATGTTTTCACAGCAGGCTAGCAGCCATAATGACCACAAATATTTGGGTCTAGTTCAGTGGCTAGACTTAAACCAAGAAAAGCTTAGGACGTTGACCAGCCAAGGTCTTTGAGATAACATTCTACATCTGTTGCTAGTTTGTGGCAGCCAGAAGTCCCTTCAAATCTCCCCTGTCCCTGGGTAGTGGGGACCAGGGACTTGGCTGGAAGTGAAGTGGTGAAGAGCGACATAGTGGCATAATCTTCTGCAACCTTAATGCTAGTATTAAATTTAGCCCTTAAAATGAAATGAACAAAATTGCCCCTGCTTAACACCGACCAGTACACTGGGGGGTAAGCACCAGCAAGCTGTGCGCTATTCCTTCAAGGTCCCTGGCAGAGCCCCTTTTATTTGATTGAGCTGGAACAGGAACATAGCGCTTAGTATTTTGCTAAGGGTGAAACAGTGGTGCTGCTATCAGCGGTTCTACAGGTTTATACTTTAAAAAGTGAGAGGAAGTAATACTAGCTTATGGGATCTCACTGATCAGAGGAAACAAGGAGGAGTGGAGATATGTGTGTGTGCATGCTCAAACAGTGGAAATGCTTCACAGAGTTTGAATGAATCACCACTCTAGTCGTGGGCTCATGAGATGTTGAAAAGATCGATGGATAGCAATGCTGCTGTGTGAGGAGAGTAACAGATGGAAAAGAAGAAACTCTTAGCAAGGAAGATATGCAGAAAGCAGTCAAATGTACGGAAAATAATCAGTGCTAGAGGGATTGTTAGACAGTCTGTTCGAGATAATAGAGAAAATGGTGAGACGATGGCATGGAAGTTAAAAAGAGGAAGTGAAAAAGAAAAAAAAACAAAAACTTACCTCTACAGCTAAGGAGTTGCCTCCCTGTACCTTGATGAGTGCAGTCTGGATCAGGTCAAAGCCAGAGCCAGTTACCACAATGTTTCTACCTCCACTAAAAACACACACACACACAACAAAAACATGATAAAGCACATATGGTAAAAGCTAATGTTTCTGCAACAAACAAGTACTATATGACGTCTTGGGGAATCTTAGCAGAGGCCAAATACAGTTCTTAAATTGCACCTAGGGTAGTTTTCACTGGAGATGAAAACAAATTCGTTCATCCTTTGAGCAACCTACAATATCTGGTTGTCTGTTGTTCCAGTGTGCGTAAACTCACGTAGCATAGCACCTTTAACTGCACTGAAAAGCAAAGTAACCCTCTAATGCATCCATTTTCAGCAATCATCAAGCAGTTTATTACAACATCAAAGACTAGCATTTGTATCCCCCTTCAGCCAAAAAGCAGCAGTGAAAATATTCTGCACACACATTTTCACTGAACCTTTGAGGACAAAACACATTTTTATAAAAGATAAAGGTTCCTGGCATTAGTAGCCTTTTTCCAAGGTTTCCAACAGTTAGAAACTTGCTTACTGTGCCGTTTGACCTTGTTACATCAACTAAACACTATTTTCAGCATTAATATTTTTAATTCTCTACTTTAAAATCAATAATGTATGAGATGTTTAAAGGGAAAGTGAGGTATCACTGACAGTTTTCTTCTTCTTTGTCCATTAACACTATTGATATGATAGTATTTTTCTCTCAGCATCCTGGCCAACTGCCCTTCATAGATGTAGGAACCACATACTTCAGCAGAAAAAAAAGCAATAATTTCGGAAAGAGTGAGTGATTTCCTGCTTTCAAAAACATGAAATTTAACCATCTCAAAACATTTGTCTCTTGAAGTGAAAATCAACAAAAACTCTGCAGGTGATGAGCCAAAAGCTATCATTACAGGAGTAAGAATAGGGGAAAAAAATGCTGGATTATCAACAAGACTAGGAGTACAGCACTATAATTTACCCTAAGCTTACATTAAATTTTCAGGTACAACACAAACAGCAACTTAATTGCTTGATTGCATACGTGTTCCACATATGAAATTTGCATTCTTCTAATTATCATTTCATGTCCGACTCCACACTGACTTTTATTGTTGTATTGTTTTTCCATTCTCAATAATTCAGATGCACACTTTTTAACCCAAAATATATGATGGTATAAAAATGCAAAAATAAATAAACAAAATATCTTCCTACTATATGCAAGCATTATTTTTTCAGGGATGAGACCCACAGAACCATAGAGAATCATGTATTTTCCATATTTTCTTCCCCCTTTCAAAAGCATAACAGAACACCAACAGTACGGTCATTACAACATTCATTACAGATGAAACATTGTGGCAGCACAGACATACACTGACCTACAAACCATATTCTCTAGACAAAAGGGACCATGCCTCTCTGGAACACACGCTAACATTCATTATTTTTCTATTCTTAAGTAATAATGAAAATACGGCCATTCCAATTAACACTTGGACCGACATGGTAATAACTATCAAAATAATGTGATCTGTTGTGATGTCTTTTTTCAGTCTTTCTTTTCTTAAACTCTATAGCAAGTGCTTGAAAATGTATCATGTATTACATTGTTTAAGTATTATGTACTATGTGCTCTCTTAACAGTTTGTTTGAGTGTCATTTGTTACATTCATGATCTAAACACGTTTTCTCTTGTAGATGTATTTCACTGCTTTTGTAATCATAGCCAGGGGATGGCAGATGAAATGTAGCCTTCTGACTAATTCTGGCTTTTTTAAACCATGTGTAATCATGTGTTTTATGAAATTGCATGGCCCCCTTTCAAATAAACTAAATTAAAAAAATAATAATAATAATAATAATAATTTTTTCCATATGGGTATTTTTATGAAAATGGCCACTAAAAATAGGACATAGGAGCTAAATATTCAAACCACATGAAGACTAATGTTATGAAGCAAGTTTGGAAGCACTTTGGGTCCATTAAAAAAAAAAATCTTAAAAAAGAGGAACTACTTTTACAGATAAAACAATTTTTTTTCCATTAAGATTATGTTTAACACAAAAGTCTACATGTAACAGAGTTAAAAGGACTTGAATATGATTTGCTACTATTTTTCTTATATCTCTATTCCTTGACAGCTACATTTTTAGAATCAAACCAATTATATAAAAATGACCACTGTTGGAAAATTATTCACCATTTATATGTGTTTAAATTGGCAGGTTCTGCATGTAAAGTCACTGGACATGATGGGTTACACACAAAACCTGGAATGAGAATGAGAAAAATCTGCATGTCTGCAATGGATTAGAAAAACTACTAGGATTGTCAAATTTAAAAGTCTCTTTATTTATAGCGCTATATAAGACCATTTCATGCCATCTTTTCAAGATCAAATTTGGTTCCAATATTTGTTTTGAAATTCATTAATTTTTGGGACGGCTCTGAGCAAGAGTATACTTATTTTTTGCATTTATCTGAGGCCATCATTAAGCATATGCTGCGGGACAATATATCTAAATTTCTCTTTTTTTATGTTGAGGAGGAGGGGTGCTGTTGGTAAAGCGCCAGATACCATAATCTACCAAGTTTCATAAAAGCACCCATATTAATATGTGCATGTGTTCAATGGGAAAAAAATAGACACAAATACTTAAATTACAAGACAGTTGAAACTGACCAGGCAAAGCTTCCTTGGGGGCTATGGTCTATCACAGTGGGGTTCTCCAAAAACTGGAAGGCACTTGGGATGCTTTTTGTGGTACTCTTTCCATACTTCATTGTGATGGTAAGAGGGTCAGATGGGACCTTATCTGCTTTGTAGTCACCAGTTCTGCAGGTGATCTCTTCTCCGAACTGCTCCCTGCCAAGACAAGGACATAATTCAGCCTTGGCTGGCTGGAGGAAGGGAAGTGGGGTCGCACAAGGTCACAGTGCAGTGGAAGCCAACATGGCAGGAGCCTGACAGATTGTTAAATCCTGGCTTTGCTGCTTCTCTAGCTCGTTATTTTGTTGTAACCTCTGCATAAAATGTCACTGCTGACTGTTTGCAACACAACATTCGTGGTGAAGGCAAATAGTTGAAAAAATAAAATACTGATTATGACACCAACGTTAAGGTCAACTTCATTTTTGCTTCAGGAAATGGGGGAGGAAAAAAAAATCACTTTGCAGCCTTCAAAGTCTCCATACTGTAGAATTTGCATAGAATACAATGTGTGAATAACAAGTAGCACTTATCAACAGAAGACACTGAGATGAAGCAGAATTGGTCTTTGGCGTGAATGACAATTATTAAGATGAGAAATTCTTACACAAAGCAGTCCACCCCTCCGACAGTAACCTGGACATCGTCCTTACTGCCAGTGTCCAGAAATTTCCCAGAAATAGTAATGAGGGTGCCCCCAGCTTTAGGACCCCTAGCAGGCTTCACTGCTTCAAGAATTGGGTCCTGGAGGGGAGAAGAGGTTACAAGATATACAGAGTGAATGCAGAGAATACAGAGTTGTCAGAGTTGCCTGCAGGCAAACTCGCACTCATTCAAAAGAATAGCACAGACAGATACAGTGGCATGTCATACACATACAGGTTTTCTCACCCTTCATCTTCCCCTCTATTAGAAACATTCACACACACATACAAGCACCGCATCTGCCTTAATTTGCTGAGCAAACAGTTAGGCAGAGCACTCCCCTGTGGGGAGCTTTAGCGGAGCCAGAGATGGGAAAAGCCAGTTAAATATCTACGCTGTAGCCTGTTAAAGTATTGGAGACGAAAGGGGGCCTACTGAACAGCATCTGCTGACAGAGAAATGTGTACACATTCTAGCTAATCATACAGTGCATTACCTTTGTAATATGACAGCATCTAGAGGCTTAATTTGTCAATACATTAGGATGGTGTATTTACACATTCGCACATTCATAAATGACATGCCCTTGGTATATTTTGATAAGGAGCTCTCTACCGTTAGAAAATGGAAAACATAAGAGGCAGTAAAACAAAATCTGCTGAAAGCTTTTCGATGTCTTGAATTTCATCTCAATAGGAAAAGTGCATCTGATTAGCATGCGGTTGTAGGAAAGCGCATTACCCTGTAAGTGAAATGCAAGGAGGATGTTCCCCTCTTTCCTCCTTTGACCTCCACTTCCACTGCACCCCAATGTGTTCTTTGTGGATCATAAGGGCCAATCACACACACCACACTGGAGAGGAAAACAAAAATCAAAGAACATGAAAACATGCAAGTTAGACATATATTCCCACTTTCACCCAGTCTGTCAAAACATGCCAAAAAAAGAGACCAGGATCAGTTTTGGACAGGATTCCCAGTCTGACGTCAAAGCTGCAGAACTGGAAAAAAAAGAAATACATATATCAAAATTGGCTAGATTTGTATATCTCAGGTGCTGGAAGAAGACTAGATGGAAGTTTCCTTTTAACCAACTTTGCAAAGTGATAAAATTAGAAATTAAGTCAAACATGAAACGGTTTACTAGTTTTTTTTTTTAAGGCAGACATGCTTAACTGATCCAGGCCTGTTTGACGTATGGTGGTGAGTAAGCAGCTTCAAACGTAGTATGAATTCTGATGCCAGATTGGCGAGTTCTAGTGTCTCAGAAAATGGAGCCATAGGGAATTTGTGCAGACTGCAATGTCTCGAGTTTATGGAGAATTGTGTGATAAATACACACATTCAAGTCTGCTGTAGTCCCACAGGAAAATGTCTTGCAGATGAAAGGGGTCAGCAGAACATGGCAGACATTGTACAGATTAATAGGTTAGTCACGATTGCACAAATAACAGCTGAAATTGTGATGTGGAGAAAATTAATAAGAAAAAAAAACCTTGAGCGTGTGAGCTGGAACATATAGAAGACGATACCAGCCAGCAAAACTATAAAAGGTATACAGTACTAAGCAACAAAAGTGGATGATTTAGTAGTTTAAAACACATCACCCAGCCTCATAAATCCTGGTTAATGTCTCATCATGCAGATGGTGGGGCACGGATTTCTCACAAACATGTATCCATTCTGCCAGGTGTCAATGGCTTTGGCTAGTGGCTATTGGGCAATAAAGCGGATGTTTTCCTCTTCATAGGCCATTTCTATGAACCAAACACGTTTTACACACTGTTGTAACTGAGGTGAATTCACAAGTCTTCATTCCTGCATTTTCTGCAGCATTCAGCCCATTGATGAACCTTTTGGATGAGGTGGAATCGAACATCTGAGGCATGAAAAGACCACCGGAAAAAGCTGTATCAAATGTGTGATGCTATCAAATCACTGCTTTACGTTTACAACACTGTGGTGAATACATACAGCAAAGAATCAGAGCTGTTCTGAAACCAAAACAGATTGTGCAATCCATCATACTGTACAGTAAATATGTGATTGAATGGAGAAAGGCATTACTGAGGCTGACTTTCACTGGCTGCTATTCCTTCTTACAAATAATGATGCAAATTTACTTTGGAGAGTATCTAATCAACAGAATGGCATAATTAGTGCATTAAAATGTGCATCCTGGTTACTTCAATAAAAGGCAAAACAACTCATTTAATACAATAATATACAAAAAAGATTTTGGGAGAAAGCCTGACAGTATTCATTTTGACCAAATCATGGATGATGCGCGTGTTCCTGCACATGCATTTGCAATAATACATGAAGCTGTGCAATTACCTTGTCGAGACAGAATATTTCTCCTTCTGATGAATGCAGGGCTCCCCAACCACAGTGATGCTTACAATGTCTTCTTTATGGATTCCTAGGTTGGAGCCACGGATGGTGATGGAGATGCCTCCTTGCAGTGGGCCAAAAAGAGGGATGATCTGGATGGGGGAGATACAGTGTGGGGGTGGGGAGGGTGTACGGTGAAAGAGGGGATTTGAAATGGATTTAAACAGATTAGTTGTGCAATAAGAACATACAAGAGATTTACACAATCTGTTTAAGTCTGCTGAATAGTTGTAGCTGAAGTGTTTAATATTCAAGGCCACAGTAGAGGATTACAAACTATAGGAGTCATCATGTCTCTACGGACAATGTGTGTGCATGTAACTGAAGCATGACAGATGTTGAACTATTTATGTCACTCTAAGTTATTAAAAAATAATAAAGTGTCAAATAAAACAATCCAAACAGGGAATATCAACATTACTCTAAATGGAATGCTTATTTTACTATGCAAAAGTAAAATAAATATAAGCAACCTGAAAACAAGGCTAGAAAATTTACAAAAATGCAGGTCCAGCCAAAAATAAATTAATCTTTTTCTCTGATGTTTAGATAAAACTAGTAATTTAGAGGGAGGTACTAATTTGTTTATACAGTCAAATCAGCCGTTGTTTTTCAATCAGAATCTCATGACTGTTGGCATAACCTTTGTCACATTGACATCCCAGTGAAGACTAAGGGACTTTGTCAATGACAATGAGGCTCCAATAATTAGCGTGCAAAGAAAGTATTGATCTAATCTAGATGTAGTTCAGATCAGAGAAACACAACTTCAAGGAGATTCAGATTTTCAAATCCTCTCCTGACTGAAGAGAGGGAGGAAAAAATGGAAAAAAAAAAAAAAAACAGCCACTACCTCTGCTGCAATCAATAATCCAATCATCAATGTCAATGCCATCTCACTGCTAATCACAATTCTCTTCAGTGCATACTGTTTCTAGTTCAAAGGGCAATATAAAGTGATGTTGACATTGTGACTCACATCTGTGATTTCGGGGTCAGGGCACTCTGTGTTGGAGGGATCTGCGGAGCCTTGTTGGTCAGGAACGCACAGTTTCTCGTACACACATGCCCTCTGCTTAGCACACCACACACACCTGTACTTGGGGTCTGCGTTCTTACAAAGACTACAGTCCTGACGTCCCACAGAGCAGTTATATAGAGTGACTGTAAAAGAGGTGGTAAGGAAAGGAAACAATTATATTTCTGACATATTTTACAGTTAAAACAGGCTGCGTTTATATATATATATATATATATATATATATATATATATATATATATATATATATATATATATATATATATATATATATATAAATTCCAATTGTGCAAATATATCTATATGTACATATTTGAAAGCCTTTATATCTCATACCATCTTTTTTAAAATTGACATTAAAGGAAAATGTAAAACATGACTCCGGATTAGTTATGGATGCGTCTGAATCCTCTTTTTCTGTGAAACTGGCTTAATGTCACAGTCATTACCAATTAATTTTCTGATTAATTTTCATTTAAAGATTAAGGGTAGCTCCCTTAAATGTGATGGAGGTAGCATACTGGGCCTAGTAGACTACTCTCAGGGCATTCTAAATAAGATCTCCACATTAAAATGTGAGAGCATACCGTTCAGTGTGCTGTCCATCTTCTTGCCTGACTTCTTGTCCTTCACGTAGAAGAGAACATTGGTCTCTGGTGACTTGTCATAGGAAAACTAAGAAATTGGAAGAAAATGAATTATTAATACAGAATCCAGTGATTAATGGCACTTAAGCTCTTCTCAGCAAATAAGTGTGGGCTGCCGCTCCCTCATGCCAAGGGAAAAAAGGAAGAAAAAAAAATTATACCCAGTCTGGCAGATTTTCAGCTGAAGAAATCAATGGTAGAAAAAGAACATAGCTGGAGGCTAGGTACCAGTTGAGCTTCCCAATCACAGAATTCACAATGTGGATATAGAGCTAAAATAACTTTACAGAGGGGAGTCTGTCCATTAGAGGGAGCTAGAGAATATCAAAGCAACTGAAAAAGCAGCTAAACTTGACTTTTAAACCTGGAACAAAGTCTGCAGTGCACAGACAGGTGGTCTTTTTTCTTCCAAAAATGTTCTCTAAAAGATATGTCACTCTGCAACACTAATTTAAATTTCTCTTTGATATATCAGATCACAAATGAGTCATTATTCTGGGACCTCTTTTGAGTGGGAGGCAAATTAGACAGGGTAATCCAAGCGAGTTTGATAAAGGAGAAAATTGACAAATCAGTGTGAGCAGACACACACACAGGTCAAGTCAAGGTAAATGTCAAGCAAATATCAAACGGCCCCACTCACATTAAAGCCACTGAAGGTGTAGAATGGCCCATCCTCAAAAGTGACTTCCTCCTCCACATTTTTCATTAACTCTGTGCCGATGGTGAAACCAGAACTCTGGAGACAAGGACAAACATCAACATAGACTCCGTGTTCAGTCTAGCTCCTGAAGTTGAGTCCAGTTGTTTGGATAATATATATTGTTTTTTCTGTGCCGACTTCTGACTTACCTGATGCCGATCCAATTTGATGCCCTCAAAGCTAATGGGTGTCTTGTAACCCACAGGGATGAGTACAGGATCTGGATTCTCAAACTGAGGACACTTTCCTCCCTGAGAAGTCCCAAAAACAGATACTCCCTATTAATCATTTACATTTTAAATACCCCAGCCACTTAACGGACACCCTCATCTGGTGCGACAGATAAGTGTATCACTGTAACATCTGCCGACTTGTAAATTGATATCCTCCACCCAACAGCATTTGTCACGCAAGATGGTGGCAGCTGATACCAGGATTTGAGTTTATTTTGTATTAATTTTATGGAGGTATTTGAATCAGTCAGGCACTACATCACAGGTTGCGATTAGACGCATCTCCTAAAGTTTTGGATTTATCATTACATACTTTTCATACTGCTTGACTTCTCGCTGACATTAACATTTACATCCTTCCCCCTGTTTTTTTAATGCTTGAATTCACAAACCTGACGATGCTTAATGATAGTTTGACCTTCCACAGTGTCATCCATATCGCTGCAGGTGTGGTCAGCTGTGTTCCACTGGCAACTCCACGGACTGGCGACACATGACATGCACCTAAAAACACAAAATGACAAAGATGCATGAACACAGCTGGGAGGAAAACGCTTTCATGCAGATAATTAGGCATGAGCTCACACACACGTTACATAAAAGCATACACAAACAAAACCTAAAACATGCAAACTCATCAAAGATTGTCCAGCAAAAGAAAAAAAAATCCATGCTGCTGACAATGAAATGGATCTCTGCAACTTCACATAAGCAAAGCTCGTTCATCACATATTCCTCGGCGTAAAAGAAATGAAGAAAAAAAAAATAAGCGAAGGGGGAAAAAATGGTGAGATCGACTTTCAGTTTTTTGATTAATGAAAAGGAAACTGAGGCAATTTCCTTGCTTTGGTAATAAAAGGAAGAGAGAAAATGCAAGAGGTGCGTTCAAAACTACCATGCATCACAATTTACAAACAGAGCCTTGATCTCTCATCTGTTCATGCACGGTGATACATTTACATCAAGGTTGTCAGTTGATGCTGTGTTCAGTGTCACTGTGTATTTTTTGAGACTGACAGAGCAGAACTGATAGATTAAGAGTCTGACTCACGGTGTGTTTTCAGCTTTCTTCACAGTGGCAGCACAGTTGTAGAATTTGAAATCCCGCATGGCGAGCTCCACAGTGTCATTGACGAAAATCTTGATGGCCACGGCCACAAAATCTGAAGACAAAGGGTGTGAAGGGTTAGAATGGGCTGCATTAGCGGAGGACTGAGGAGTTCTTTTAGAGGGATTTATGCTGGTATTCTACATTATTCCAATTAAGATAGATTTATATTTTCACCTTTTTTTACTTAATTTTTTTCAGCACTAAGATTTCAGGTAGTGGGTAGGAGTGGATGAATGAACTGTATTTGTATCACTAAAGCGCATATTATGTAATAATGTTTTGGCTGCACATGTTTGTATGTGTTCCCTACATTTGAGCAAAAGTGAGATGTCATTTTTCAACAGGCAATCTTCTCAATAAATTCAAGTCAATTTAATTGAAAAAGGAAAATGTTAAAAATGATAGAAGACACAGCCTTGAAGGAATTTCTAACTAACTTATGTCACATTCGATGTATTAATAAAAAAAGTTGGATTTGCATTAAAGAGTAAGTTGTCTGCACAAAGCTGTACCTTGATCATCTGATGTATGACGTATAAGGGAAGGGGGTGGTAGATCGCACGAGACCTGACCAGAGTCAGACATTGAACCGTCACTTCTGAAAGAGTCAATGGTGCAGTGCAGACGGTCAGCATGCCCAATGACAGGAAGGGAAGGGATGTTGATTTTCACCTGACAGAGGGGAAAAAAAAAAAAAAGGATATACCTTATTTAAAAGACATTACCAGAAGAAAATATTAATTCCCTCTTCATGAAGTGCCCTGAATGTTCTAAATATATATATTATTGTATTTCTGTCAGTATTGTCAAACATTTGCAGTACATTGTTACAATAGCTTCGTTACACAAGTATCCAAAACATGGAGAAAAGGGGTGCCCATCACAGGAAAATAAGAATGAGTCAGTGCAAGAGCAAGAGCAGGAGTGACAGAAGTAGTGAAAAAGCAAAGGAAAGAAAAAAAAGTTAGAAAAAAAGAGCAGAAGAGTGTCTTTCCATCTTAAGGCTGTAAACACGATCAGCCAGTTCGGTTATAATAAGCAAGTTTAGAGTTTTCTGGATGGATCAATACACAGTAGAAGTCTGTGAGCCCACGGTCTCTGATTCACAATGGAAACAGCTTATTACTCAGGCTATGCGTTTGCGTGATGGACATGCAAGTGGCGTTATGCATTGCAGAATGCTAGAGAGGGCGAGAAAAAAAAATATTGCTCTGAACAAAGGGATGAAGTGAATGAAAATGTGTGAATAACAGCTGTACCTTCTGAGTCTTTTTACAGGAAAGGTTTGGGGGATAGAAGGAGACAATCTTGACACACTGCTGCCTGGGGCTCCACAGCCAACCATTCTTCTCCTCTGCCCGTCGGCACTCAGACCTCCTGGTACACCTTCAGACGAAGAATGAACAGCTCCCATCAGCCTCAGCCTCACATCCCCCTAAACACTTCTACAAGGCCTCAAAATCAAGGACTTTGTACTCTAATAGACTTTCAATGCCTTTCTGGGAATAACAACATAAGTTCAAGTGACATATAGATTTGTTAGTACTAAAGAGTATTTTTTTTAAATAAAGCCTAAATAAAAGTAGAAAGCAATAAATCCTGCTTGGATGTAAATATCGAACTTATAATAACTATGACATATATACCACGAGTAGAATCAGCACATGATGCAGACTCACCATTAATCAGCTGCTATAGACAAATCAAACTAAAATATACACTAGTAGTAAAGGAACACAATGTGAATGAATGAGGTGTTTTCACCGATGCATGGATGGAAAGGGATTTAAAATACATGATACATACAATCCTCTCTGCCCTCGAGACCCTGATAAATATAGGCTGATGAGAGTAAATTGCACAGACTGCCTTCACTGCATGAGGCTGACAAACAGCTTTAATTCCTTACGGCTGCACGGACAACAAGAGATGGAATATAAACACCCAGGAGTACTAAAAGTGTCTGCAATAAAACACTGAGCAAATATCCCGCTGTGTTTTACAAATGGAATTGCATGTGTGGGTGTTGGTGCTAGTCTGTGGCTGTGTGCATGCATTTTGTAGGTGCATGCACGCTTGTGTGCATGATCCTCACCTGCCCTCCAACACACACCAGCCGCAGTAAGGGTCCCTCAGTTCCACGCATGATTGGCAGTCTTTCTTTTCGAGGCACGTCTGCACTGGCACCTTGGTGATCTGAAGCATTACAGCATGATATATGACCAAACAGAGTAACTTGGGGAGACATTGAACAAAATGTAATGTATTTAAAGAACAACGACTGATTCTCCTTGGAATGCTACAGATGTAGAAAGGGAATGAAAAGAATACACTCAGATGTTGTGCTCATGTCTACCCAAACACAAGTTCTGCTCGTGTCTCTTTCTGTACTAAATTATTTAATCAATCCCCTCAATCCAAGTGCCAAAAGTTTATAGTACTCAGTGGTGGAAACTACATCTTCTTAATATGTGTGCAAGTACTTCTTACTTGTGTATGGACCAATTGGCCAGATGTTGAGACATGAGGAAGTAAACAAGTAAAATATTCTCTCTTAAACTTTATTTTTTACTTGACATGGCTACTATTCTGTATATGTTAAAGTAACACAAGATAATGTAATACAGATGATGGTGCTCAGATCTTCACCAATCTACCTAATTTTCCAATATGTACGTACATTATATATATATATATATATATATATATATATATATATATATATATATATATATATATACACACAGTACAAGCTGCTGTACACACAACGGGTAGAAGGACAGAGGGTGCTTTATATTGTACAGACTGTGAAGATTGTATATTATAGATTGTAAAGCCCACTGAGGGGAATCCATAATTTGTGATATTAGGCTGCATAATTAAAACTGAATTGAATTGAGCAACAATCTAAATCTTGACCACTGTCATTTCTTCTGCTTTTTAAAAAAAAATCATTAAACTAGTCGCAGAGTATGTGATTAATACCCTCCCTAAGTGATAGAGATAAAATATGCCATTATAATGCTGGGCTAATGAGGAATGTGTTAAAATAAACTGTGCTCTTTTGTTGTATGTGGACAAAAAAATGTGTTTTCACATTTTCAATACAATACATTATAAATATCTTTGGGCTTGACAAATAAAACTGGTTATGAAAATCATGCATTGTTAAGGCTGATGTGTCCATTATCAGCTCTGGAAGTACATTGCTCTGCTTCCTTTTGTTATCACCTCCCACCACAGATCAGTAGAAAAGCATGGACCTCAGCTACGGCAATGTGTACTGCAAGCGTTGGTGTCTGCACAAACACTGCTTCCACCAACAATCAATAACTAAAGAATATCTTCTAATGGCTTGTTTTTATTCAGGGAAGGCAGCATGTATGAGATATGTTACATAAAAGGTCCTGACATACACACCTTTTTCTCTGTGGTAATGTAGAGGTCACTGTGGCTCAAGTCAAAGAAAAGGTTCTTATTGACTCTTTCTCCCATGGTGTCGCCAGGAGTCTTGCTGTACATATATGGTTCTCCGGTCAGGTGTACCTGGACAGAAAACAAAGGCTGCCCTGTCAGACATGAGGTCTTTAATTCCTCCCTCCTCTTTCCCTTGAGGAAGAGTAAAAGTTCAAAGGAGAAGAAACATTTGAGCGAATAAGAGACATAGTTCAGAGTGTGTACAGGAGGTAGTTTCACCTTGAAAACCTCTCCCTCGCTGTTCCCAAGGAAGGCGATTGTGTGATCATTCTCCACTGCAACAGCCACAGCGGTCAGAAGACCCAATTTGGAGACCACAGCTTCTGCCTTCAAGGCATATTTGAGCTTACTGGCCAGAGGGGAAGGCAAAAAATCTGCTCCGCATTTAAACAGCTCCAATGTATCTTTCTGTAAAGACAAAAGTACAGGAAATGAGTCAATAAGGAGCTATAAACAGGAACTTTTTCAACTCAAAGCTTCTGGCAATGCTGTATGTATTTAAGAAATAAGATATATAAAATTATTTTGGATGAGTTAAGTGAACAGGGAAAACAACTATGACAGGAGGGAAACTGAGACAGAAGGAGAGCTTTAGATAAAATACTATAGGAACTTCAGAACAAAGTAAACTGTGACATTAAATCAAACACTGACACACGTTTGCATTATTTATCACTCTAAAGAAAATGTTTTCTACATGTCTCTCTCTCTCCTTTAGTTCCATAATGATTTCAACCACTTGATATATAAGATACACTCACAGCAGCTTTTGATGTGCAGAATTCCTCTTTTTTAGATAAGTAGGGAATATCCACAGCAGGAATTCCATTAATTTTCCCCGAGTCGAGATAGCAGGCGCTGATAATATTCACCAGGTGCTCGTTGATGGAGTTGAGTGGGTACATGCAGAGAGCGGCGTCAGTGACATCATCGTCTGGGCTGGCTACCATGAACAGAACTTTACTCCAGGGGTCAACCTTCCCATATAGCCCTGATTCAGTCATATAACGTGCTAGCTCTTTTCCAGGAGAAGCCACATACGCAGCCTGAACTTTATTATACTGATCATCTTTACCACATGTTAACTGGAGCTCAGTGTGAGAATAATAATGGGGATCATCTTCACATAGGCGAGATATAAATGTCAGGTTTTTGTTATCCGTACCATCATAAGTCCGTGAAAATAGGAAATAAATAAAACTGTCCTCTTTGAAGGCATGGCGAAAATCATGCAGGTATTTGGGGACAAAGGGTGTAGTTTGTACCGTGGATGCCTCAATGATGCTCTCGAACACGACCCACTCACGGAAGTCCTGAAGGATGCGTGTACTAATGAGTTTTGCACTATCTAGGGTTCCATAGCCCTTTCCAACAACAAACACATTGAAAGTGTGTCCATCTTTTGAATAGGTGGACATGACACCCACCACATTTACACTCTCCTCTATGCTAGCCACATAAGTCCTTTCTCCTTTAGTGTCACTGTAATACAACTGCTGCTCCACATTGGTCAGGTTAAGAAGGGAGCAGATGCCTCTGTAGCGGCTGCCGCACACTATGAGCGACCCGTTAGACGGATGGACCAGCAAAAGCTTGTTGAGGTTGGGCATAAGCTTTGTGTCTTGACAGGCAGAAGCGGGCGGTGTACAGGTGTGAGCGTCCTCTTTTGGACCCGTCTCAGCTCGAGCCTCCAGATTGAGTGAAGGCCCGAGCTGAAAAATAGTGTTGACTGCTCCCAGGTAGATGCGACCTGTTTGAGGGTCCTGGACCACATTGTTTATAGGAGTCTCTGATGTGAACTCCTGGATGTGGATGCTGTCCTGGGCTTGTGAGACAGTCTGGCAGAAGAAGAAGAGGAGAAGGGAAACCCAGCTGGCCATTTCTGGAGAGGACAGAAAGGGAGTGGCATTACATTAATAATTCACAACACTAATGCTCTTAAATGCACATTAACTATAAGTAACTTTATCCACTAGAGAGTACACCGAGTAAATTAACAAACACTCTAAACAACTTAACAGCTATGAGGTCAAGAGTCATACATTTAATATGAAACAACACACACACACGTATATATATATATATATATACACATATATACACACACACACATATATATATATATATATATATATATATATATATATATATATATACACACACACACATATATATTAATATAATTCACCCCCCCCCCATCAACTCTCAATGTTCTGTGGAAGCACACCATTTTATCACAGGAAACATGATCACACAATATCCGTGTAAAATACAGACAGCATCATGTACTGGCTAACAGCAGGTGCCTCACTTACTGCTGTTAGCCCAGGCTGTGGTAAATATGGAACTGCAGGTGGTTTGGAAGCGGCTATTGCCCACACAGCAAATGTGTGTCTATGTTTGCGTGTGGTTTCAAGCTTACATGCTCTCAATAGCATCCTCCTCCTTATTTCACCTTGGCAGTGAAGTCTATGGGCACATTTGTCAAATTAAAAACCCCAATGAAACTTTCAGGGAGTCGCCAGCCAAAGCCTCGTTTTATTATGTCAACCTGCCTTTCCTCACAGGACTAAATAGGGAGGCCACTGATTAGACATTTGCCCAGGGGGTCCAGTTAATTTCACTGGTAACTCCCATTTCCATTTAAGTGCCCACTACTCGATTTGATGATTTTACTTTTCTGTCCAATTTACTACCTTCCCCTTCCCCCCTTCCCCCTCAAAGCTGTTTCACTGTGCAAATGTATCATGCCCTTTTCAATTTATAGCCTTAAATATTTCCTTGAAAACTGAAATGGTGCAATAAAATCCCTGTCTTCACAAATTCAGGAGAAAAATTAGTATGGTTAGTTTTAAAAACCTTTAATTAAGTAGTAAGTGCAATCAACATACTGTTTAACTAAGAGCCCTTTCAGAACCGTAAACAGTTTATACACACACGCTGGTAAGTGAAACATCAAGTGTACGACAACTGCAGCAGCGAAGTAACAATATTTCAATTACAAAGACAGGTCCGCTGGCAATGTTGAATGACAATTACAAGTATGTGTCAGCTTTAAGGCCCACCACAATAACACTTTTATGGTGGAGTTTTCAAAGAAGTATCAAAAAACTGCATAAACAGCAAAATTCCTGCAGCTTCAAATTGTTGACAACATAAGCAAAACACAAGTCGAGCTGCAATGACAAAGAACGGTGGCAAATTGCACAATGCTCACACAGAGACATAGAAAAATTGCCTCAAAATGATCCCAGAATTAAACAAAACCCTCTGTGATGCACACACAGTGTAATAAAGTTTGCTCAGTAAAAGCTAAGCCTCACAAAGCCTTACTAAGGGCGTATTTAGGGCAGGACTGCCTCTTGGCAGCAAATTGAGAGACAAGTTTGAATACAGATGGCCAACTAAAGACATGACTGAAAAATCCATGAACGCACAATGATCTAGATGCTTCAACACCCTGCTTGTGATAGCAGTTTTATTCATATATTTTTTTTAGATATTTAGACAATATCAAAGTGCAGTGCATCACAAGCAGTGATCTACATTGCAACATTGTGCCTGTTGTCTTCCTTCTCTTATTTATATCCATTTAATTTTTAATCATTCTCTGTTTGTGAGACATTTCTACATGTCTACAAGTCTTTTAGGCCTTTTTTACTCCTTTGTTTCCACAAAGCAAACTGGTAGACTGTTGATCGTCAAACAGATTTAAAACCAGATCAGAGGGTGTTGCACACATGACCTTTAATATTCTAGAATTGGGTTTGTTTGTGGAAAAACTTGGCAAAAAGACCCTGTGTTTTGTCACTTAACCAGCAGCTCCAACAATTGATAAGTAAACTTACCACAGGTTTGTGTATGAAAATTAAACAACAACTGTTTGCTGGTAAATGTTGCTGTGTTTGTATAAAACATTACACACTGTACAGTCCAAATATTGAACTAAATGGTAAATATGCAGAGTTGTCTCTCCGATTATACTTTATTTGCTGCCATCCACTAAAAACTGATACAATCCTTCGTGCCATCACTTCACTTGGGTATGATACAGACCACACAGGGAGGTTTCACAAAAGGTGGACTATGTCAATGGTTTCTGTGATGGAAAATTACTTGATTTCTGTGACTTCCAATCAAGTATGCTGTGACAAAGCAACTTTTGCAAAGTGTAATGTACAATGAGAGGACAATTGACTCGAGGCACTCATTTACGTTTCAGAAAACTCCAGTTCCATTTACATCCGTGACTTCAAAGAGTCCTCCTATTCATGCAAATCCTATAGCCAGTCCCCGATCAGGGGGAAAAAAAGTGTCACACAAATTTTTCTCAGATGCTGCATTGTGGGTCAGTGGAAACGAATTTCTTAACACATTTCAAAGGAGACCGTTCTCTCCTAGGATGTCTCCTTCTGTCGCTCTATCACTTTTCATCCTTTTTTCATGGGCTTAATCCTGAACGCTGGAATTAAAGAGGCTTCAAAGAGCTGAAGAGAAGCAGACGTCTAGTGGGGGTGACACAGGTGGAATGAGGCCCATTTCTCCCCAGACCATCCCACCTCTCTTTTCTCAACATGTCTCTAAGCTGCTGTGAGAGAACATGGAAACTGGGCATATTAACCAACATGTGGCTATTTCTGAATAAATAAAAGCTGCTAAATTTAGAGACTGTGTGCTGCATCAGCCTCCAGCTAATGAAGCCTCCAATGGCCAGGGATAAATAATAATGCAACGCATCATGTGCTAATGAAGCTGGCACATCTGATAAATGTGATCGTGTGAAAGACACAATTGTTAAAACTGCCAGATAGTTTAGGGTAAATTGATCCCCAAATTTAGAAAAAAAAAAAATTCTAACCAATTCCATCACACACAAAAAAAATCTGTAGTTAAAGAAAGAGATCAAAAATGCTTTTACTGCAGAAGTTCATCTTATTAGCTGTAGGCAAAAGAAAAACTGCTTATGTACAACATGCACAGACTTGAAAATAGCACATGGTGTGTCTTTGTCGGCACACATATGCACAGTCCTTTTGTTGACAACTATAGCCTCATATTTTTCACACTCCCCAAGTTAGAACATGCCTGTACAGGAAAAGTAGCTCTCAGCAGAGCAAATGAAAGATAATTGAAAAATGGCAGGTGTGCACATGGACACAGAGAATTTCATAAACACAGCACAACAATATGTGCACCGGCACAGCTTGAAGTGCTGACAAGATAATCCCACTTCGACCACACAAAGACACTTCTCTTCAGCCTGCCATGCTGTGTTCCTTTGACATGGGGGCACTGAATCCCAGCATGGCAGTCCACATGTATCTGAGTCAATCCTCTCACCACACAACACCCACATCAGGAGGAAGTATAAGAGTGTGTCTGCACAAGGCAGCCAGAGGTCAGGAAGGAGAGGGAGAAAATCAAGTTTTGTGTGTGTGTGTGCACGTGCAGGGGGGGGTACATGGGGTGCTCTGTGTGTGTAGTGATTAGATCAAACACTCAAACACTGCTGTAACTGCTGACCTGGCAAGTTTGAAGCAGCATGAGGGCTCCACTCACTCATTACTACATATACGGAAAAGAAAAGTGATATAATAAATAAAAAAGCAGACACCCAACCCTGAAAACATAATAGGATACTACCCCATAGAGTGATCATTCATATTCAGCACTTTTGTTATCGCAGAGCTGGCTTTGACAGATGCCAGGATCTGACATTGACATGGAGTGCACTTTTGTGTTGAATCCGCTTTTGAGCATCACACACTGATAGAAGTTAACAATTGGTCAGACACTCAGAGGGCTCAGGAATAGGTGGAGGGGCTGTTGAGGTGGGTTTAGCAATGGGTTAATGCTCAAGAGCAAATCTCACCACATCTAGGGCGCTGAAAAGGCATGATAAGTGTGCATGAGGCAGCACAATAATGTAGGTTAGGAGCCATACAAGGAGCCGCTGCCGGAAATGAGGGGTGGATGTTAGTTCTTTATTTTGTCCCACAAACCAGTGGAAAACATACAGGGAAAGCACCATTGTTAAAGATTAAACATGAAGTAGGAGAGTGTAGAGAACTCTCTCTTTACATGTCTCCCTCTTTCCTTTTTTTTTTTTGACATGCAAGCACTCTTGTCCCATCCTTACAGTGAAATGGTTTCATGAGTTGCAATGGGAGGCTGGTGTGACGACGGCAATCCAATTTCCATATGAACAATTACCCTGCCGTCAGGGTTGGCAGTTCATTTATTTCAATTTGACTGACTGGGAGAACCACGCTCACCAAAGCAGCCAGCCCAGCCATTGTATTCAGGACACTAGGCACAGGCGGGGGATTGATGGGCCTGGTCCATTTCAGTCATATCCAGCTGCTCTGGCCTAAATATGCTAACACCTTTAAAGTTGGCCCATGACCCAGCAAGTGTGTGAATCACACTTTCACTCCTCTCAGACTGTGTATGCGTGTCCCAGTTCTCATACTTGTGTGCTTTTTGCTTCTTTTGTGTGTCAACATATGTCTACACTCTTATGTGTATTTGTCTATTTTGATGTATGACCACAATTCGCGGTTTCCAGCACAAACTGCACACATACACTCGTCATCCTTTTAGGCACAGCACTTTTCCTCATTAGGACTGATAGACTGTGTGTCCGTTTACCGTTCCGTCACCATTTTCAAGGCTCTTGCTATCTCCCCTCTGCCAGCTGGACACTTGAGCAGCGAGTGCACAAAAACCACAGGCACACATACACACACTACTTGAGCACAGTGCACATGTAAATGTGCGTGCTGGGATAAAAAAAACCCAGACACACTCAATGCCCGACATTTTTCTGCCTTATACCTTTCTCAGCAGTCAACCTCAGTGTCTCTTGTAATCTCTCAATCTCTGTTTGTCTCACAAACAAACACACAAATTCAACCTTTCTGTCTGGGCAGCAGCAGCTTGGGCTAATCTCCCAATGTTAACTGGCCTCCCCCAACCCCAGCTGGATGTTGCAGCTCTCCAGCAGCACTGAGTAGCTGTTTGCTATGTGGACACAGCTGGCGGATGTGGGGAACCTGATTAAATGGCCTGGTCTGGCGGAGAAGAGCTACTTTCAGAAGCCAATGGCTCCGCCAACATCGCCACCGCATCCAGACGGCTGCTAATACACACAAACAGTTGTAGGGGCATGCTTGCATACACTAGCTCACTAATCAACTCAACTTGCTCGCAGATATGCATCCGAGATCCAAACACTATAAGTACAAGTGAAAAAAGATGCTCAAACCCACAACTAGAAATGCAAGGGAGGTCATCATTATCAATACATCTGTATCTTACAGATCAGAACATTTATTTTAGAAAACGAGAAAAAAGTTCAACATTCCATAATTTTACCAAGCTCAGAACATATCCTCTTATTTCAGACACCGAACCAACCTGCCAGTGTGCTTGAATTTTCTGTATTTTAACAATTATCTAAATGGCTATCTACTAGTCCATTATTTTACTAATCATTTCAGCAGTACTTGCAACTTTGATTTCTTTGTGACACAACGATTAATGCCTGCAGGGAATGTCTTTGTTCACTTGGTCCTGTTAAAATTTTAAGATAGTTTTACAAGAACAGGTAATAGGTCTGTGTCTTGCTCAAGGTGTATTTAGTAGGTTGGATGCTTGCTCACACATTGAGATCTTTAATGGTTGGAGGGCAGCTCTTCTAATCAGCACACCACCCTGAGGCGATCTTCTGCTCTGAGCACTCACATGTATATACACCACACACACACTCAGGTTCCAACACACATGCAACCACAATTAAGAAGTCAAGCAGGCAGACTGACTGCTGGGAAGGAATCCATTACACACCTTATTGGTTATAATGATTTCACTTCACCAGCATAAACTCCAATGAGGCATGAAGGTATCTTGTAATGTGGTTTAGTCTCAGTCCCCAGATTTCGTTTGGTTTCAAGGGGAATACTGATCTCACGGTGAATGAATGTTTCCTGCCCTCTTCCACGATTACACAGAAGTTCTTACTGGACAAGGAGATGTAACTAATTTGTTTACATCATCTTGTCAAGACAGTGGCACAAAGTGATGTTAACCTCGTGCCTGTGCTGTAAGTACAGCATATACATCTTAAAGTCTGTTTATTATTTAAACACTGGAAGTATGAGGGTTGAACTTGTCTGGTTCTATAATGTTAAAAAAAAAAAAAAACAATCATACCTACCTCCATTTTCAAGTCTCTATTCTCTCTCACTCACACACACACACACACACACACAGATAAGCAACTTTTCCTCTACTTTTTCTTGGTCGCGAAAATATTGCTCAGTGAGCACTTGTTTTAATCATGTGACTGTCTGGAAACCTTACTATCACAAGACATTCTGTACACAATCACACCAACCAATTTCTGCACCAAACATTTCTTAAAACACAAGCCCTCACTTCTAAACTTGTTTTGTACACAGAAAACAAATAAGAGGGCAAACTGATTCTACCTCTCTGTGCTCTATACTGCATGCCATTTAATGTCCAACACTAAGCACATTAAAAATATAGCCCCTTGTTCATCTTACAACTTGTACAGTATAATTTTATTCCACTGACCACCTTTGTAAACCTGTTTTTCTACAGTGTTAAATTAAGCATGTTAATTAATCAGCCTCAGACAGTTACATATAACCCCGGCCTGTAAACATACAAAATAAATTGATATCGCCTTACCTCAGACAGAAACTAACATTGTAAAACTCAAGCTCTTTAAGCACAGGTACAGCCTTGCATGTACTGACCAGGAGGCAGACAGGCCATTATGTCTGACTGAGAGATGACATGAGAGTAGCTCTGTCCAGACTTGTAAGAGCTGAAAAGGAGAGAGAAACAACCTCAGAGACGAAGGCAAGAGAGATGATGGAATGTTAGAGAGACAAAAAGACAGAAACAGAGGGAGGGACATCACACACGTTAGTCAGAGTTTCAATAGCTCTTTTGTAGTCACTGGCAGGTGTCTATCACTTGTCATGATGAGTCAGAATGTGAATGGTGACTGAACATTGTGATTGAGAGGATATAAGCATTGGCTGAGGCCTTGAAAGATTCTAGCTTTTAGTCATGACTAAAAGCTATCAGGTAATGGCCCACATATTAGCCAGATCTGCTCAGCATATGGAGAAAAGGTCATGTTTGGAGCTTAAAAGGTAATGGCTAAATTAGCAGCAAAAAAAATACCTCATAAAAATTAAATAGCTTTCAGTGAGACAGAGTACTTTCTGGCGGTTGTGCAGAAGGAAATAGACTGGGCTACTTTTTAATTAGTCGGACAACAAGAACTAATCACAGGAAGGGTAGACACCGATAAAGTGTGTGCATGCTGCAACACAAAATCACACAAAGCACCTTCGGTCTTACTTCTTAAAAAATATATTAATCAAATGCCACGTCTGTTTAGAGTACTCCCACCACTTCTCTTTAGTGTCACACACTTTCACAAAACCCTATTGAAACCACTCTAAAACACTTATCCCTCCATCACCCAACCCCTTACAATCTTCATCCATCATCTATCAGTGTTTCTACAGCCAGAGGGGAGAGAGAGCTGCTAAGCAGGGCCTGACTAATGGCTAAACAAACACCATTATCAGGCCTTGGTGGCCGAATGCTGATCTACAGGAGCCCCAGAGCAGCTGAGGCTCTTTAATGCTTAATCCCTGCTCTAAACTCCGATAGGATGGGCAACAGTGAAGGCCGACTAATGAGGAAGAAACATGGAGGAGGTTCGACGTGAAGAACATGCACAGAAACATACAGTACATGTATGATCGCTTAACATAAAAGAAGATCATAGAATATATGGGATTAAAGGGGGAGGGTGGAGGGAAGTATGGCCCACTCATTCCCTCTCTAAAAAAGGCTCAGGGAGAAGTTAATGAGCCTGTTACAGCCACACAGTTCCCTTGATAAGGCAGCTGATTGCACCACATGTTTAGGCAAGAGGACTGTGTGTGTGTGTGCGCGCACATATTTGTATATGTGTCACCTGACCCAAAGCGGTCATCTGCTAATCGTACGTTCACAAGTTAGGAATGAAAATTTTCTGATAAACACACTTTCACACACCAGTCACCACTCTGGAGGTGCAATGTATCCCTCTTCCTCCAACACTTGCCTACACACTCTGATCACATTTCCTCACACACTCTCTCTCATACACACACACACACACACACACACACACACACACACAATCAAGTGCAACTGAGCGAGCAAGCCACTCAATGAGAGTGGGTGATTAGGCCCTGGGAGAGTAGGCCTGACCTTTCCCTCCACATCAAGTCGTCCCTGCGCATGTGTGTTTTTATGAGTCAGTGGCTGTACGCTCTCGAGCCCGCGCCACTTCACATCAAATGTCAGTGACTTAAATGAGATGGCCAGACAGACAGTAGGACAGAAGGAAGAAAAAGAGGAAGAACCAGTCTGAAGGAGAGTACAGGATAAGAAAATGGGCAAAGCAAGACAAAAAGGAGGGATTTTTTTTTTTAACAGTAGGGAAGTACGAAAATGCCAGAAGTAATGACTGAACAGGAAAAGGACAGAGAAAATCTGAATGTAAGAGAGATCGCTGTCATCAATCAATCTCAGAGTAGTGGTTGTCTTCACCCCTTTGCCTGAGAAACAGCACAGTTGAGGTATTTTTAAATTCCACGTTGGCTGTGGGAATAGAGCGCTGGCCCTTGTGGGTACACAAACTTCTCTTCTGTCGAGATGGTAGAGTCTGCACTTCCGTGTTCTCAGAGTTCTCAGATGGACAGAAAAGCAGACAGTCCAAGTCAGGCCACTGGGGAGGGACTGGGCCGAGTAGGGTTTCTTTTGTGGGTTTGTTGTTCCACGTTTCGCCAAAAGCAGAGTTAGTTAGCAGCCTGATTGTATTTGTGGTTTCTTTATGAATTACAGCAAGTGCTTTTATACACAAACTAAAAATATGCTGGCAAGCTGTGCGGTTTACTCTCCAATTCTTAAAAAATAAGTTTTCCCCATGAGAAAAATAGCCAATTTAACATTACAATTATAATGTGATGTGATATGATTTGCTGCAAAAAAAAAACTAACGCAAAAATCACATTTTATATGGATATACAGTAAGTAACCAAAAGGTAGTATTGATATTCCTAAGTCTCAGAAAATCCTGTATCGGAACACAATATTAAAGGGGACATACCATGCAAAATGCACATTTTAATGTTTTTCCAACCCAAATACGTGTCGTTTGTGTGTGAGGAGACCCTTAAAGCTGTCATTCCATGGATATTTCATTAATATTGCTATATTCTCTATTGTTATTGAATACAATGTGTGTTGGTACCAAAAAACGTCTGGATTCCTTTGCTTCCAGCTGTTTTTGCACGGTAGAAAAATTACTTGAGGTGGAACAACAACGTTTACTGGTACTTCCACATACATGTCCATGACGCAGTGAGCAGGCATCTCTGATTGGCTCAGAATGCACGAAGTAACACTCCCCCCTCCCCTCTCACTCTCTGTGTGTTTACTAGAGTAACATCCAGCTAGGTTTTGTGCCGTCGTTTGTTCTGAAAACATGCAGGGGAAAAAAACTCTTTATTTCCACAGAGAGCACCTGAACCAGTTTGATCTGCCATTTTTTTCAAGTTTGTGCTGCAACTACTGTGGCGCTGTCTTCTCTTGTAGATACTAATGCTAATGCTACTTCAGATTCGCTGCAATGGGGGACAACAACACTTTTCAAATAGCCTGTCGCTCAGTCATGGTAAATAGACTGCACTTACATAACACCACCACCTTCATGGTGCTCAAAGTGCATTTTTTAAAATATGGTATGCTCTACCATGTAATACATGGGGCCATGTCTTTAGCGATGTGATAAGCGATGGCTACAATTAATTATTTTTGCCTGCTGGAGCTGGGCGGATAGGGTGTTGCGTTGAGTATCGTGTCCGTTATAGATGTCTGTTTTTTTTGAACATGCATTTTGAGGGGTCTTGTTTCATACCCTTTCTTCATACTGGCGTTTGAGGTTGGCTAAACAGGTTGGTCATATTGTCCAGCTTTGCTGCTACTGCAGCAGAACACAGGTAATGTTGACATGTTAGCCTCACGTTAGCTGAGAAACTAACTGAGATAACAGCTGTTAACGTTTTGGCTGTGAGCACCAATTTGATTTATAACTGGTCTTAAATGATTCAGGACATTCTCAGCTTTGTAACAGTGAATGGAATGACTATATTTTTTAAGGAATGGTGTTTCAGTTTTTAACTAAAGTGCCTAGCATTCCAATTCCAACTTCAAGACGACCGTCAGTGCAACAGCAGTGATAACACTCGGAATAAATGCAAGGCACAACAACAGTAACAATAATTTTTTCCAACCCACTTCAATACTTAACTAGAAAAAGCACTCAGAGCACAGACCTCCTCCGGATTTCCTTCCATTTTCCTTATGCAAACTTCAACCATCTCTTCACTCACTCACTCATGCTGTTGTGGTTCGAAAATAAGTATGTCTTTCTGCCTTGCCTGCTGCTGAATCACGCGACATGTAGGTCCATTCATGATTGGTTTAGTGAGAAAGCCTAATGCTACGCACAATCACCTGATGATTTAATGGATAAAAATAAAAAAAAAATAAGAAAATAAATTAAATTTCCATTTTAAATGGTTGAATTCATGGTGCTCTTCCATTCCATTTTTCTTTATGTATATGATATTTTCCAAATAATAACCGATTCAATACAAAAATGTCCTTACTTTCCAATTCTTTTTCAACATAAAGCATATTATCTTTAATATTTAGGCATATATTGATTCTCATTCTTTAAAGTTTCCATGCTCACTGCTCTGGTTTAAGTCCTTTTATGTGACTGCTGTTACAATTACTGTTTATGTTGATAAGATTTTTTAATAATAATGTCCATAATGCCATTTTCTGCATTCTCTTTTTATTTGAAAAAGTATCAAAATACATGTTGGTACCGGTCCCAAAACATTGGTATCGTGACAAAACTACTCTATTCCTCTCGGTAGAATCTAGAAGAGAGTGGCAAAGTCAGCTGTGGCTCATTTGCATGAAAGCATGAGGCACTAAAACAAAGCGTTTTAAAAAGACTCATTCCTTCAGGTTGAAGAGGCTGCTGTATCTCTGTATCAATGTGGTATTTTGACAAATCTATGTGATAGACAAGTCATTGAGACACCAGGGAATGATGTTCACTTGTGGAAAATGGGCATGATATGTCCCCTTTAAAATCACCAACGAATCAAGACTATCTTCAGACCATATGGTCTGAAGATAGAAGATATGGTCTATCCACAGACCATATCACTCACTGAACAAAGTATAAACCTCATTGTTTACTTACATTTGTATTATGGTGGTATCTAATTTTTATAGCCACTTAGGAGGGTCTAAGGACAGGGGATACATGGGACCTTTTATTAGGAGGAGGTTATGTTTTTGCCAGCGTTTGTCCATGTTCCAGATAACTCAAAAACTTATGGACTTATTTCATTTTGGGGGTGATCGGGGTGTGTGTGTGTGTGTGTGTGTGTGTGTGTGTGTGTGTGTGTGTGTGGGGGGGGGGGGGGGTCTACCTTGGCAGAGGTCTGCACTCTCTGATTGCTTTTCTAGTCTATTTCTGTAGTTGATTGTGTTTTTGTAAAGTCCTGTGAGACAACTTTGCTGTGATTTGGGGATTTATAAATAGTTAATATCTAATATAACACATTGGGATCTATAGACTAAAGATTCATAATGCTATGCCAAACACTAATGACAATTTTACATCATTTTTTAAACACCAGACAGTAGAAATACAACATATAGCATCTTTAAAATAACTAAAGTACCACTTGAATGTGAAGAAATATAAGGTTGGAGATCATGTCAATGGACTGCTCAAAGCGCTTTACATTAGCCTCACATTCACCGATTTACACACCAGTAGGTTTCTAAGGTTCTGTCAGTAGCCTCAGTCAGGGTTCAGTGTCTTGCCCAAGGTCATTGGACAACCCGCTCTACCAACTGAGCCACAGCTGCCCCACAACATGTCACATGCATTAATGCTTTGCGTTGAAGAGATCCCCACTTTCAACTATATCATTTCATTCCTATTAAAGCACTTAAAACCTGTCGACAGTCACTGTATCCATGTAGCCAGTCTGCCCTCAGTCCGAAGTAAGATGTAACACTGTCCACAGAGTGTACTCTCAAAAAAACTCAGCTCTTGTTACTGCTTTTCTCCCTTCCCTTCCTCCCATTCCACAACTTGTTGCTGCTTGTTCTCCATTCCTGCCACCACCATCTGTTTAGACACAGAATATAGTTACACACTACAATATTTAAAAACACCAAAGACATTTGGGAATGATTGTGAATTTCCTTTTTAAATTAATTATTTTCAGGTAAAATGCTCTCTCTCAGTGCTGATAGCTGAATTTATTTTTACAATTAATATTAAAACATGGCCCCTTTAATATGAAACAATTACTAATACGATAATAAGAAAATCAAACTTGGGATAAACATTCTAATTGAGGATCTGGAAATGTTACGGGATGACAATCTGACCCATTCCCGTCTGACTGCTCACTGCTTTTCCCGCTTTCCATTGTTTCTCCTCCCATCATCACTGCAGATCTCTGAGGAGATAGTAAACCAGCTCTTACTTGTGACAGGCAGGAGAACGAGTGGCGAGACACCCGGGTTAATTAAGTTTGAAATCGAGGAGATGATCAGCAGTGCTGCCACTCATGCTGCCAGAATCCCTCCATCGCTCTGTCCTCGCTACTACCACAATGTTCAGTCTGTTTGACAGGTAGAGAGGTGTTTGTGTACATAACAGAGACAAAGAATTTTATTTTCTGAAAGGGAAAAGAGCTCAGTCGCTGCTTAATACAGCTTTTGTCTTAGTGATAAAATAATTATTCCATTGATCAGGTCTGCAGAGAAGATATTTTAATAAGCAAATGATCTAAATGAGCAAAAATGTCACATATGCACAGCACATGCCTTTGCACCTTTTCAAATGTATTCATTTTTCTTAAATTTTTACCATGCAAATTTGTCCTTTTTTTTTTAACCTAATTTTGGCTGACTAGCCTCTCATGCATTCATTGTGTGCAGAGATACATGTACTGACACCCAAAGCTTCATTTCTCCAATCACACATCGGCACACAAACTTTGACACCTTAAAAAAAACAAAAAACATAAAACACCAACAGGACAAAACCTATCCAGGCTACCACCACTTCTGTACCATGATTGCTCTGTTCCCCAGGAGGTTGCTAAGAAGCAGGAGCTGTAGTGATTGTTGATGGGATGCCTATTGTGCCTATTGACATGAACGGCACGTAGAGCACCCTCCTTCGCCACCTGTAATCCTGGAAAAATGGACTCTGTGTATTAGAGAGACACTTAAAAGGCAGGAGCCATTTCACAGCCACACACACAAACACATTAAAGCTACCTGTGCTACACTTAGAGGCTAAAAGACATTATTCCTGTGGCTCAGTGTCTAAACCTTTAGTGCTGAGACTGAGATGAAGAGATGTTATGGATACCTACATATTCATTCTTCACCTGATAAATGGCTAGGATTTAATTATATGTTGGATTTTGTTATGATTAATTGCAGAGTCCTCATCTGATCACTACTTACAATCAAATGCAAACACACAAAGGTCAGAGGGAATTAGCCCCCCATTGCCTAAAAATAAGCTGCTTTAATCAGGTTGCAGATGGCCTGATAAGCAGCAGGGTGGCATTACGGGCTGGTCGTGTGGCGTAGCTGAGGCGTGTCTGCGATAGCATCTGCACCTCGTCTCTAAAGGTGCCACTGTGTCTTTCATGTCAGGTGAGTGTGCTGACATTCTGTCACATCCAGACTTCAGATGTGGTGGGCGGAGGGCGTAAAACATCAAAGTCTGAGTTTATGTTGGCAGGAGGCTACACAGCACGCTTCTGTAAAAGACGTGGATGCACATGTACACGCATGCACGCGCACTAGCTATGACCACTGAAAAGCATTAAGTTTTAGTGTGAGATAGTGCTGATGCCTGCCAGTGAGGCCTACATTTTAGCCTCTTTATCTCCTCAGCCTTCTGCTGATAATTACAGCCGTCCTTTCTCTCGGCCTGAGTCACACCAAAGCTGCCAGTCTGTGCAGCTGAAGCCAGAGGAATTATCTTCCGGGCCATCGCAAAACGGAGCACACCAAGGTCAGGCCCTATGTTCAATTTCACTTTTGATTCCAGTCCACCTTTCTTTCTCCTCTACCACTTACCCACTCCTCCCTCCAGGCCCTCCCACACTGTCACCATAGTATTTCACTCCAGGGCTAACCTCTATTTCCAGGACAACCAGCGCCTTGACACTCATTCATTTCCAATCCTGCAGAGTAGTCGGTTGAATGGAAATTGACGATTCAATTTTTGGAATGAAACTCAAGAGTCCTTTTGGAACCGAGTCTGCCTCTTACCCTCCCCTCTTCTCCTGCTTGGGTGCCCGTTCTGCCACCCCCCTCTACCCCCTGCCACTTGCTATCTCTGTCCTGGTCTGGTGAGTACAGCCAATTTCTCCGCTTGTGTGGAGACGTGGGCGAGATGGCTACCGCAAAGCGGAGCTTAAAACACCCTGCAGCTCCCACTGACTTCTCCCAGACACCTTTTCTCCATGCCTGCTCTCTCTCATCACTAAACCACTGGTGAACAAGCAAACACTTAAAACCAAAGGGTTTATTCTAAGCATTGCTCCCAGCTGGATGTTGGGTGGCAATTTAAAAATGATCTATGCAAATGTAATTTCGCTGTGTGTCATCCAACACAGCCAATTAATGAGTGAGCTTCTCCAACCCAACTATAAATTAACAAGGCTAGATATAATAGCTAGATTAATGTGTTTTTCTGGCACTTGTCTAATTGCTAGAAGACTCCGGTGGGGCTAGTGTGAGCTGCCTCATTTCTACATGTGATAGAGTGAGGTAAGAGAGCGAGGGATAAACGCCTGCATCAACTCTATTCATCATTTATATGAAACTTTCTTGCGTCTCCTATTGGTTTTTATGGAAGGGAATGCATGAGGAAAGTGATGGGGAAAGATATTCAGTCCTCTGGGAACTTGTATATAGTTTGGCAGAAATTACGATTATCAGCTTTTAGATCAAGACGGGTTTGAAGGACGGTATTAACTTCAGTCAGACTTTATTATTTCATCGTATTTATCTTATTAATATAAAACAAATCCATAAGCAGCCAGAAGGGCATATGTTGCATGGATTGTGTGCCTGGTAATGAAGAATGAGAGCTCAAGACAGCAGGAGAACATGTAAGACAGAATGGTGTAAGAGGCAAGGGAACCCGAAAGGATGAGTAACTGCCTCAGCCAAGAAGAACAAGAGTGAAAGAGACAAAAAAAAAAAAACAAGCTCTGGGATCCAAAACAGCACATCACCAACAAGGAGGCCTTTTGTTTTGCCCCTCTCAACTGATTGTTCTTTTCGCCAAGGGTGAGAACGCTAATCCGCTGTGGAAAGGGGAGTTGGAAGGATTTACTCTAAGTATCTTTATTAGTGGGAATTCACTGATATAGGGGGAGTGGGTAATGGGTGAGGGGAGAGGTAGAGGGCAAAATGAACAAGGAGGAAGAGGATAGCAGCAAGAGGGGCGTAGTGTATCCTGAATACTCTGTAGGTGCCATATGAATCTTTAATATGGGGCTTAATGGTGAGGGAGGGAAGGAGGGAGGAGTAGAGAATATAAAGAGAGTGAGTGAAGGAAGCGGAATCTCCAAGGAGGTTACTGAGCACCCCGTATCACAACACTCCTGATAAGTGCCAACCTCCCAGGATCAAACCTAATTCTCCACAGTTTCAATGCCACCACACAGAGTCCCTTTCACACGCGGAAGACGGCGGTGAAGCATAGATGTGCCTTTGTCCTCAAAAAACAAACAGAGATGGGCCAATGTTCAGATGAAAATGGATAAAGAATCTTTCCAGGTGATAAATTTCTTAATTGCTTTTGTTAAACACATACCCTGCTAGAAGCTTGGCCATGGTACATCGTTTTAATTACACGCACAAGAGCCTAATTAGTTGTATCTGTTGTACCAGAGGCTAACATGCACCCAATTAGACCCAAATCAAAAGAACAGTACAGTCAGACGGGGGAAAACTGCGGTTCTTTGTTCTTGCACACTATTCATCAAATAACAGAGGAAAGTAAAGATGGCGCTTAACTCCCCAAGTTGCTGATTTCACGTTTGCCCCTGTTATCTTTAAGCTAATTAAATGCATTTTTTCATGTGAGTGCTCAAGCGGAAGACTCAGTTGTCAGACTCTCCATCTTTTTGTCGTGTTCACTGATGATAATCACTGAGGTGGAAAAATTACTTGTATGATAGAGACTAAACAACGCAGTGGCAATTACACAACGTTTGTGGATTAACCTACACAAATGCATTGAGATCTGGAGTCAGATCAAGCAGCTGGTTCTCATAAAGCACCATAAACAGACAAAATATCTGAACAGCAATAGCATTCTTTCCTTTGTCATGAGAACATTGTTTGGGAGTTAATGATAGTATGAGTGAATTCTAAAATAAATGTAGATAAAAGGAGCCATTGTAATAGTTGGACTTTAAGATTTTTTTTTTAAATGACCTAAAATTATCATTACAATAGGGCTGGGCTATAAAACAATGATATATATATATATATAATACAACTTATCCTTCATAGAAATATGGGACATGCTCGATACAATTGATAGAATTAACTTATCCATGTTTTGAGTGCCATAGGAATAGCCAATCATAACTGAATAGAGCGACACTGAACCAATCACACTACAGCCATAGTAAGTTAAGTTGATGCACACAACACAGGTGCAAGAGCAGCCACAGCACTGGTTTGGGCTGCAGCAGGAGGCAATGAGTGTTCCCTCAGGAGTGAATTCTCAGGTGACCAGGATACTAAAAAGTGGGGTGTGGCATAGAAACTGCAAGTCAGATGGTCAAAGCATGTTAAAGGGGACATATGTCCATTTTTCACAAGTGTTCACAGTTACCTAGTGTCTCAGTGACCTGATTGTGACATGCTTCGATCAAAATATTGCACTGATGCAGAGATACAGCAGCCTCTTCAACCTGGAGAAACAGCCTTTCTAAAAATGGCCAATGGCCATACTTCCTTTACATTTGGCTTATATGGCATTGTTTTGTTGCTTTAAATATTTTCACCATGCAAAATGCCTGGTTTTCACATATTCTCTACTGTTAAACAAAATCATTGTATTATAAGTTTAAATAATCATTAAAACATTTTTCCAGTTTGAAACTTTTGTTAGACGGGTTGTCTCATCACTGACTCAGAATGGGTGAGTGATATGGTGAGAAATATTAAAAGAGAAAATATTTTAGGAATCACCTGGTGTGGTAGCTCAAAACTAAAAATTGTTAAAAACATCCGCAAACTACTTCCTTCATAACATGATGAAAAACTCAAAAGCAGCCCCACTACTTTTAAAATGTGTTATCAAAGCTTTCTCAGTCTCACCAAAAGAAGAGTCCATCTTCCATGGTGGTTTTGCAGTCTTGAACATCTACTTCAGGTTTTCACAGAGAATGTAACCATAATCACAGCATGCTTTTACCTCCTGCCTTGTGTGGATTAACCACATTTCAGAGGCCACATAATGGTTTTCTAAGGCACCACTACAGCAGAATCAAAGTGTTTCATTTTTATATGTATGTACTTTTACTTCTGCGCTTTTCATCATTTCCATCAGTCAAATGGCAAGTAACTCCAGCATATGTCAATAAATAAGCTGGGGCTAAATAGATTCTTGCGGGTTTATTTGTCAAACCAGCATTACAAAAGCATACTTACCTCCCTCGGTGTCGCCACCCCCTCCCCCCCAAACTGTATGCTACTGGTTGAGGTATGCAGTGTTATGAAATACTGGAGAGAACATTTAGGGCTTTAAAAGCAGCTAATGCTAATAAGTGGCATCTGATGGAGTGGTTCCATTTCCTTGATTGGTTCTATTCTACCTCTGCAGGAGACATGCAATCTGTATTGTGAATAGTCCCCGACAAGTCACATCTTAGAGGTGGGAGTGGAGAAAGGTATGAGGCAAGAGAGGGCACTACTGATTGTTACCATGGCAATGGTAGACCAAGGATCAGGAGGTTAGATCTCATGGCATGCAGCACTTGATAGCTGCGTGAGGTCACACGTGGGAGATATTCCCATGGTTTATAATCACTGTCAGCCAGCAGCTCAAGTAGTCTGTGCACACATGTGTATGTATGTGTGTGTATGCGTGTTCCAATCGTCCTGGGAAACTCATCTGGCCTAAGCCTCCAACCGGCAGCAAAATCCTCAAATCCTACCTACCAGCTTTCTCATGAGTGACAATCTTTTCTCATAGTTCCCTTGTGGGTTCTTACTTTAAGAAGGAAAAAAAAATTGTAAAAAGGATGCAAGTTCCTAACAAGAGATCATCTCTTTTAAAATGATAAAAACAGGATACGCTGCTATACATTGTGCATGCAAAAAGATAGCCAAACATCACCCGTGTTTTCTTATTTCCCAATCAATAACCAGTGCATACACCAACAGCAGCTCTCGGTTACGCAACCATGCATCCCATCTCAAATCAATGCCAACCTGCTTTAAAAGAAAACCTCATCGTCATCTGGCTGTGGCATGCTCATTAGGTCTTCCACTCATCAACTTGCATGTGGAATTTTCATTAGGAGGCACTTAATAAAGACAGGCACGTAAATAGTTTCTTTCTGGGTGGGTGGGTTATGTCGATTAGACCGAGTCAATCTTTATCACAATAAACAACATTGATTACAAACACTGAATGCTGACAGAAGTGTGTTAAAATTAAAGTGCAAAGGAGGATGGCGTAGATGAACATGATGGAAAAACGTAAAAGAAGATTGGAGGGGAGTTGTATGTGTTAAGCATACAGAGGGTGGGAAAGATTTTAAGTGTGTGTGTGTGTGTGTGTGTGTGTGTGTGTAGGAGGAAAGTAGACAGAGAAACCACAATCCTTCGTTTCGGGGTATCCGATTCCCAGTGAGTCAGAGTGTCAGACCGCTAACAGACACACTGGGCTTCTCTGTCAGGACACATGCATTCTCTCTTTAACGTACGAGCAGAAATAAGACTGGCTCATATTTCCTCGACCAAGACCAACATTAACATAACAAATCAAACCAAACCTGTAATGACAACGCCGATGTAAATAATCTCCACTGCGCACTTGGGTGAAGAGGAATTTCTTTTTCTGACACAGTTCACTTTGGGGTCACAGTAGCCAAGATGAATTGTTTTCAGCTAAATCCAATCCTGAGCGGCTACACAAAGTTCTTGACACCAGAGAAAGAATCAGAATTATTATGCTCTTGCTCTGCACAAGCTACACCTTGAAGCCCACTTCTCTATCTACAGAAAGTAAAATAAAATCACAATTAGTTTAGTGCAAACCCCTTCAGATCAATTTCATCATCTGATACAAAACAGAAATTCCGCTTGTCATGAAACAATTTGGTTAAAATCGACAGTTCAGTTTAAGTGCAGGAAGCCAGTACATACTCAAGAGCAATGACCTCGCAGGGCTTAATAGATCTTTTCAATGTTTGTAGCCTTGGTATGCTGTCTGGATTTGTTTACAATGCAGCATGCTCAACATCACAAATCAGGGATTGCGTGGCTGTTGTCAGGGATTACCGGTCTGGTCTTTTCAGTCTTTCATTAAATTGCTATATCGGAAAACAACACCAACAGAACACATCAGCCTCTTGGCAGAAAAAACATCTTACACACTCATTTGCAGGACACATTTATCCTTGTGAAGATTTTATTATTATTATTATTTTATTTAGAACGCTGTGGTTCTTCATGAATAAATAAATGATCTGACAAAGTCCTCGGTGACAGAGACACATGAGCTTTTCTATTTTTTAAGAGGAAAGCCACACTGACATGCTATAGGAAAGCATAAATCAAAGAAAAGCTTACAACCACAGCGTGGACATCACATGTAGTTTAAAGCAGTAATATGTTTAATATCTAAGCTTTTTATCCTATATAGGGTTGCAGTGTGATTTTGTTTGACACTGTAGAGAGTGGAATCCTCTTACTTTCGTCTTTATGAGGTCAACAGTGGAAAATGGCCAGAGTTCAGACAGATGGGACCCAAAGCACCCAAGAGATAAAAAAAAAAAATTGGGAGGGGGATCAAAGCAAGTGGGGGTATTGAAGACAGGGAGGTTTGGCCTGACAAATATGTTAAATTAAGGAGAATTAGAAAAATCACTGGAAATGAGATAGTTATGAGAGATTTTGGATACAATATGAATGAAGATTAATATTTAGAGGGTAAAGAAACCAGGCTTTAGTATTATTGACTGCATTTTCAAATCCCAATTCATACACAAAGGAACACAAAAGTCCCACTTAGGTGCACCTGCCAACCAAGATATCCCATTTACACAGACTTCTCTTTCAGCCTGGCTTCTTAACTCTCCTGTCTCTGAACACTGATGTGGTCACTTCTCCCTCCCCAGGCCAAAGGGGTCCTCTGTAAAAATGACTAGTCACGACTGCTGTCTGAAGTGAAGCTTTGATAAAAGTGGCTTTTTTCCACATCGTCACTCAGATCAGCAGGAACCAGTCTGCTCCAGAGGCTGCCCCCTTACCGTCACAACCCCCTGCAACTTTTAGAAATGAAGCAGGCAGGCAGAAGGGCTTCAGTTAGTCTCCACCCTCAGGGCAGGAACATGGCCCTGACAACATCTCCTCCTTGCGACAAGCAATTCCTCTCCGCGGGGCTACCCAAAGAAAACTGTTGATGCTAACAAAATGCATGACAGCCACTCACTTATGTTAACAGTTCGCACACACAGAATAGCAGTATGAGTTTGAGTTTGGTTTTATTTTCAATCACCCCGTCTAACGTGTGAACTCTGCAGTCTCAGGAGAAGAGGGCAGCTGACAGTGGGTCAGACAGCTCCTCTCTGTCTGGGGTTTGAACCCTTTGTCCTAGGGAGAGATGGGTATGCAGGGATGGCATAGGGGAGGTGTGGGTTGGGGGGGTGAGATGGTTTAGCAAAATTGAGGAGCCTGAACAAAAAAAAAAAAAGAGGCCCATCAATATACTGTCATGGCTGCCTGAAAGAACTACTGCAGCAAAAATGCTGAGATAACACAAGACAGACAAGTTTACTCCTTTGCCTTTTAATTTATACTTCTGGAAAACAACTGGGAAAACTTTGCATAAGTTCCCCTGAGAGGCAGAGGATGAAGGCTACAAGTAATTAAAGTCAATCAATCTTGGTTGAGGGAATAATCAAAGATAGAAGTATGAGTGCATGTTTTGTTTTTGGGGCCTCCATTGGGTTTAGTGCATGCAGGGTGTCGTTACTGTAGGTTCGTTGATGAACAAGAAGACTGACAAGGACAATGTCCTCAGAAGAGAACTGACTCAAAAACAAATTTAAGGTGAGGAAAATTAAAGGTTTCTGGGAAATCTGAGAAGGGACTAATCACCTCTATTTGGCTAAACTAACTTGTTGATTGTACAGGGTTTTACAAATTAGCAGATACTCATTACCTTGATTTATTTTACAAACTAATCACTCCAAGCAGACTGTGCCTAAAGAAACCTCATGTTTATTTCACAGTAGTCTACTGCTATCATTTAATATGGTCAGGGCTCCAGCTGACCTGTTAGAGCAGATGGTGCAGAAGAAATTCTATTATAGGGTAGAAAAGAAAAAGAAAAAAAGAAAAAAGTCCAGCAGACCTAAAAGTGCTGTCACTGCTGTGAAAAGGGCAATGACAGTTTCCATAGACCATTCCACTTCAGCACGTTTAATGCATGTTAAGAGGATGGGACTGACAAATTAAAATCCATATCAATTACTACTCGTCTCCTGTGACTCAAAAAGGGTAGGAGTGTTTTAAGGTAAAATATCATCCATTAGGTCGACATCATCAAAAATGCATTAGGGCAACTGAGGGCAATTTTGATGGAAGAGGGAGTTTTGGTATACTGCATTTATTCAATGAAGTGTACTTACAATCAAACTGAAGATAAAACCCAGGTACTGGCATAAATCCAGCAATTTCTTTTTAAAGAAACTCGTATTACCTTGTACGCATGAACAGTTGTTTCACCAAACTGACATTCAAAGTCCCCACTGGTATCATTAGGTTGTTTTTTTTCTTTGGGAGAGTAAAAATCAAAACAATGAGATATCTTTCACAGAAATGTCTTCTTTGACTTATTTCCAGCCAAGCTATCCAAATACCTCATAGACTTGTGACTTCCCTTTCTGGAGAGTTTTCACAAAGACTCAATAAACCATGTGTTCATTTTCTGTATCACATCTAAGATAGCATATCACAATGAGTGGGCTACAGGGCCTCCCTCATCCACACCAGATACTACTGTTATTGTTTTTCTTGCTGGCAGTCACAGCATGCAGCATTCTAGGTTTGTATCAAGCAAGTCTGCTTTTTGAGAATGTTGACTGACATGCAGTGCCTTCTACTCATGTAATATGTGAATTAGTTAACTGAAACATCACAGCAAATGCATATGTACATTGTTATTTGGTTATTTAAATATGAAAACTAGGTTTCTTTGGGGCTTTCTGGGAAATAATTAAATCATTATACAGGTTCCCTAATTAAACCTTGTCGTATACATTAATCAATCAATTAAAGTGCAGCCACCAGTGTAACCATATGGCCTCCTGACCTAAAAAAAATGTGTAAATTGGCAGATAAAGTTCACCAATTATGAGTTGTGAGAACAAAAGTCATCATAATAATTGCCGATTTTTATAAATTGGGTGTGTGTGTCTAATGATATGATAAAAAAAAAAATTGTTAGGGACAATTTATGAGACATCATCACAGTGAGAAAAGAGACCTTAAAATCCTGAAGTCAATTACCTTTGCACATTTCTAACCTAGATGCATGACTGACCATGGAATCTTTCAATTCTCTATTCCAGCCAATTACACTTGCAAGAGACTGCCCACCACACAAAACATATTCACAGTCCAATTTTTCTTGTCCTATCTTACCCCTCTTTCTCAGAACAATATATTCAATCTATCAGACAAGGCTGGGGCAAAGTGCATATTCAAAAGTATCTACGGAGCAGTAGTAATGGAAAAAAGAAACAGTACTGAGGAAAGCAAGTTCAACTCAGAGCTAACAGACTGCCTTTGATCAGGAGGAACGGTAGATTATAAAGGATTCTCCAGAAGTTTCCACTTAATCCCCATAAGATTCTATAAACCCACCAGTAAACGTTACAGCAAGCACAAGCATACTCCCAAGGTCAGATTATAGGTATATGCTCCCCACCCAGGTGTCCCACAATATTCCAATTTACAGACGGAAACCTTTTTCTCTCTACTAAGTCACGCCAACAATATTAGGTCCAGAGCTTTGGTTTGTATGGCTTTCACTTCAGAAAAATAGAAAAAAGAAGCCATTTATCATCAACTTTGGTCTCATTTATTTTCCTGTGATGGATGCTACTGACTGCAGCAAGCAGGTCAACTGGTCCACGGTGTTACAGTAGGTGAGGACTTTTGAGAGAGAATCAAAAAGTGACAGGAAAAACATTTCTCTGGGGGAGTTAACTATCAAGAACTGTGATGTTTTCAACCTGCAACAGCCCCCTAGCCTCTTTTGAACTTTAAGTGTCAAATGTCTAGAAACAATTTCAAATTATGTAGGGAATGTGTTCATCGGTGTGTCCTCTAAGGCACAGTATTATGTCTGTGCGGGTGGACTGATGAGACAAGCATGCAGACTGCGTTTTTGTGTCGTCAATCACCGTCCCGTACAGTAAATGATTTTTCAACAAGCTCCGGGGTGATGGATAATCAGAGTGAAAGGGTGGGCTGTGCACTTCTCTCCTAGTTTTTCATTGGATGGTGGGGAAAAAGAGACGGTCCCTAAATCACTACACTCTTGTTGTGCTGTGCACGTTTTTCCATGTGGGTGCTAACGTTAAACGTAGCGCCCTGGGCCAAAGCAATGATGGATTCCCCCTCCTGGCAGCTTTCCTTGTTTCAAAGGAAAAAGATAAGGGAAGGGAGGGGGAAGATGTCTGGGGACAGAAGCCCCATGTCGAATGAGAAGCTGCCAATTGGAGCCTCTACAGCTCTTCATCAGGACCGGTGGTCCTGGAGGGGTGGGATGCTCCAGGCAAATGCTAAAAACTGCAAGCCAGGCAACACATCTGTGCAGCTGGGTTCTCTCTATGGCATGAAGCACATAAACCCTCCAGCAAGTAGGGGCACGAGTTTCAGGGACAAAGAGAATTACAGAGAAAAACATGATGGAAACAGAGGAGATCAGGATTGTGTGAGTGGCTTCTGACTCCAGATACTGAAACCAAAACTTTCTCTCCCCTCAGTATCAACCCTGTTAAGCAGAAACCAAAAGCATCACTCCAATGGCAAGATTACCAAAGAGATACAAGGCAAATCTCCATGGTAATTCTCCTGCAATCATTCTTGTCTCTCTCCAGCTGTATTGCTCACATGGTTTGTCTCCATCTATTTTCAGTCAGACATAATTAAGGCCCATTGTTTATATTGTTGATCATAAATTAAGATGATTAACCGCCTGCCGGAAAAAAAAATTCTCAATTGATGGTATTGTTGTCATAGCATCTCTAACTGTTGATCCTTTTGTAAAATATATATTCTGAAGTGATGCAGTAGTTGTGTACTTTACTTATGATAGGGTTTGCTTCTACATTCCAACCTTGTTTATCTCTGCTCTGCAACCACCACTTTTATTCTCTTGTCATTAATTCACGTCAAAAATTTTGCACAATGTAGCTGAGCTGTCCACCCAAACAATACATTAAACTTAATTAGAAAAATTCAACTTTCCTCATACACACTATTGATGCAAACTGTTTTTTAGGAGTAATTATGGGTAGGTAGACAAAAAATTTTGTTACGAAGAAACATTACATTTGATACCATTTTCGGTGGGGTGACAATCTAAGATAGCAACAATGGCCCCCAAAAAAACTGTGCTTTTAGAAATAAAGCTTTTCATCTTCAGGCTCACAACTACAAACAAACTACAAAAGATTGTTACTGCTGCACATTTTTTTCTTATCTACAGTGTAAAAAGAACCTGCTTTTTCATTGTCTGGGTATTTCAAGGCTATATTTTAACTTTTATGACCCAAGACAGCTCCAGACTTGTTTGGGTGACCAGCTTCAATGAGTAAGTGATGAGTAATTTAACAAATAATGGGTAATTAGTTGTTGTTTAGTTGTGTTTCTTCTCCTTAGTTGATCATGTTACACATTGCCAATTTTATTTACTGCATTCATATAACACTTATTTACTAGCAAATGTATACAGACAGGGTTTCTTTCCTTGCATTTCAACAGCATGATGATCCTCATAACTTGAGTTTATTCAAAATGAAATTATTTATTAAATAAATGAAGAAATAATATGATCAGACACATTATTACCCTACTTTCTGCCTGGCAATAAGAACCATGTTTATTGAACTTGTGTATGGACCCAGCAGTGTATAATGTGATGTGTGACCTTACGTTTTATCACAGGAATCATGACCCTGTCCAGGATTCCATTAAAGAATATCTGTCTCATTAGATTATAGAATGCAATCTGTGCAGGGCGAGATAAAGTGGTACCAGGTCACACACTCAATATCTCATCATTATGTAACAACGGAGAGTGCAGCCATGGTCCTCCACACACATGCTTACCAATGTACGCACATTCTTTCTCTCTCCTGATAACAGTCGAACTGGCAGTCCGCTCATCAATATACAACACAAACGGCACAAAACATTAACTGCAACAGAACCACAAAGAAACTGGGAACAGGAGAGAGTTGTTGAAAATCAGAAAAGGCCAAATCAAGCAGAGTTTTCACACTGCCTTCAATTTCTACTTTTTCCATCTCATTACAGTGCACTTTGAATATTAAGGGACAGGGTTTGCACAACCATGCAGCGCTAATGATTTACAGCTACAGAGAGTAAACACACTAAGACACAAGCCAGGCAAGTGGGCCTTGGAGGTATTATCCAGGAACAATGCTATACACAGTGTAACTGCTGTTTCATTCGAAAACATTGTTTATGAGAACAATTTCCCTGACAGTGTCTAGAGGAAAACAGTAATGGTACTCAACATCTCTCTCCATCTTAAGGATGAAAATGTCATGCAAAAGAATGATTCCTCATGTGCTCCTCATGAAAAACGCTGCCCCACAAATCACTTAATGCAACAGGGAAATGGGCATTTCTGCCTCGTCTTACAGTGTTTCAGAGATGGAGTAGGAGATTGTCGCTGTGAAATTCCACTTCTAGCTCTGTGCAAACAAAAAAAAAAATCCCTCTCAAAAGTTTCAGCCATAATTTAGGGATACAAAAAACAACTCTCCCTCCCTGATATTTTTTTTACCCATTTGTGGTGAAATTATTTTTAGCTTTAGAAATCCATGAGAATGAGAAACAGACATGAACAGGGAGGGGGAGAGTGCTCCTTGCTATGCCAGTGGATTATTGGCAGCTTGCAAAATCCCATCCGAAAGGATGGAGTAGAAACAGATCACTCTGTGTTACATGAATGAATAAGAGCTGCATAACACTATATAGCCAAGGCCTGCTGTATTGCCCTCCTCACCACGTTTCTTCTCATCTCTTCCCTCCGAGTACCGGGCCACTCCCAGGGAATTAACCTCACAGTCATTATGCTGGTGAGGGTCACTGGATCTGTGGCATGTGTGGAAACACCAGTACTGCTCTGGCTTCAGTGATCCGCCTCAGGCATCTCATGTGCCTACACACACACGCACATCCCAAACTGAGCAGTGTCACATACGTAGAGAATACCCACACACCCAGGCTTGTTGCCCAGTCACCAGTCAGCCTGCTTAATAAGGATGGCAAACAGTCCCTACAGCGCTAAAGGCACAATAACAGAAACCATGATACTCTCTCTGTACCAGCCACTGGAGTTCCAAGTGTCTTTGTGTCCAAACAGAGGACTGGAGGTTCAGACGGCTAAATGCATATGCTCCATTTAAATTAGAGCTGGATTCACTGAGGTGATAGGACTCGTTTTCAGCTGAAGCCACCCGGGAGAATCCAGCCAGACTATCTCCTAAAGCAGCACCACACTGACTTGGCCCAGGTAAAACCCCAGCCCAAATAATGAGCATAATGAGAGTAGGCAGGAAAAACAATGGCTTGAGGCAGCCGCTTTAAATGCTGGCATCACTTTTTAATTGCCACTGTTTTCAGTTCCGCTTCGGTGAAGGGGGAGGAGCTGTCTTTTCTGTCATGCTCAATCTGTGGATTGCCATTCTTTACACACATTCTACATGGAGACCTCCCCACCTTTTACGTGAAACCAAACAGATGGAAGAATAACCCATTTTAGCAGCCGCCATGAATTGTCTTTCAATATACCGTCTGCCCATTGCAATTTTTCCTCCTCCCACTTCAACCAAGGTGGCAAGATGAGTAAACAGACATTCAGACACATACTTACCCTCAGGGGCATCATTATCCCAGACACAAGAGTCTCAGCCAAAAGTAATGGAGCCCTGGGTCTACCTGGCTTATGGCATCTACATTCTCATATTGAAATGGAAGGAATGGGAGAGCACTGAACACTGTTTATGAAAAAAAAAATGCTGCCAGGGGCTTTGCTGTGGGATTATGAGAATTGGCCGACAGTCAAGATAAGTAGGGAGGGTTCATGAATGGGGAGCAGAGCCGTTGGTATTTTTTTCCCCATGTTGGCTGGTTCTGTACTGCACTGGGCTGGGCTGGGTTACATTGGGTTGGGTCATGCATCTGCTGCCAGTTCCCAGAACACAAGGACCCTTTTTTCTCCTGCCAATCACAACCAGATGTGCCCAGACTTCTTGTAGGAATTCTGATCCCTTCAGTCCTGCTTTCAGCTCAAAATGAGTCACACAAGTAACAGGAGACACGCAGCAAACTTGTTGGACTACATACTCCAACGCACACACTTGGTGACAGGCATGCACACAAACACAGTCTGACTGTAGCAATGTAATCACAGGGGCCCAAAAGGAATCCCAGAGCAGGAATGGGCTCCAATAATATGCTTTTCAACACAAGGGTGCTTGTCTCATTTACCTATTCCCTCTGGGCACAAAGTTTGAAGAGATTCAACCTGACATGACAGAGATTCACGAGGTGCAGATAGAAGCCCATTTCACATAGATACCCTGTCCAATCAATACAATGCCAGGGCCTATCAATTATAGATGACACAGACAGGTTCCTACACCCTGAAATTCTTCAACAGGTATCCCCAACAGCTCTAAAAAACAACACAATATAACACACACACTACTACGTTTATATGCCTATGGGTGTATTTTAATATTTGAGTGCCACTAGAATGTTGTTCCTTCAAAAACCAGTGTGAACACAAATTCATGCCCTCTGGCTACATAAAGCTATGATGTTAATGATACAGCACACACGAAAACAGAGATCATTCTAAAC